>JAOXYL010000043.1:14388231-14417632 GCA_028564955.1 Terapon puta | reverse complement strand
CGGTGAGCTGCAGGGTGTTGTGTCCTGGGGCTACGGATGTGCTGAGAGGGACCACCCCGGTGTCTACGCCAAGGTAATGATGTCTTTATAATAAACAAGCATAATATAATTTCACACTGTGCATGCCCACACAGCAAACTTTGTCCTCTCTCCACTCAGGTCTGCATCTTCAACGACTGGCTGGAGAGCACCATGGCCAGCTATTAAGTCTGATCCTGCAACTACCATCTTACTCTGCTGCCTTTCTTCTTACATTCTATCTCCAACATTGTTGTAGAGTTTGAACAGTGCGCAGCTATTTTCCATCTGAGTAAATAAAGTCTTACACCAAAGTATTTCACCGCAATGTTTCTCTCAGTTTTTCACCTGTGCTATCCTGCGTCAAGGTACTGTCATCACAGTGATTAAAACTGTGCTTTGATATTTTACAAAGTTTGCCCCCAAAATTTTAAAAACAAAAAATATACTTTAACATCTGAACTGGTGAAATGACAAAAATGTTCCATAAAATGTGTTGCCTCTGCACGTAACATGTACACCGGGAGGAATTTGTCCAGTACTACAGTTACAGTTAGGCCCAAAAATATTTGGACAGTGACACAAGGTTTGTTATTTTAGTTGTTTACAAAAACATATTCAGGATACAATGATTTAATCAATATGGGATAAAAGTGCAGACTCTCAGCTGTAATGCGAGTGTATTCACATCCAAATTGGAGCATGGGTTTAAGAATTACAGCCCTTTAATATGTCGTCCTCTTCTTCAAGGGACCAAAATTAATTGACTTTTGACTCAGAAGTCTGCAAAAAATAAAATAAAATAAAATGACAAGGCTGCATGGGCTCTTCCCTTGTTAACCTGTCATCAGTTAAGCGGTTAAAAGGTCTGTAGTTAATTCCAGGTGTGACGTTTGCATTTGTAAGCTGTTGCTGCGAACACACATCATGCAGCCAAAAAAGGTGGTGGTGAAACAGACCATCCTGAGGCTGAAACAAAGGGAAGAAATCCATCAGAGATAGCAGAAATGTTAGTGGCCAAATCAACAGTTTACTACATTCTGAGAAAAAAAGCGTGCACTGGTGAGCTTGGGATCTCAAAAAGGCCTGGACGTCCACTTAAGACAACAGTGGTGGATGATCGCAGAATCCTTTTCATGGTGAGGGAAAACCCCTTCACAACATCCAGTCAGTAGGTTTTTCAGTATCTAAGTCTATCATGAAGAGAAGTCATCATGAGAGTAAATACAAAGGATTCACCACAATATGCAAACCATTAATCAGCCTCAAAAATAGAAAGGCCAGAATTGACTTTGCCAAAAAACACCTGAAGAAGCCAGCCCAGTTCTGGAACAGCATTCTTTGGACAGGTGAGACTAAGATCAACCTATACCAGAGTGATGGGAAGAAGCAAGTTTGGAGAGGCATTGGAACAGCTCATGATCCAAAGCACACCACATCTTGTGTAAAACATGGTGGAGGCTGTGTGATGGCATGGGCCTGTGTGGCTTTCAATGGCACTGGGCCACTTGTATAGAAGTCTTTAGGGATATACTTTCTGCTCAGATTCAGCCAAATGCAGCAAAGTTGACTGGACGGTGCTTCACAGTACAGATGAACAATGATCCAAAACATACTGCAAAAGCAACCCAAGACTTTCTTAAAGCAAAGAAGTGGATTATTCTGCAATTGCAGAGTCAATCACCAGTTCTTAGCCCAATCGAGCATGCATTTCACTGGCTCGAGACAAAACTTGTGGCAGAAAGACCCACAAGCAACAAATGAGCAGCAGAACTTTAACCTGTGAAGTGTGGCAAATGCTATATTTGTCTCAATGCTGTGGAAATTTACATCTCACAGAATGTGACTGACCATGTGAATGTAACCTGAACGTAACACCATTTTTAAAATTTAACTGACATTTACGTGTATTTGCTTGAATTGTCTTATAATCTGATGTGTTAAATATTTTCTTTGTTCTTTACTCTGTTCTCTTGACGTGATGTAATGCCACTAAAACAGGATTGCACCGAAGTAACCTGAGAAGAGAAATTGTTGTATATATACATTTTGAAGTACTCCATATTGGAGAGCTTAACCTGTAGTAGTTGAAGGCCAGAGTCTGCAGTTGGTGAGTCGATCTGTGAGAGAAGCTCCACCTGGCACTGCATCTGGGGCCGAGTCAAGGTCAGGATCCTGATTAAAACCTGTGCTGTGCTGAACTCACACCAGGGCATAGCACCTAAGAATCAAACAAAATTATTTTCATGGTTGAAAACAGTTGGAGAGTACATTTTTGTAACTGCACTGAGCAAAGTCCTTTAAAGGTATTCAATCAAATTAAGTCTTTATTGGCAGCATATAAAGTTTGCATATATATGTATATATATGTATATGTACAGTACATGTATATATACACACACACACACACACACATGCCAAAAGTTAGGACACACTGTCCAGTCAAAACATGCTGAGGAGTGCTTCTGGGAAATATATATACATACATATATACATATATATATATATGTTTGTTATGTTTGTTAAGTTTTCCCCAAAGCACTCCTCAGCATGTTTTGATTGGACAGCAGTATCAGGGGTGTGTCTTAACTTTTGGCATACGATAAAGCAGTCAATAAAAAGCCAGCATAGGACCATTAAAATCTCTGCATCTCCATTCACCATCAACCAGTCATGAGGTCTCTGGTCTTTGCTCTGCTCCTGGGAGCTGTGTGTAAGTATGGATTATATTCAGAACATATTAGTTAGCAATCAAATAGACAAAACACAAAATAGTAAAAAGGACATACCATTTTTTTTTTTCAGTTGCCACAGAGGGTGACAAGATTGTTGGCGGGTATGAGTGCACTCCTCACTCTCAGCCCCATCAGGTGTCTCTGAACTCTGGCTACCACTTCTGCGGAGGCTCTCTGGTCAACGAGGACTGGGTTGTGTCTGCTGCTCACTGCTACAAGTCGTGAGTGCTGCTCAAATGTGACCTTCAAAATGAGAGACCAACAAAAAGCACTTGCCATTACTCACCACCCCTTGCTTTTCTCACTCTCTCTCTCATACTTCTGCCTCTCTTTCAGGAAAATGGACATTGTCCTTGGCGATCACAACCGCTGGTTCATGGACGGCAATGAGCAGATAATTTCTGCTGCTCTTGTGATCCCTCATCCAAACTATGAGTCCTGGCTGGTTAACAATGACATCATGCTGATCAAGCTGAGCAAACCCGCCACCCTCAACCAGTACGTGCAGCCTGTGGCTCTGCCCAACAGCTGTGCACCCGCTGGCACCATGTGCAAAGTCTCTGGCTGGGGTGTAACCATGAGCTCCTGTGAGTATCAAACGCTAGCTCTACACATGGCTTCTGATATTTTCTCTATATTTGTCCATCTGTTATTTGACCTTGGCCTGTCTCCACAGCTGCTGACAGCAACAGGCTTCAGTGTCTGGACATCCCCATCCTGTCTAAGGAAGATTGTGACAACTCCTACCCTGGTATGATCACTGAGGCCATGTTCTGCGCTGGATACCTGGAGGGCGGCAAGGACTCTTGCCAAGTGTGTATATCAGCTATTACAAAGTGCATTTACCTATTTATAAGTTGCTTAGTGTCCTCAGCACTTTCATGTACGTTCAAATACTTTGCTTCCCCCCAACTCTCAGGGCGACTCTGGCGGTCCTGTGGTGTGTAACGGTGAGCTACAGGGTGTCGTGTCCTGGGGCTTTGGGTGTGCAGAGAAGAACCATCCCGGCGTCTATGCCAAGGTGAAAGAAAGTCATTTATTTCTCCTTTACGACTCAGAAACGGTCTTTTCAATACGCCTTTTCTCAATATGTTCCCGTCTCCCTCCTGTGTCAGACCTGCATTTTCACAGACTGGCTCCAGAGCACCATGGCTACTTACTAAGTCCTGACCTCTGCCACAGCTGTCTCTACACCCCAAAACCCTGTGTCAATAAAACTGTGCCTGTTGTGATGGAGAGTGAAATAAAACAAGTGCAACACCTCCAATTTTAGTATGTGCTTTTAACCTTGTGGTAGAGATCCTTTACTTAGGTCGGTGTACTAATACCACTCTGTAAAACTACTGAATATTTAATATAGCAAATGTATGCAAGAATAAGAATCAGGATAGTGTACTTGAAGTAAAAGAACCCAATGTATAAAAATGCCCCTATGATTCTTCATATCATCATATATATCAATAAACTATTATTACTGTCATGTAATACTCTGGCAGTTACCCAGAGCCCAAACTGACACCTTCAAAATTCACGATTTTTTGCATTCAGTAAGCCAAAATCTTAAATGATCAAAAAAGCATCAATCAATCAGAATTATGAAATCTTTTTACATGCAAAATAGTTGCTAATTAATTTCTGTCAGTGGGTTAATTAACTCACTTTGCTTAAACATTTTCACCTCAGTCCTAATCTGTTCAATAACTTAAAGATATTAAATAACTGCAGTGCACTAAAAAGTTTGATATTTTGTTGTGATTTGAGGAGGAAATACTAAAGTAAAGTACCTCAGAAGAGTACTTAGGAACAGTGCTTTAGAAGTATACTAACTCTCACCGCAAAGTCTGTATCTCTCTCCTCTGTTCTACTGATCTGTCTGCTGAATGAAATGAAGCAATACACAACTAACATGATTTAAAACTGGTGTACTTTTTTTTACCATTCACGATTAAAGACCATGCAGTTAAAACAAACATATAATCTAGAAAAAAAGACGAAGAAATATTAAAAACAACAAATTATTATTATTATTATTATTATTATTATTATTATTATTATTATTATTATTATTATTATTATTATTACCATATTTGTCGTGTTTCTTGGTTTTCATTCCGTCTGGGTGCACCGAGTTAAGCGGAACTGTCGCTCCTGGTTCAATGACCAACTCGGACCCATTTGACGACGCACCGCCAATGTCAAACCCTGCACACTTCACATTGACCGACCAAACCTCAGAACCTGCTTCTACATTGAGGAAAAACCTTTTCGGTCCTAACAGAGGAGCTGTGGTGACTCACTCTCTCCGCCCGCAGACTTTAGTTTAGTGTTTGTGGCTGTCGGCGGACTCACCGGACAAAATGCGCCTCACGCTGCAAGCGTTGATCTCTCACGGCCGGGTGGCCCGGAAGATGGGCCTGGGTCCTGAGTCCAGGATCAACATGCTGAGAAACATCCTGACGGGACTGGTCCGACACGAGAGGATAGAAACCACACTGGCCAGAGCAGACGAGGTCCGCTTCTACGCCGAAAAGGTACCTGTGCTCATCTTATGACTGAGTCTGTATGGAGGTCACATAAAACACTTTGTGTGCATGTGTTCAACTTCATGTGACTCAGTGTCTCCAAATCAAACAGCAGCGTCCGATATAAAGAGGTCCGTCCTGTTTGTCCTGTTATTGATTTCAGACATTGGTTTGGAGACTTTAGGTCACGTGACATAGGCTCAAGATAAAATATGTGCATAAAACAGATGCAAAGATACATAATCAAAAGTCAAAATACACACATTGAAATGAGAAAACAATCCTTGATATTGGCACTGTTTGATATCAGAATGTAAGCTGTATTAACATGTACTAGGTCCAATAAAAGTTGGGTAGCTTTAGTCAAACACTGTGATACTCTCCACTTTTTCTTTATTCATCCAATTATTATTCATTCAGTATTGAACAGGATGTGCACTCAGCTGCCTCTCTGTGTGATACACAGCTCGGTGTTCACGTAGTTATGTTGGCCAAATTAACATCGTAGTCAAATCTTGTCTCATCGTACTTAATATAGACAGAGGTGTTCACTCAAACATTAGAATCCCTCTGTTTCCTGATATATTATTACAACACCAGGGAGTTTAGTATGCTGCAGTAACAGCATCCACTCTTCTGGAAAGATTGGGATTTGTTTCCATTCAGAGCATTAGTTAGGTCGAGCAGTGAGTTTCAGCTCGCTGTCTGTGTCTGGACAGGCCAGTCAGCGTCTTCCATACTAAAGTGAGAAAACTCTTTACGAACTCTGTGTCTTTTTTTTATGTTTGCATCGTATGAACTGCTGGTGATTGTTTCTCAAGTGTTCCTGCAGAACCACTGAGACCTCCTCCAGATGTCGGCGCAATCTTTACGTTGCCCTACAATGTTCTATCCCATCAATTCTGACTTTACGCATTAGCACTCACCAAGATTTTTAGATGAAGATTGACCAACATGCAACACATTGTGGTTTTAACTTCTCTTTCTGACTGTATGTTTTGTCCTGTTTTGTTTCTCCCAGCTGGTTGACTACGCCAAGAAGGGAGACACAGACGAGAAGGCAATGAAAATGGCAAATTTCTGGCTAACGGTACGTGACTGAAACTCCGCTCACCTGTGTGAAGTGATTAGCTGCGCCCCTCTGAATGTTAAACAGTCAGTGTGCAGTCGTTCAGTTTGAGTCTTCTCCTCCTCAGGAAAAGGATCTGATCCCGAAGCTCTTCAAGGTCCTCGCTCCGCGGTTTGAGAATCAGTCGAACGCCTACACGCGGATGGCGCGCCTCCCCAACAGACAGAACCTGGACAGAGCCAAGATGGCTGTCCTGGAGTACAAAGGAAACCCCTTCCCGCCTCTCTATCCTGTGAAAAAAGAGAACGAACTCAGCCTCATCAACCAGCTGCTCAAAGGCTACAGAGAGGAGAAGGCACAGCAGTTGGCTGGCAAAGCTTAATTGAAACCACGCCGGCGTTGGATGGGTGATGCTCGGGCGCTGAAAAGCTTCTCAAGGTGGCAGCTTCTAGAGACTGATGCTCCGGAGTCAGCTGAAGCGAAGAGCTTTTCTGTAAAAGGACACTTATCACTGATTATGTAATAATAAATATTGTTTCTTAACAGAAGTAAGTATTTTTTGCTTTATTTGTTTAAACACGTGGAGGCAGCTCCTTTGGTAAACACTGAGGTAGTATATTTAATACTGCACTTCCATTGAGGAGGAGAATACGTGAAGAAAATTTTAAAAAGCGGTCAAAAATCGAAGCAGCAGAGACATCCTGACTTTTATGCTGCAATCCGCTGCAAGTCAATAGCTCTGATTTGGGATTCCCAGCTTCTGATCTAAATGCATCACAGTGCATCTGCACAGGAAAACATGGATGTCCACAGCAAGCTGTCGTTGTCGGTGTGAAAGAGGAGCAGTGGGCTCGTCCATCAGTCACAACTGAATGCCAATGGAAATGGCAACAACACAAGTGTTAGGGCCCATTTCAACAGAAACACTACATATAGTTCAGATTTTATGAAAAGGTCGTTCTGTTCACTGTGTGCGCCGCCATGTTGCTGCAACGTCTTTGTGTGGCGAACTTGATGGATCTTGACGGTTCCAGTGGAGTCACAGTATTAGTCTCTTGTGAGGGTCCACCTCCAAAAACAGCACATCCTGTATTTCCCATCATGCAATACCGTGACATATGTCCCTGTGCCCATTATATGACTGGTGTAATGAATAACTTTAATAATTTAGGTATAATAATTTCTTTTATTAATTATATCCATGCTGTCCGTACCATGACTGAAACACTGTATTCAGTTCCCTCAACAAAAGGCCATCAAGGAGATTAAAAAATATTTTAAGTGCCTGTGGGTGTCATGAGACATCCATCTATAAACTTAAAGTGGTGTTGTTAACAGTGGATTATTGTGTTGACTTTCAGTCTGCACCATCAGGCTCAGAGTAAACTCACCACCGCCAGCTGCGGTACGCTCATAGACTCCTATTGGACAAGTGACAGCTTTGCCATTTTAATCTAATCATTTCTTAATTGGTTAATCCATCCATTTGTGCCACTTATTTAAATTCAAGTCAAGCCAAATGATACATTAATTTTCTTGGAATTATTGTTTTTCATACAGCTGGGAAATTTTGACAAAATAGTGATATAAATGTCAAGAAATTTGCATATTTAATGAAAAATTGCAGGCTGTATATCCCCATTGATATTCTGTCACTGACAATGACAAAAAGATATTGAAGTTCGCTCCATGTAGTGTTAAAAAGTCTTAAACCCTTAAATTTAATTTGAAAAACACCAAAGAAACTCATTATGACAAATCAGAACGAAACTCTATTTCACCGTATTATACAGTGTTTTTTGTTATTTTGGTAGAACTCCTGAGTATAATGCTTATGATACAAAAGCACAAGCCAAATCTCAGTATGATTATTTCCTTTTAAGACTGTGACAGTGATTAGGCTGGAAGCCATTTACAAATTTAGCCCCTTCCTGGAGAACGAGCAGAGACAGGCGCAGTTTGTTGTGACAGAGCAGGATACTGGCAGCGGCTGTGAAATAATTAGGAAAGCCTACATTAGATTGTGACCAGCCTGGAGTCTGTCCCTGTGGTTTTACTTTAATGGACTCTTGTAATGAGAACAGATCCTAAATATGATTTACAGATATTAGATCGACTCCCCTGGACTCGTGCCCTTGTCCTACCTGGAACACCACAACCAAATAACACACACACAGACAAGGCCTCTAATAAAACCATATTTTTTTATTATTTTGGCAAAAAGTGTATATGTACAGCGTATTTAGAATCGTCATTTGACACCATTAAAATGCATTTGAACAGTGCTTCAGTGATGTGCTCTTAACCAGATCGCTCTGAGTCGCCTAAAAGCTGTGCTGTTTTCTGTCATGCATACATAATCTCTTTTCCTCAAGTTCTCTCCCTCGAGTCTGTGTCTCAGTCCCCTGGTGTTACGTCAATATTACACAAGTTTGAAGCAGCGATAGAGAGTCAGTAAGCCTGTCCGTCAGTCGAGTCAACCAGTGTGTCTTCAGTCAAGTTGTGGCAACCGTTAACAATAGGCAACAGCAGACAAAATGGCAGACATGCCCAATATAAACCAGACACTTAATCATAAAGAACGACTAGTAGTCTAATTCAAGTATCATTCTGTTTCACAGACTAAGCTACACCTCTGACAAGTTACACACCACAGTCCTAACTTCCTAAAGTACTCCATTACAGCATTGATAAATCTGTGGAATATTAGCTGAGTACCGCCATTTTCATGGATCAGAAATCAATAAATGTTCAAAGATAAAACTGGTGAATTTGTTAGTGTCCTTTCACTGATCTTTTTTTTCTTCTCAGGATCTGAAATGCAGAAAGCTGGTGGTGGCGCTCTTAAACGACTTACCAACCTCAGTAATTCAAATGTAAAATTACACTGACGAAGCAAAACACATTCCCTAAAATGTCCACACAGTCGATGACATCTTCAGACTGTATTTACAGGTGTACGCATCTGGAATACTACTCGATGTGGTGTGAATACAGGTTTCAAAGCAGTCTTATAAAGGTGACATCATCACGAATAAACAGACTAAGACCAGGAACATTAAAGTGCTCCATGCAGGACAGACAAAATGTACAGTTGTGTTGCCGTTTTCACAGTTCATCTACAAAGCTTTTTTTTTTTCTTTAAATAGCTCAATGTCCAGGAATACGAAACAAGTAGTATTTGCTCAGCTTTTCGCATTGTTTGAATGTTAAAGAGAGATAAAGACAACAAATACTCATGTTTCAGGTAGTAGACAGGGGTGAGGATGAAGTTACTTATATATATATTTAAAAAAAAAAAAACAGACCAGCCACCTGCTTTTAAATCGTGGATGTGTCGCAGCTGAAAGCCGTAGCGGGAGTAAAGAAAATTCGACAGAGGTGCGCTGTGGCGTTCTAGTAACTTGAAAGTCACCCCTGTCCTTGTGCTGTATTGCATCAATACATTCACCAACGTCTACATACACAGATATGAGCAGGCATATTCTGCACTCCAGTGAAAACTGAAACTGATATAATACTGGTTTTACATTGTGTTTCCGACAGCGCAAGGGGGTTTCGATTGGAATAACAATTAACAGAATTCATCCAGTCAAAAATATACTAAAGCCTATTGTATGTATTTACACAAGTATAGATTTCAATACACACAATAAGCCAATATCGTATGGTCACATGGAGTACATACATCAGCTTTCTGGACGGGAAATACAATACAAACATGCGTGTTTTTACGAGTACCTAGAAGTGCCCACAGTAAACGTGACATTTTACATTTACACATCAGCATATCAATCCAGAATAACCAGCTGCAATGAAGGCAGATAAGAATATAAATTAACCCAACCAACTCCATAAAGAGTAAATATCTATGCTTTATCAAAATGTGTCAAACATAAAAAGAAGTTTTTTTTACATGGATTGGGTAGATGTAATGGCATGAGATTTTCTTGATGGTCACAGCACCAACTGGAATTTAATGATGTGGGGAAAAACAACCAAAAAAAAAAAACATGAAAACAAATTTCCCTTTTTCATTTTTAAATAAAACTATATATAGTGGTAGCTCTCTCCAGTTTTAGCTATTTACAAACTCTTCCAGGCACACCATCAATGCCTCATCAATTTTTGAATAAAAGTATTTCAAGAATTTTGTTCATTTCCGCACCGTGCACAGCTATCATTCTATTGCTCTGGCTACATCCACTTTGTCATCTTTCTCCCTGTGTGCCTTTTACTGGTCAACATCAAATATTTATTGCTTCTTTATTCTTTAACAAGCTCCCATCTCACAGCCTTTTCACTCCCTCCATTCGGGTCGTTTCCATTCACAGGTGAAAAGGGACAGTTTAAGGATTCACTTTTCTGATAACTTCTCCTCCTCGTCCGTCCACACTTTTTTCTTTTGGCCGTCCCTTTTGTCTTGATATCCACTTTGACTTGTTCTTTTACTTTTTATTGTCATTCTGTCACCCCCCCCACTCATCCCTCTGCCACAGTCCTGCCCTCTGTCCCCCTCTTTCTCTCCATCTTATGCCTTCGTTCCAAACCCTCCTCCTCCACCTCCTCCTCCTCCCTGCATGCTGAAATACTCAGTGAAGGAGGGGAGCCGTGGTGGCAGTGGGGGCGAGCGTGCGGCCGGGCGGGGAGGAATCGGAGGCGGGGGCAATATTGACGTCAAGTCAGCAGCGGTGGTGATGATCTTCTGCTCGCTGTTCCTCGGCACCTCGGGTCCTTTACGCGCCACTGCCTCCTCCACGGTCTTCACTGGGTCCTGGAAGGCAGAAGAAGACGGTTTTACACTTTGATGTGTAGCCTGACCTCCTGAAAGTGGGTTATGGAGACGTGTTGACCAGAGAGCGGGACCTTGCAGACACTGTGTCAGTAACGCCACACCATTCATCACATTCTGACAGCTTCCTGTGCAGCTCACCAGTGCTGCGGTGATTATGTAGGTCGAGGTATTTTACACAGGTACTGGGTTTCCTGACCTCCAGGGCAGCTACTTCACTCACACCACAAATTAACAGTGACTTATCTAACTTGACCGTGCTGTACATTCGTGGTTGCTGTGTGGTAGAGCCTTTATATCGGCTTGGATGGATATGGCTGATATCATCTTCACGTGTCTTTAACAAAATACAAATTTATATCAATACATGCATTATAACAAAATCTTAGTAGTCTGCTTAGCTTGTTCCCTGTTTGGTCTACGAAACATCAGAAAACAACAAAAAATGTTTAAAGTTCCTAGAGCTCAAGGTCACACTATCAACTGTTTTGTTTTTTTTTACAAATTCAATCTATAGTATATGACCAGAAATGTCAATACATTCTCAGATTTTTAAGCTGGAGACATAAAATGTACTTAGTCATTAAGGTAATGATTAACCGGTTATCAAATACTTAAAGATTCTGTTAATCAACAAATTAACCTATTATTGCAAGCATTATATTAGGCAATCAAATTGAATGTCAAAGAAATGCACTGCACATTTAATTACAGTTTGCTCAGAATAATTAATTTGATCAAGAGAAATAGTGAAAAATAAAACATCAGTCATTGTGTGACTCTGCTGAAATGGATAGACAATATTTAAATCATCACTCGGCTTTACCTTCACACTGTCCTTGTAAACACATAAACAGTATAAGACTAAGTATTCGATACCTTCCAACTCATATCTCACACATCTTTATTCTCACTTGATTCTTTTTCAGTTGCAGTACTTGGCATTTCATGTGTTGCAGCTGAATGGATCTGCAGAAATGTTTCCCTAAGTCACAGAATTAAGCCACTCTATCTTGGATGCTTTTATACCAAACACAGAATTGTATACTATAAAAAATCTTGATAAAACTAATGGAAATTTTATTTTATCTGAAAATAGTTTTCTAAACTATTTTCAATGTGGCCTCCAGCCACATTACAGCACAGATGCTTCTGGGATGACTTCAAATCCCACCCTTCAGGCCAAATACTGCCAAACAATAAGACGACATGCCAGGCTCCTTATAGCCACCCAGATTTACTCTGCTCTTCCACCAAATGACCCTGGTTCAATAGGCTCACTCTGTCAATGCAAGTAATCACATGCAACTACTTTTCCTTCACTCGACTAAAGACAAGACTGAGTGTATTCTATTTGCCCACAAAGAGGAGACGACTTTTATAGCTCACCTTGTCACAGCTGTAATAAAGACTAAAAGCCAGGTTGAAAACAGCTGCGTTTTATTGTTCTTTAGTCTATGTACATTTTAGCAGCCACACTCTTGTGTGGTCTTTCCATTGTCAACCAATTAGATGTCTGCAGCAAAGGCAGCAATTTGGGAGCAAGGTTTTTTTTAACAAGAACCAGGAGAACTAATCACATTACTCCTCTTTACTTTGGCTTCCAGGAAGTTGGACAGTTAATTCCTAAGTGCTAAAGCTGGATTGTAAAGCTCATAATGGCTTACAACAGAACATCAAAATCAACATCGTTCATCCCCAGACACTTTCAAATGTGATCTCAAAACTTGCTTGCTCATCTTAACTTTTGTATTTTAGTTATTAATTACTTTCATGCACATTTTTATGCCTTTTTACAATTCTTTTAAAGTCACATCTGTTTAAAAGGCACTGCTCTTGTAAACTTGTCTTTCCTTGTCAGTTGCCATGCATTTTGTCAAGTATTTGGGCTGCCCCTACATGTTGTATTATTCCTGCAGGAGTCTGCACATTGTATCAGTGTAGCTGAAGATTCAGAGCTCTTCTTCTGTCACTCATTTCTGCGCCGTGTGAAAAAAACGCTTCCACAGATTTGAAAGTTCCCCAAGCTAGACAATTCATCACAGCAAACACGACACCTTAATTTGGTCTTGTCAAAATTTCTATTTAATCATTATTTCCCCGTGCTCAAGTGCTTTCATATCAGTGCATGCGTTACGTTACGCAGTGCTTACTGTCAGTTGCCTGAAGCCCACAGGAAGAGACGGCACTTTCCGCCAAGAAATAATCCTTTAAAACATGTCCCCTTACACACTGTATTGTTGCACCAATGCCTTCTAATTTGAGGCGTCTTTGTTAGATGAGACAGCAGTTAATTTCAAGCTAGGTTTGACACGGTAAAGTTTGCACTTTAAAAGCATAAAAAAAAATAGTATAACTTCAATGAATCTAATTACATATAGCAAACACTGCAAAATGGCTGGCAGACGTTTAAAATGGACACACACAGGCAGCACCACAGGCTAAAATTCTCACTCTGATGCTTGTATTTTACCTTAACCACTTTCTGCATATGTATTCACTTCACTTGTACATGAACGGGGCAGATTTAATAGAAACGAATTAATAATCGTTGTTTTTCCATGAATTCATCACTTGACTCTTCAGCTTCTACAGTGCAGGACATCAAGCAGGATTCCAAAAACATGAAAAAGTGAGACTCACTGATTGGATGGAGAACAGTTCAGTGAAGTTGGGTTGAGAGTCTCCCAGGAAGGAGCTGTTTCCATAGGCATGATGGGGGAAACTCTCCGCCCCCTCGCCTCCTTTCGGACTGGACAGCAGGATCCCAATCTGGGACGTCCGAACATGATATGGAAAGTTCTTATTGGCTGCAGAAGGTCGTGTGATAACCTGGTGAGCAAAAACGATAAAAAGATACTTCTGCTGATTCTTACAAATATAATCAGTTTATAAACAGTATATATAGTAGCAGAAGCATATAAGGTGAGAATTAAAATTAATGCACTATGCAGGAATATGAAAGGAAATTTGTGGCCCATTAGGAAAGAACAATGTGTCAGAGATAAGGAATAGATAATGATGTGTGGAAGAGACAATCAGCATGAGGCAGTTACGTCTCAAGGACAGTGAATAATGTATGACTGACAGTGGCAATGATGACTCTTGAATAATGTGAACTATGTAGAAGTGCAGGGGTCTGTGTGACCGTGTGTGTGGGTGCGGTACGAACGAGAAAGACGATGTGAGCGTAAAGGTGGATGCCGAGCTGGATGCCGTTGACGATCTTCTCTCTGGCCCAGCGAGGAATCCCGAAGTTGGCGATCAGAGCCATAACTGGCACTGCGAAAAACCTGAGGAGGACCAGTGAGCAGATTTAAGATAATGACATAGAAAAAACACATTAAAAGAAAATATGAGCACAGAGAAAGAGAGGCAAAGAGAGCAGAAATAGATGTAAAACACAGAGAAAGATAAAGAAGGGAGGAGAGGAGAGGCGTGGATAATGAGGCGGGAGATAGTCACAGCAATGAGAAAGAAATGCAGAGATAATATTAGTCTTTGTAATCCACCCTTCATTTCAAGCTCATGCCATTAAATATAGTGAATGAAGGGCAGAGAAGCTGAGCAGCATATATATATATATATATATTTATATATATAAAGGTTTTTTTCTCAGGGTTGTCAATGAAAAGGATGCTACTCTCCAGTACAAAGCTTTAAACTATCTAACACAAATACATGGCAGCATAAATTATTCCAATGGAAGAGACCTCATCAGCTGAATAAAAATAGATATTTTCCTTTGGCAATCATTCGCTCAAGTACAATTATCTACAATGTTGGCAGAGCGCAGAGGTTGGGCACACAATGTTGTAGAAGGGTAGTGTAAAATAAACAACTTTTCATTCCCCGGCCGCTAAAGCTATCTTCTACACATTTTCACAGAACGGCATAAATTATTCAAATTGAAGAGACCTCAAACTGAGAAATGTGTATTTTCCCACTGCAATCCATCGCTCAGTTGCTATTACCCACAGCGGAGGCAGGTTTGGAGGGGGGGATGGGAAGGGGTCTGCACATGTCTTACCATAGTGTGTATGTGGTGAAGAAAGGGACGTAGAAAGGCTGCTTCTCGGGGTAGTGTTTCAGAGAGACCAGCACGGCATAGCAGAACCACACATAGGCCAGCAGCTGCAGGCCCATCAGCCCGTAGCCCGCGGGGCTGTCGTAGGCATACAGCACTTCACCTGGGTCAAAGAACTGGCACAGGAACAGGAGGGGTGATGCCAAAATGAAGACGCACACATTAGGCGAGCTTAACTTTTATACAAAGTAGAAAAGAGGCAGCTATTGGCTCGACTGCACATTGTAGTCTGTGCCCTAATTACCAAGATGGATTGCTCGTGGTTCAGCTGACGCACTACGATGACCGAGCCAAAAAACTCGGCTTGTAGCGTTTTTCGTGAGTGTTTGACATTGACACTTCCTCTCCACAACTAGGTCACCGGCGTGTATGCGCACGAGTTTGTGAGTGTGTGGCGCGTGTGCTTGCATGTGCGGACACTGGATTGCATTTCACAGTCCAGTGACTGGATAGGGTTGGCCATACAGAGTTACCCTTGCTACATAATGTATAGGTCTGATGGCTTGCTGTGGAGCTCCTGTGGGTCAGACCAGCCAACCAGAGCCTGTCAGGTTCAGCTGCAGGCCCAGTGCCACGGAAACTCTTCAAAATCTACATTTCAGTTCCAATTGTAACCTAGTTTGGCGTATTTTTAGCAGGAGCTCCCCTGAGTTCTGAGCTTTTTAATAGCAGGGACCATGTAAGAGGGCAGGCAGCGGATAAATTACACTTCTTCAGATCCACACATTGCAGTGAGAGAGATGGCTATAGGCTCCAGCGTTAAATATAGTAGGAATACTTCAACTGCACTATTCCCACTGGGTCATTACCCAGTATTCAAAGACTATAATCCGCTGTCCCTAAATGTACAGTCATTACATCTGTGCTGAAGTCGCCGCAGTACGCAGAGATGTATGTAAGTGTAACATGGGGTGTGTTATTAATTCATAAGCGCATGTTCAACATCATAGCTGGTGAAATCTGTTTCCGTCCTCACTTACAGAGCATGGAGACACAGTATAATTAATGAGTGCTGATCTAATAGTATGCTGATTAGTGAGTCCAATGTTCCAATCCCAAGAAACCTTAAAGAATCAGTCATGAATTTAAGATTTATGGTCTCAGGTACAGTCAGAGCTTCTGCAAACCTCTTTACTTGTATTTGTGGTAGGGAGTTCCCTGGTTGTTCCTGACAGGCCCATCATTTGTAACTCATTAAATGATTTTTTTAAACAATTAACTTGATGCATATTCATAATTAGCAATGAATCAACGTAATGAGTGACTTGACAGAATAAGCCATTATGGCCAATGTTGATCTGTGGGACTGACTCTTCCATGAATCTTTATGAGATTATTAAGAAAAAAAAGCCAAAGAGATACATTTGCAGCTAATGTGTCAAGCATTGCCAAGTCAGAAATCTTGCACCCAGTCATTCTGGATGTGGTTCAGATGCTGCTTTCAAGTCACATCTGAAGATGCAGAACTGTGGAAGTTAAAGTACAAGAAACCAAACTGCAAAACTTTTTGTTACTACCGTCACAGATTATTTTCTTAGTGTTAAAATTGCACTGTATATTCTGTCAATTATGTGCCAGAAAGATGTGGAAAATGCTAAATGTATATTGTTGTTCTGTCAACTCAGTAGTCCAAATTAGCATGATTAAATTGACAGGCAAGATATAATAGATAAAAAAACAACAGATCTGCTCAATTTAGCTTAAACAAGTGAATATGAAACTGTCAAAACTGTTAATTCACTTTTTGCTCTGACCTGTGCTGATGAACTTGTACATCTTCTCATTTGTATTTATGGATGAAAGCCGACAACTCATATATACAGAAAACCCAGCTGAACATGAATTTGGCATAATTAGTGCCCATCTAGCTGTCAAGGATGGAGATGTCTCAGTCAGGAACAATTAGTCAAATGATATATCTGAAATTAGGTGACAATTTTGACATTTCGATAATACAGAAATAAATCCATAGCTCCTTGATTAAGCATAAGATCTTGGAATCTGTGACAGGGGTTTATCGTATGTTTTTTGACCAATATATCTAACAATAATTGATATAATCATTATCTGCAGCCCAAAATTTGACTAGAACGAAGTATAAGTGGCGTGTGTGTGTGTGAAGTACTGTACCTCTGCCTCATAGATGAAGAGGATGACGTAGGTGATTGTGTAGACGGTCATGTAGATGCTCAACTTAACTGACCCACTGTGACTGATCCTCGCCCTGCACGCACACACACACACAAAAACACACAAAGAGGTTCAGGACTCACAGACGTTATGGAATATAAGAAACAAATACACACACAGAAAATCACACATTTGGTTCTTAACACAGAGCAGAGAAAGCTTAATCTAAAAGCAGCTATTCAACTCCACACGACACAAAGAACTGGTGTGCTCAACTCTGAATTTTCTAAATATAAAATGGCTGTAGACTCATGGACACAGCAGCTTGTGAAAAAGGCTGTCGGCACCAAAAAAAAAAGCCGAAATTAATGCTTCTTTATTTGCACAGCAGCAGTCAACAAATAGAAGCATTTCAGCGTTAAGCCTTCATCAGCATTTCAAACACGCTTTTACTCCAACTAATTTCGACACCACACACCAACACAACACACACAAACACACCAAGACAACATATCAAAGCTGCCGGGCAGTTATCTCCAAAGTGTCAGCTTATCAGTTACCACAGATAAACAGCCATGTTTTAGCATGGTGGTGATGCAGTTTTAAGTTCATTCACTGGGGGGTTTTAAGAGTGTTTAATAAGGGAGACAGATCAGAGAATCTTCTGAATCCAGAGGAGGATGTAGTCCTAGAGTTGAAAAAGCCACCTTAAATCTTCCAATCTCAGTTTTTGATGCAAGAGTTCAGTCTGGAAAATATCCACAGAGATTCAACTGAGCCTGGAGTGGGATCAATCTTCAAACTAGGAGCAGCGGTTTAGACGATGACTCACATGAACCAAAACTTAAAACCTGGTGAAAAAGCCAGTTATTCTAGCTGTTCAGATTCTTAAGAAGGCACAATCATGCCCATTTCTTACATAAAATGGAGGCAGAAAACAAACTCCCAAAGACAGCTTGGTGGGAATTTAACAACATTTCAAGAGCAGCTGGCTCGTCTGATAACTGGACTTTCAAATTGGGTTTGGACAACTGGAAAGACCGTTGTCAGTCAGGCAAGCAGGGCGTTTGTCCAGTCAGGTGTGAGATGGATACATGCTGATGTTCCAGTCAAGGCGAGCCCTCGTAAATCATCTATTTGTGCGTCATCTGAAGTAACGCCTGTCCCAAGCAAATGCCCGCTAAGCCTTGCCAGAAAACTGAGAGTGTACCAAAAGATTTGTCAGCTGGCTTCTCAGGACTAAATGTAATCCTTCAGCCGGCACATAAAGCAAAAAAATATAGTTCATAGCACAGCAGCATCCATCTATCACATCAGCCCCCAGATGAATCAGGTGTTCATCCACACCATGAGACCCGACGCACTAACTGACTTTTTGACTGACACCTCATATTGTCATGTTTTGACATATAGCGTTGACTGTGACAATGTGGCCCGACAGTGAGAGACAGCGGCAGCACAAACACACCGGTGAATGGTGACAGGCCTGCATAAACAGAGATGCACAGACACAAAGAAATACACACACATGCTGCAAGCAAAAGTGCAAACCCCCACCTGGTGACAGTGAAACCCTTGCCCAACAATATGAGCATCAGAAGGAACACCAAGAAACTGACGGAGAATAGTAATTTCCCTGGAGACAGAAAGTGAGAGAGAGAAGACAGAGGGGGTAATTAGGTTGTGGTTACTGAATCTGTAATATCAGAGGAGAGAGATAAAATCAGGTCGCCACACACATGTGTGTGCACACATAAAAAAAAAATCATGCACTTTCCTGCCTTTGTCCATCAGACAAGCTATTGCACTTCCACACACACATCCATCGGCGTCCACTCATTCATTCTGCTCAGGCAGTGAGCGATTTTCCGGCGCAGAGACAGAGGCAGTGTCAGTCAGTCGGTGGCCGATGCAAGAGAAGAACTCACCGAGTATTTTCAAGCTGCCGTTGCCGACTCCATCTCTAGCATACAGGCCCCAGTAGACACAATGGAACAACAGGCTGAGCACTGCCGAGTGGAAAAGATGCAGGGAGGAGACAAATGGGGAAATAAGGGAAAGAAAGAAGGAGGGAGAAGAAAAGAGGAGAGGAGAGGAAAAAGATGGGAGAGCAGGAAAATGTTGAAAGGAGAGAGATGGCAGAGAGAAGAAATAGTAAAGAAAAGATTGAAAAAAAACAGGGGAGACAGGGAGAAGATAATGAGGGAAAGAGAACGGGTGGGGGGGTAAGCAGAAGAGGAGAAAAACGGGGAGAAGAGAAGTGAGAGAGAAGGAGAAGAATTGATAAAAAGGAGATGAAAAAAGGAGCAGAAGGCTTGACAGAAGTGGGAGGAGAGGGAGAAAGAGAATTTAGTGGTGGCAGGAGAATCGAGAAGGGATTTGGAACAGGGGACAATCAGGCGAGAAGGAAGAAAGTGAGATAAGGGGGGAGAAGAAAAAGGAGAGGATAGGGTGAGAAGAACGAGGGGGGGTTATTCGTCAGTAACAGCATGCTCCACTGAACACTGTAGCGGCACAGCACGGCTGTTTGCAATAGTTCTCATTCAGAGGCTAATAAGGGTGATAATATCTCCGTTCTTGAAGTTGGGATTAAGGTATGAGATGCTGCAGCTGTGTGAGAGCCTCATTGTTATCTTGTGTGTGTGTGTGTGTGTGTGTGTGTGTGTTATGCCATAATGTATGTGTGAAGCTCTCACCCTCCACACCTGCCGCCGTCATAAACATTTTGTAGGTTGTGTGAAGAAGCTGTCTTCCCTTCAGATTGTCTGCAGGGAAAAAAACAAGAGGAATGAGAGAGGTGAGGGTGTGTGTGTGTGTGTGTGTGTGTGTGTGTGGTGTTGGTGGCGAGAGAGATAAAAAGGATGGAGATATGCTGACAGATGGTGGAGGAGAGCGGGAGAGGGACAGAGAGTGAGAGACGAAGAGACAAAAGAGGGGGGTAAAAAAAAACAGAACAAGCGAACGGGCCAGATAAATGAGGGGAACGACATTAGTATGCATCCATCTTGTGATGCCCGTCTCTCGATGAGGACTTACACGTCTTCTCTATCCGCTCTCCCTAATCTGGGAGGAAATATTTTTAATGCGTATTTAAGCAGGCAATTTTACTACCAAAACACTCCCGACAAACAGCAGTGGCCCAGGGGAAAATTTACAGGGGGAGGAAGGGTCATAAACGTTGACGCACTCTCACAGCTGCCCTGTATAACCACAGGCTACGCCACCCAAATGCTGCCAGATCCTCCTGTGACTTCCACAAAAAAGGTGCTCCAGTAATGGCTTTCTCCCAAAAACTCTGCCATCTTCTACTGACTTCAGGTTTTTATAACCTTTTAAAACCTTTTCCCATTTTCCCTGCGTGGTGTTTATCTATGACATTGTGAATATTGTTTTCATTTAAGTAGAAGTGATAGATAAGTCCCTTTAGGCCTTTTTTCCTCCACACTCTACATTCACATTTGTATGTCCTTTGTTTGATTAGAACTTGTGCAGATAAATAAAACTCAAACTCAATAAAACTCACGCCTCCACGTCAGTGAATATTCCAATGAAGCTGGCAGAAGCCACACTCACATGGTGAATAACATGCTTCAGTTCATTCAAAGCCCTCCCAATCTGCATAAAATCACAATAAGATTTCAGCGGAATGTGAGAGTCAAAAGACGTATTTGCACCTCATTTCGTGGCATAATTCTTCTGCAGCGTGGGAAGAAAACCTGCAGAGAGTCACCTATATTTCAAGACAGGTCCTCTTCCATTTCCACCAAATACACTCATCTTGGATACACTTGTTTAAAAAACTATTGAACAAAACGGGAGTTAATCTGATTTAATGTCATGTTTGGGAACTTATTATTCAGCTTTCACTTCAATGAACATGGGAGAAATTTAAAATGGTCAAATTCAAGGTTCAAATCAGGTCTTCCAAAATACAGATTTTCTCTTTTACCACAGACATGGAACCATTCGTGTCTGAGATTTCTGCCTTTACACCACTGGGTTTAGTTTGTGGTAGTCATTAAATAAGTTAAATACAAAAATATCTTCATTACTTTATCATAATGAACAGATTTCAATGTGAAGTCCAAAATACAAATAAAACCTATTAAAAGTGTATCCTGCAGATTATTCAAAGAATTTATTTCTGATTTTTTCAGATGCCTAATTTTTATAGCTGTACAAACAAAAACAAATTCGATTTACGACTGCATTGGGATGGCTGCTTAAATATCATATCAGGAACCCCATATATCAAGTCTAAGTCTAAGTTTATTGGCAAGATAATGGCTGATGTCAAAAGCTCCACTATGAGGACACAAGACTAAATATATGAGAAAGGGAAAAGCTCTGTTCTCCAATTCCAAGATTTTTTCTTCACAGATTAGTTCTTCAGGAAATCCTAAAAAGAGAACAATCTGAGAATCAAAAGGTAGTTCTAAATCGAACAGTCAGGGGTCACAGGACAAAAAGGGAGGGAAACCACAGCACTAGAGTTACAGAAGAAAGTGTGTTTGTATTTTGCTTTTATCCATGTGACTCAAACGTCTAGGCTGGGACAAGGGAACATATATAGGTGTACAGGGTGAGGTATTCCTTGGAGCTTCTGTTCTCAGCTGTTTCAGGTTATTTGAGCAACAACCTTTTGAGTGACAAACTTGCTTCACTGGCCTTAAGCCTACCGCCACCCCCCTAAAACCAAACTCCACTCTGACCATCCTCTCACTGCTGCACTTCGTGCTGCTCATGCTCCATTCTGACAAAGTCCCCGGCCCCAAGAGAAAATAGGCACATGCTCTACCTTTACTTATGAGGGAAAACATGAAGACTTACTCCCCTCCCATCAAGAGAGCATGTAGATTTTATAATAGATCCGAGGAAAGGGGCACTTAATGACTACTGCAGGCTTTGAAAGTCAAAAGGAATTGGCTTGGTTGTGGGAGATGTGGGAGGAAGAGAGATACGGTAAGTGGAAAAGACGGTACTTACAGGCAAAGTAGCAGGAGAGGAGGAACACCATGGAGAAGATGACCAGGAACGTGATGTCCGTCTCCAAGATGCCTGTAAATATGGGATGGAGGGAGTGGAGAATAATTGATGAGAGAGAAAGAATCAAAACCAGAAAGTGTCGGTGAGGTTTAGAGAGTATCAAGGTGAAAAAGAAGGGATCACAGATGACGGTAAAAAAGCAAAAAAGGAAAGGATGAAAAACCAGAAAAAGCAGGTGTGTGATGAGGATATTTGATTAGCTCAGAAACAGAAAGTTACAGTCGGAGAGAGGGTTAGGGAACATGTAGGAATAATTCATTTAAAGCTACTCGGGCCTTTTCTTTTCATCCCTTCCACTCAGTTCATCTATCATCATTAATTCATTCAGCCGTCCCTTCATTATTGTAATTTGTTCAGTTCAGTGTGCTTTATTGGCCGTGCTAAGTGGTGTTGGCTTGTGCCATCAGCGATTCGTTCCATAATCTCTCTCTCTGTCTAATCACTCTTACCAAACTCATCTGCAGAGAAATGCTGCGTCCAGAACGACTGGCCATTGGTCAGTTTCATCTCGTACTCCAGCCGCAAGCCATCGCCCTGTGAGAGAGGAGAGACGGGCAAAAGCAGGCAGAGAGAGGAGGAGAAAAAAAAGAGTCTTCATACACATTAGTGCTTAAACCTGTGTAGAGCAGTTCTTCAGGTTGAAATGGCAGTGAGAGGTAATGACTCTTTAATATATTTTTGAACATTATACTTAAGGCATCTTGTTTTCTCATCAGAAATCTGTGGATTGGGACCTACAGCACCTTTTAGGGGGAGAAAAGAGACATTAGCTGTACTATGCTCTATTTTGAGAAATGTGTGCCTTATATATTTTGGGCTTTTAGTTGTCTTGTATCTTGTATCCATAAGAATATTCTATGTTCTCCGCCAACATGGATGGTACATCATATGGGTTTTTTCTAAATTCGTTTGTTACGAGAACTGATACCAAAATGAAACTTTTTTCTCCCCACTTTTTTACTTCATCTGTCAATGTGTAAAGGAAAATAATTGACAATTCCATGTTCACAAAACTCTGCTTTTTATCTATTCAAAAAACTTATTTCATCTAAACAGCTAAAAATGAACTTTGCATATATAAATAAAGAAAGCAATCAATTAAATTAATTGATCTTAAATAAAAGGAAAAACAGGGATTTAAGTCAGGAACTATCCAGAGACACCGAACAGAATACGAGAATGAGTAAGCAGAATGAGATCAGACATTCGAGTCAGCCTTTCGTACTCGACAGCTGATACTTGCTGATACTAAGTCACTCAGACCTTACAAAGGCTGTTGACATGATGACTTTAGTACAAGTCTTAATTGCTCAACACTCAGAAAGATTGTGTGTGATAAGCAATGCAGCCGTTGAGAAAACAAAAATCTAAATCACCAAGTTCAGAAAATTAAAATCCTAAAGACTGTCTGGCCTCATATCACGATGTCAACAAATCCTCCTGCTTTAATGCATGTAAAATATCCATAAACTGCACAATCAAGATGAAAAACATCTTACGTTGCTCACATGCTGCTGATCATGAGATGATTTTATGTTTACTAAAGGACTTGATTCATCATTTTCTGCAGCAGAAAAGTTCAGCAGAAATGTCAGTGGATGGGCTGCTCTCCTCTGTTGCAGCACCACTCTGAGGGTTTGTTTTAACTCCCACAGCTTTATGATTTCTTCCATCCTGTCTTGTTATGGGGGGGAGGGGGGTGTGTGATTGTGCCATATATTCAGTCAGTCCCCAACTGGCCTGAAAGTGCCTTGGGATCCCCCAGGTGTGTAGAGGATGTCAGTGGAGGAATAAAAATGAATCTAAGCTGCTCTGCCTGCTGTGCTACCAATGAGAAGATGACCCAGATTAGCAGAGAGAAAGGATGGATGGATGGATCATATCCATAGCAACAATGTTTTCTGACTTAATGTAGTCAGTTCTTGTTTTTTATTATTAATACTTAGTGTGACGCACTCATCAATTATTTGTGTGGCTCATTATCATGTCGATCAGATATAATTGGTTTCCATTGCAGTGTTATGAGAGCACTGAAAGAGAATATTTGGGTTGGTAAACATGCAGGTAAGGAGAAATGCCATAGAGAACATTAAAATACCTGGGTGGCAAACCACTGCGGGAACAATGTTAATTTTTGGCAGTCACACAAAGAAAAAGTGTCAAACTGAAGTGATTTTGGGAGGTGAGAAAAAAGAGGGATGGGGAGCAGGGAACAGGGGGGGGGGCAGAGATGGGTTGACAATCAGAGCACAGAGAGCTCATTTCACACACACAAGTTCAAAGCCGATAGAGTTCGCGCTTGTTGCGGTGGAGCGAGGGAAAAAAGAGAGGGAGGAAAAAAAGACTTTGATTTCATTTGGCAGCTTGAGACTCCATCTCACTCCCTCTATCAAAAAGGGCGAGAAGCATGGAGCGTGCACTGCCACAAAATCAATACAGACACAAAGAGCAAGGAGACAGAGATAAAGAGAGTGATAGATGTGGAGAGGGAGAAAGTTAAAAAAACGGGAACAGAGAAGGCCAGAATGAAGAAAAAGGAGCAAACGTAAAGGGGGACAGCAGGACGGGTACGGCAAGGGATGAGGGAAGGAGCAGCACTTCATCCAGCGGGGATTCTTTCTCAGTGGGGCTGACAGGGCGCTGCGCAATGAATTTAGGGGCTTTGCTTGTTGGTTTCAGGTGTAAAAAAAAAAAAGAAAAAAGCATCTCTTCGTATACTGTACTGATATATCACATCCTGAAGGTGTTCTAACTCAAACACTTGTGTGGCCTCGAACGTCTTCTGCTCCCCTGGGCTGCTGATAAATGAATTTTGAAAGAGTGAGAACATTAAGTGTTTGGTATACCTACCTGAGTGTTTCTCTCTAAAATGAAGTGAGTACAGTAGAGGTTATGTGCACTCCATACAAAGTATACCCTAAGTATACAATGGACACCCAAACGTGATCATTTGTAATTGTTAAAACGTTCACTTTCACACATTTGATTAATAATCTACAAAATAGTGGTCAGAATTGAAGAAGCAGAGACAGCGATATCCAGACTTTTAGCGACTGAAATGAGTCAAGGTCATAACACTGGATCCTACATTTTATACAGTGCCTTTCAAAGTCCACACATCCAGTTTTTAATAATTTTCTTGACCAAGCTGAAATAACCCTGTGTGTCCCTTTAACATGCTGTGTGTCTGCTGTTCCAGAGAGGCTTTCCACAATATTTTAGAAACTGGCAAGGATTCGCTCCTATTCGGCCGCAACAGCAGCCGATATTGCGCTACTAGTCCTGACTCAGGATTCACTCACAGCTTCTCCTGAAGATGCTGGATGGGGTCAAATTCTTTAATCAGATACAGAAAGTCATTTCTTTATGAACCTCTCTGTGTGCACAAGGGAAATTTAAAGTTTAAACAGGACAGGACCTTCCGCAAACTGTTAAAACAACAGACAACACAAACAAATAATCACCAGGGAAAAAAAAGTCCCACCAGGCCCCATCCCCATCAAAGAAGAATATGATAAGGATCCTTCTTCTATAGATGCCTGTGTTGCACATCTTCAGCGACATATGACTTGAAATATTTTAACTGAGACCTGGATAAAATGCAGATGCATATGTGGGTGCGTCTACACTACTCATTCTATAAAAAAGGTGAGTCACATGGACAATTTGACAGATGAGAAATTCTGGCCATTTTAGCGTTCCACGCCCATTAAGAGCAAGTCTAATTTCAGCACTTCCTCAGCTCCCCACTGAGGTAATTTTGTTTCATTAACAGCAGTTCTGCTCGGCATAATAAAGCAGAGGTTGATTACAGCCATTCAAAGCTTTCCATTTCTCCGCCTGTGTTTGAAAGACCACAAGGATAAACGCCTCATAGACTAATGTTCAGACAAAAGGAGCCGTGGTCGACGGCGAGCAATGAGGCCATGTTACTGAGCTGTTCGGTTCAAATCAGTGGTTAATAGTATTTTTAATCAGTGCTACCTGCCGAGTTATGCAACTGCATCTCATCAAAACCAGAAAAATATACAATATTTGCCTTTTCTTTCTTTTGAAAGTTTTTGAGACTGCAAATTATCATCAGGTGAAATACTATTCATGCAAATACAACCGCAAGAGAAAATAAGCCTGCTAATTTTAGTGAACTTCGGGTACTCTGACAATTTACTTGTCTGAAAAACCTTCATCCTGACTGCCCGAGGTCGTCTGCTCTGTAATTTGTGATGACCTGAATTTTATTTATAATGACTGCCTTTTTCCCCCCCTCTGATGAAATAATGATTATTTGCAGCCTTGAGGTTTCCTGCTATAATTAATCAAGTGAAATTGCCTGGAAATGTTGAATAACGATCAACCTCACATTTTACCATTTAATGCAGGCGAGTCCACATCTGGGGATTGTGAGCAGGCATCATCTGGCGTTGAGGGCTTATGAGCTGATATAGATTTAGACCCACTTCAGCAGAGGTAGAGGCAGAGATGGAGAGTACATGAAAGGAGGGCCAGATAAGAGAGAAACAGGGACAAAGAGAGAGAAGTGTGTAGAAGCACATGAAAAGTGAAAAATGCATGGAATGAGTGGGAGGCAAAGAAAAAAATGAGACCTGTGAGATGGCAAGATGGAGAGGGGAAAAAACACAATTAGAGACAGCCTGATGGCGAAGAGCGAGAGACGGAGAGGTAAATAGATATGAAATGGTGTGGAGCGCATCACAGCTTGGTGACAGAGAGTTGAAAGCGTGTGGGGCACAGCCAAAGATTGTGAGCGACAGAGGTGGGAAAGACGGAGAGGTGTGAAAGCCGAAGAGAGGCAAGAAGGCGAGCGGCGGGAGACGAGGGGTGGAAATTGGCTGCGGGGTGCGGCGTGCATATGTCCCCAGGACTGCAGACGAGCTTTTATACTTTAGTCGAACAGCATTAGGCAGCGTGTCTATCAGCGTCCACTGGCGTGACACTAAACCACACTCTGCGGGAAGCATCCGTTCTAATCATATCTCTCTTCAGCCAGCGCTCTCAACTGACAACACAAAAAACAAACAAACAAAAAAAATCTCTCTCTCTCTCTCACTCACACACACACACACACACACAATCATGAGCAGCAGGATGACACTGATGTTACCCAGAGAATGACACTGATAGGCAGGCAGACATACACATTTAGCAGGAGTCTCACTCAATCACCCTTTTTCCTCACCCACTGTCGCAAACGTGAAACACTGAGAAAAAAAAAAAAACATCACTGCTTCCAACGCTACTAACACACACACACCTATTCCTGGGATATGTCCTTGACTGAAGCCCTCTGTGTAGGAGGATATATCATCACTGAGCAGAGCTATCATTATACAAGCTCATGATTTCTTCACCGATCACCTCAGTCTAGACTGACATCAACAAACAAGACGCTGGAGCTACCACTTTGCTCTTTTTCTCCCAGTGCACCATTAGCACAACACTGAGTCCCATTATAAAACAACACAATGCTTAAAAGTCCCTGAAGCTGGCTAATCAATAAGCTGCAGTGGAGTCCTTGTAAGGCATGTTTAGTGTAGTTTGAGAGAGTCACATATTATTGTGCTGTACAAAGCCCTGTACCATGGGAGTTGAAGAGGTAATTCTCAAGTGAGATGCAGAGATTCAAGATCAGCTGTAACCTGAAATCATGAGCACGATTATATCTGATACAGTCTCCAACACCAAAAAACAGCATTTGATCATCTTTAGAAGTTTTCTAAACTGCAACCTTTATAAATAGTATGGATAACTATTGTAAATCATAGCCTATTTGGAGGACTTTACTACTATTTAAAACGTTGCCTCATGCAAAATGCTCAAATGCGAAAGCATATACTGGGCATATCCTCAAGTTGATTTAAAATTTAAAAAGGGAGCCAGCAAAAAGAGTAGCATGGTTTCACAGAGCCTTCCTCAGGGTGTGCCACGTATATTTCTGCCTGAGCCTACCCTTTTTAATGTCTGATGCTGCTGCTCGCACCTGAAATCTGTTTGAGGTTTTTTGCTTTACTGCCAAAAAAAGTTTAAAACTGTGATTTAAAATGTTAAAATAGCTCTTCCCCTTGCCTTTTGTTAAAAAAAGCAACATTTCAATAAATTCTTAGACATCTGAGACAAGTATAACTTTGTTCTCATCAACAATCCCACTGAGAAGAAATGTGCCTTCGGTTCTGACGGACAGACGATGATGTTTGTTTATCTGAAGAACTGCAGAAAACAAACAGTGACTACATGAGTTTGTTTGCTTGTGAGACCTCCGAGCGTGTGAAATCGGTGGTGCGTCGCCATAGCAGCAGCCGAGTAGTACACCTGCCCTTGTGGAGAGGAGGAAGCGTAGGGGAGGGGAGGGAGGGGAGGGGAGGGACGGGTTCAGGGGGCGTCAGAGGTCAGTGCTCACCCCACACTTGCTGAGAGCGATGTACCACCATCTCTCCCTCACCGAGCGGAAACTGCGACCGCCCACGCAGCTCAGAACCTCCTCGTTCCCATCTCCCTCCACCTGAGAGAGAGATAGAAGAAATGCGCGTGTCAGAGAAGGAGGGGGGCTGTTATCCGAAAAAGCAGCACATTTTACCTCAGAGACATACTGAATTATCACAGTAGAGTGGGAGTCTGATATATCAAGATACAAACATATTTCACACCCCAATATAGCCTGAAATGTGGCAACAAGATCCACTAAGCGCCACGACAACAGAGTTATGCTGGCAATCACACTTCCTAATGTGATAAACAAACACGTTGTGCTGCTTATTGAAAAAGACACAAAAGGAATATTTTTTTAAAAAATGGTGTCAGAGGAGGGAAAGATCTTTTGGAACATTTCTGCCTGACTGGGATGCATCATCAACAATGGAAATGTGTGAATCACTAAAATATTACAAAAACACATTACAGGCCATTAGCTCTCACTGCGCCTCTCTCTCTCTCTCTCTCTCTCTCTCTCTCTCTCTCTCTCTCTCTCTCTCTCTCCCCCCCTCTCTC
>JAOXYL010000043.1:14337828-14372239 GCA_028564955.1 Terapon puta | reverse complement strand
ATACAAGCTCAAAACTTAAAATACACTTGCACCAATCGACAAATCTACTACTGAGAAAGTGCAGAGTGAGCACAAACTTCAGCCCGGCATCTCCGAGAGGATGAGTGTATTACTTTCTTCTTCCTCACGGCCCTGGTTCTCTCCATCAATCTGACTAAAAATATTGCAGTAAGTACTCCGAGCTGACAGAACTGAGCATGGTCTAATCCTGTAGCATGACTTTGCTACTGAAAATCCTGCACTTTTGCTGGGAGGGGGGGGAAGAGAGAGGATTTTGCACTCCGAGCCTCAGCTAAATCCTATTCATCACACAGCATCTCTCTCCACAGACCTGGCAACCCCCAGCCCTGTTACCAGGCAAGGGCAGGACAGTGCCAGCATTGTTGGCATCTATATTTAGTTGGACCTGATAGAGGAACTGACCCTTCAAAGGACATTTCTGTGTACTTCAGAGTGCTTTTGTGGCAACACACTCGGAGGAGTGGCATCAAGTTCTCCAAAAACAAAGTCGACCCCAAATGTGATGGTGGGGGGGCAAAAAAAAAAAATAATAACGAGCAACTTTTAGGTGGGTCAAATACAAGTTAAGTGGCTTCTGCAATCTCTTTTTTTTGGTCAGGGTCCTCGAGCCTTGCCTAAAAGCCTCTGATTTGTAACAGATTGTCAGGCAGGAAATACCCTGGCTCAAGTGGTACTTTGTCACACTGCATACTGTGCAGAGAGGTAGCGAGCAATAACGCCTGGTGAGGAACGGGGATGACCTGAGAGGAAATCAGTGCAGTGGAGTTTAAAATGTGTATTGATAGCTGAGGGCGTGACTCCTTGCTGCCCCGTTCTCTCTCTGACTCTTTTGCAGAAGGAGATTTTCGAGCAATTGGTTCCAGTCTTGAAATAATCTAAATGAAAACACTTGCCTGCCCTCTGAGATCTACGACTGTTCTTAAAAGGTTCATAAAAATGGGACCCCAAGTTTTCAAGCAAGTGCTTGTCTTCAGAAAATAATACATTGCAGTGCATCTCCGCAACTTTAACTGTAGCAATCAATAAAATGCAATCTTTGCATTAGTAAAATCAGCACTATGAAAAGCACACAAGGAAGCATCTAGACAGGGCACTGTGTCCCTGTGTAATATTCTACATTTACTCTATCCTATCAGTATGCATTACTGAAAGCAGGATATGAGATTCATTGGAAAGGCCAGAAATGTCGGAGCAGCTGTGCCAAAGAAGCAGAGGTAAATTCACAAATGTGGAATAAACAGCATACATTACACAAACAATATAGTGTACAAATCAAGAGACAAACCTGTCATGATTCAGGGATTAAAATACAGTGATAGAAAAGATATATAAATAACAAAAGTAAGTCTACTGCATAGGGTTAATAATATGATTAAAAACTGCAACAGAATCTCAAGAAACAAGTAAATCAATTCATCCAGTTTAGAGTCTTTCAGTCTGTTGTGTTTTAGCTCTGTAATTCTATTTGGGGGAGAGTCAACAGAGTTACTATCCACACAGTGAGCTGTATTGACTGCCAAACTGGCATAATGGAGAACACAATGTGGAGTTATTAAGTGTGATTTAGAGTGGCTCCCTAAAGGACAAGTGGTCATTTTGATAGGGATGACTCCATACAGAAGCATATAGTGTGCCTACTACTGTCTGATTACGGCCTCAAATGACTACCTTGGCCTAGATGAATCACCCATTCAGGCCGCGTCTCAAGAATCCTGCGCTGCTTTATGTCCGAGCCTCCGCTGCCTGACGGCGACTCTGCTCAGTATGTGTGCCGCATGTGTGGGTGAGTGCTGGTCTTTGATCTAAGTGGCTGCTAAATTACCATGTTATTCTAAAACATGACTGTCTACTGTGGGTGTGCTCGTTTTGTCTGCCAGATTTGCGTCGGTGCATGATGGTGCACAGACAAGTGCCAAGAATTGTCAAGCAGAGGAAGTTGTAATTCAGCACTTTTTTTTGTCTCTCAACAACTGGAAAATCTCCTTAACTGCCCCCCACCACCTCTCCCAATTTCCTTTTTTTCAGGATGCTTTCTCTCTCTCCCTTTTAGGAGTTGCACAGCCTACATTTATCTGACTTTCATTTACTCTTTCTCCCATCACTGCTTGGCTGAACTGCAGTCCTTCTTTTTTTATCTAACCTTATTTAAGGCCCAATGCCACCAGCGTCAGTGTTACTCTGGGCTGCCACAGAGACTAAACCCTCCCCATCAGCCATTTTAGCCCCTCTCCCGACAGTTAGCTCCACTCCCTCAATGGGGCCGACGTAGAGAGAACCGGCTTCCCCAGAAGATGCCGACACACCCCTATCGGTCCGTTCCAGCTTGCGGTGCTTGCGTGGTTCCGGGGGCGTGTCCTCCTGGGTGAAGACGGCGCGAATCCTCTCCACGCAGACATTGGCAGCCTCCCTCGTCTCCCTGGAGAGCTGCGATAGGCTGAGGAAGCCATGGGGCAGGTCATCTACCACACACAGGGTGACAGGCTGGTCTATCTTCCTCAAACGCTTGGCAAACATCACAGAGTCATCCAGCATGGGGTCTAAAGCACAAGCCTGAAGAGGGGAGAGAGAGGAAGCAAGAGGGAGGGAAAGGGGGTGGGAATGGTAAGAAGCAAATTAGGATTCCCTTCAGACATGTCAAGAATCTTAATTAAGGGATGAAGAAAAGGAAGCCAAGCGCCTCAGTCTCTTTTGTCCCTTCTTTCTTTACATTTGCGCTGACTCACCCCAGCCATTTTAAAAAGGGCGCAAATTTCTTCATTTTCATATTAACACCCTTTTCGCAAGAAAGAGCAGCCTTCTCCCTCGCCCATCACTCTCTGTCTCACTCTGATACAACAATGAAAGCAGTGTACAGTCCTCTGTATCTCCTGACATTTTGAAGCTGCCTTTTTTTATTATCTCTCCCGCTCCCTTTCTGCTCCCATCTCTTCACCACTGTAAACATTCCATGTCCTGATTTGTTCTGCATACGCCAAAATATAATATCTGCTAAGTTTAAAACTTGTTGAAGTAATATATTAACAATGAGTTTTCTCATTGGGGACCTTAGTCACAGGGACAGGGAAAATACACTCACATACTTAAGGAGAGTGAGCAACCTGTGACCTGTCTGTACTCACTTGGCCTCCTTCTCCATTTCCCTACTTCACTCTGTCAGTCACACCAACTGCTGTTACTTCTTACCACTATATGTATGGGTGGAAGCCCTTTCAGCATACTATCAGGAGCCAGCAGAGGAGAACAGAAAGGATCCTTGACCACAGGAGAGCTGTCCACCCTCATCTCAGTCAGCTGCACTGAACGCAGTGGCTCAAAGCCCAGGGGAAACTCGCTGGGGTGCTCCAGCTCTGACCCCTCCTCTCCAGCAGGGGGTGGTATGGCCAATGAAGACAGGTCGCTGGACATTGAGGGATCCACGTCCTTTGAGAGGAAGAAATTCACATCCTCTGGCTGCATAGGAGGAGATATGACAAATAAATTCAGGTGTCCAGAGTGGTCAAGAGAAAAAGTCATGTCAAGAAATTAAAAGGAAGGATTCATTATTTGACAGGCAAACTTGATTAGAAATTCACACACAACATTTTGTCCTTGTGAAAATCTTCTAAAAACCTCGGCTCAGTGCCTGAGAGTCTTGGCTGAACGATCCCCATTTCAAGGAGGAAAAGCATATTTAAAATCTTACGTCACCTCTGCTTGCTATTTTTCCCAAGCCTGCCACTAATCCTGCCCGCCTATGTGAAAAGACATGTGAGGATAATCTGCCATACCGTGCCAGTAACCAAAAAGTTTTGATATCCTGTCAGCATTTTCTGGCCAAATCTGATTATGAAGCAAGTGTGACATAATTTCAGCTGAGTTCATCGAGATGAAACATGCACATCACTGCGGGGTACAAAGCACTGCATGATGGAGGGCCAAAATATCTCCATGCTTATAAACTGATCAGCCTCTTAAAAAAAGCTACAACTCTATGCTAAACCTTTGAAATGCACACTGTGTGAAAGCAGATATAACCTGATCACAGATAGGAGGCTCCATTCACTACCATGGTGCAATAATTATCATTAAAGTAGAGAGTTTTCCATGACCACAGGAGACAATTCCTACAACAACCCCCGCTTACAGCCTAGTGTTCTTTTAAGCAACAGCCCTTAGTCATTTCATATTGTTAAGTTTTTCTGGATGAGAGCATCAGCTAAGACTATGCTAATCTTAGTGTAAACAAGTTTGAGCGTGACATACAGTGCGCTCGGAGAGCAGCGGTGCACTGTGAGAAGTGGAATTGTTGTGGGATCCCAAGTCCTGGCAAGTCTGGCTCTTCACGGATAATTTCCTGGCAGGGAACTCTGAGGGCTCTGAGGGTACAGGGGGGTCGGCGTGAGGAGAAGAAATGGAGGCCTCTGAGATGCTCTTCCTCACTGTGTCTAAAAAAAATAAACAGGCAGTGAGGTGGGGGGCACGATGAGTCATTTGGAAAAATAAAAATGTTGAAGACAGACAAACAACAAAAATGAGTTCATTAAAAAACAAGCGTGACAGTTTGAGAGGATAAAGAGGCCACGTAAATATACCTCGAATGAATAGCAGGTGGGGGACACTGGAAAAAAAATTCTAATGGTAGTGCACATCCACTTTCAGTTTTCTACTGTTGCCACTTATCATATGTCCTCTGGTTGACAGCCAACAGTTAAAAGCCTAAAATGCAAATTGGGATGTATCAGGAAGAAGAGAGGAGAGGTGGGTGGAGGAAATTCAAACAGCGCTGTCATGGTGATATCATCCGCCCGCCCCGAGCCGTCAAAACACAGCTGTAAGAGTCGTCATGGCTGGTCTCTCCACAAAGCGCTACCAATCTCCCATATCTTCAATAATGAACCATCTCAGCACCATCATGGCCTTTTAATAATGTACACCCACCAATGACATTCTCATTAGTTTGGGCTTACAGCTGTGGGGGTGTCACCTAGCTAAGGGGACACCAGGGAAATTACGATTTGCCACCAGATTTACAGTGGCTACAATTGACAATTACTGTCAAAGCCCTGCTGCTCCAAAGAGTGAATTGATATGAATGGGGCTACAGGAGTGTTACGCAAAAGGGTGGGATAAAGCGATAATTGGTTAGCAGAATGCCGAATGAAGGCGATCCATGTCAATAACCTCCTCCATATGGATTGTAAATGATCTTTAGGGCGGTTGATGTTGTTGCACTCATAACACTTAAATAAACTGACTAATGAACACGCAGAAACATGTGGGCGGTCGACACACACACAGACACACACAGGCAGATCTGACGTGTACTTTCATCAGAATGGATGTACGAGCCAATTGCATGGAAATCTTTGAACACAATAGGTTGCCAAGTGAAACACATTTATGCCACCCACATCTCATATTCCCACCTGACAACAGATGCACACACAAACACACCCATACACACTGTCACAGTCGGTGGTATACCGGTGGCTCCCGGGGGTGCCTCTGCAGCCGTGCTGGGGGTGGCAGAGGCTCTGTTGGGATCCAGCAGAGAGTGGATCCAGTTGGAGGCTCCCTGTCGGAAATCTCTGAGCAGCAGTGCCGTGTCTCTTCTCACGAGGCTCAGCGTGCTCACTTTCTCTACCTGCGTCTCCGTCTGTGGCTCATTGCCTGGAGGAGGAGACATGGTAGAAGGGTTAGCAGGGAAAGATAGATGTAAGAGAGAGTTGAGAGTGTTATTTTGGAGTAACCATGAATGAGAAACAACAGAGAAGATGGGAAAGCAATAATGGGAAATATAAGAGTAAAGAGACCTGCTGACACAGTGGGTTCAATACTGCTACACAGCAATTTGTATTACAGATAGCAATACACAGCGATGACAGTAAGACTGTTTTATTTCAGTTACAGGACAAATAATATCTGCTTCAGAATTTGGCACAGTTGACCAGTTACTGTAGTAATTCATAGTCCTTTTCCTCTTTTGAAACACATTATCAAAATACGCATTAATGACAACATATGAAAAAAAATCAATATCAATTAGTTGAGTTGTTAGTATTGAAGGTTCTCCAGACACAAAGCAACACGGCCATCCATACTACAACAGAAAATGTGTGTTTTAGTTTCTTTCATTCTTATAGTGTTGAAATTACTACTGAGGCCTCGCTTGTAATCTATAATAATTTATGATTACAATTCATTATTTGTTATACACATTGTGTACTACATACTGTAAGGACATCAGACTACAGTGAGATCCAAGGTGAGAGCACTGTAACAGTTTTACAATTTATATGATCATTATTACTGTCCAACACTAAAAGACGGGCAACGCAGACAATAGTTCTTTAAGTCATTGGTCCACACAAAATCTATTTCAATTTTGCTCATGAATCAATTGTTGTAGCTGTTCAAATTTGCTGAAATCTGCTTGTTTTTATGAATGAATACTGATCCTTTGTTTTAGTTACAGACATTAACTTATAAGATTAACTCTTCCAACCCTGGAAAGATAAACAACATCTTGACTTAACTAATCTAATCAGCTGTGGTAGACAGACTGAATATACTGGTCTAGACTGAAGCTTTAGGTTTGTTAAGTTTCATAAAAGTGTGAGTAAACAGACAGCAGAGTGATTCAAAAATGCCTGAAAGACAGAATATATTTCTAAACTTTCTCAATTCTCAACATCACCTAATAAAAAAATGAACCTTGATTTCTTTTTATAAAGCATACACACACACTCCTACCTGCATAGGCACTGAGGCACCTGGAGAGCACGCTGAGTGGCAGCAGGGGATCCATAAGTGTTAGCAGACGTGAGGGCGACGCGTAGGCGGTCAGCAGGGTAGCTGGGTAGGCTGCCACAATGCCATCTGGCATTCGCACACCGAACGCAGCAGCGCGCAAAGATGTGGTCACACACAAGTTGCCTCCTGCACTGTCACCAGCCAGACACACTTTCTCTCCAGTCCAACCTGGAGGGACAAAAAAGGGACAGTGATGGCAGAGGTGAAAGAAAGGAAACAAAAGAAAGTGTTAAATGGGAAAACAGCTAAATAAAACACAAAATAAGAGACACAACCCTGCGAAATCCCTTGAATGACAATGAAAGGTAATATCTCTTTTCTCCAGAGTGACAGTGCTGAATATGTGGCTGCTGGGAGGGACTGTTGTCTTACTGTCACCCTCATGGCTTTGATATTGTCTTCTTGTACTACAACACGAACATACTGCACTGCGATCACTGTTAATTTGACACAGTGAGCTTCAGCAGTCGGATGTGCCCCAAACAGACCAGATGTCTTTTGCTTTCCGCCTGGATATTGAGCATCACAATTTCTGTGATAATGCACAACAACGGGTAGAGTGCAAGATATCATGCTGCAGCATCATTACTTTCAAGGTGATGAATGAATCCTCTGGAGAGGTACAGGGAAAGTAGGTGAGGATTTGGAGAGGCAGTGCACAGGACAGTTTCATCTGTTCTGTTGTGCTTGGTCATTAATTCTAATAAACCACTTTCTTTAACCTCCCTAAAGTACATACCATTTCAACTGCATACACTATTCCCATGACTTCAAAAAGTAAAAAGAAAAAACATGCACAGACAGATAAAAGCCCAGCATTCTGCTTTAAACAGTGTGATGTGTGTATACCAAGCAGGTGGTGGTTCCTCAGAGCCCAGCAGTAGGCATAGAAACACTCCTCCAGAGCCCTTGGGAAGGGGGCCTCCGGGGCCAGAGAGTAGTCCACTGACAGGATGGGGACACCAAGGTCCTGGGACCAGCTCTTTAGATATGGCTGCACAAGACAGAAGATAAGGGTATGCAGTGGTGAATTTATGAATGGAAAAACACTGAGTGAATATATTTTATGTTGTTAAATTTATGAGGAACAACAGTGGCCACAGTAAAACACAGAGGCAGTTCAGGGAGACAAAAGAAAAAGAAATGTGGTGGGAGAGAGACGCGTGGGGGTGAACATTAAGAAGCAAGTATAAAAAGTTATGAAAATGATTTGTCCTTTTGATGTCGTCTGTCTGCTTGCTGGCTTACTGTCTAGACAAAGAGAGAATGAGAACTGCCCTCACAGTCACCTCCATTTCCTCTCTGTTCATACGGTAATGACAAACGTGCAAACATGTCCTAGTTTGCAGGGTATGACTGGAAAAGACAAAGACAAAGGGATGGTGTGGATTTACAGGGATAGTGTACAAAAACAAACTCACCGACAGAATACTGAGTGTTTCTATTTTTCTTGTTGCAGTGAGGTTAAGTGTTTACTGTTCTTATGCCAACCTAAGGCAAGTACTTTGCTTCACAACTGCAATGCAGTGACCTTGAAATGCGAAAGGCTTCAAAACTTGTCATGACAAAAATTCTTTCTGCAAAGCTTTCGTCCTTTCCTCCTCAGTCTGAGTCTTCTCCTAACATGTTTTTGACTAGCTCTGACATGACTGGCGGTGAAAGTGACAGCTCTCCATTCACAATGCCAGAAAAAGCATAGTGTTTGTATGTTTGTATGTCGCCTAACCGACCAGAGATTCAGCGTGAAAAAAAGTAACAGCTCCAGAAGTCAGCTGTGCTGTCTTGAAGCCCTATCTGTCACAATAAATCTCGGAGTGAAACCTGACAAGGGAGCGTGCACGCAGTTCAAACACTGTTCAGGTCAGTGTTGGTTTGTGTGAATCAGCAAAGGTAGCACTGAGGTGTGTATATATGTGTGTTCCTATGTGTGTGCACTGCTACACTGAGTGTCAACATGTGCCAGAGTCCATGAGCAGGTCTGTCATTCAGAGAGTTCATCATCCGCCTGCATAAAGGGAGCCAAGGACTCACAACAAATGGCACACCAGGCTGAGAAGAGGTGTTTGTGTGCGTATGTGTGTATGTGTTTTAATGAGTGGGGACCAAGACTGGTTAATTTTACATGACTCAGGAAATGCTTCTTGTACACACAATCCTAATTACAAAGAAAAAACGTCACACACACCAATTCAGAGGGTCCAAGATCTGTTCTCAAAGCAGGAATTAATGATAACTGCAGTATCACTCATTCTCAGACAGGCAGAGCAGTTAATCTGCAATCTTATACCTATACTGGCTAAAAACTGTGTGTGTGTGTGTGTTTGTGTGTGTGTGTGTGTACCCAAGTTGCTAAATGCACAGATGCTGGTGCATTCATTCCTGTAATCTCAGCATCACTGGGCATTGAGACCACCAAAGGCTCCTGCTACTGAAGTACAGGCAGACAAACAGACAGACGGACGCTAAGGCTAAGTGAACAAAAAGGATTTTGTGGGATATTAGAAAGATGGAGGATGTAATAAAAAAAGGAAAGTGCAGAAGAGGAAGAGTGCAGGATAGCCTGACAAGTCTTCCATTAGTGCCCGGGGTAATCTTTCTCTGCGGGGTTGTACAGTTCTACGTTAATTCGACATGACAGCCCTGTTCACCCCCTTCTCTGATTGCTTCCTCTCATCCTCTAGTTGCTACGCAGCTGCAGATCAAGGATGCCCATGTCCTTGGCAATTTCACAGAGCCCTGTCTTGTGGTAGTTATAAGTATCCTGGTGCCACATGAGGACCAACACAGCCACAGATGACCATATCATCTGTGGCAAATGAGGAACGTCAAAAAGAATTAGTGAATGCTTCCTCCTGCTCAGTTTCATATATCATCACTCATGTAAACATGTGATAAAACGATAATTAAAAGTGTTATCATGAGCAATGACAAAAAAGGTGTAACACATGTTTTAACACAGAAGTCCATAACTTATGAGTGTGTATGTGTGTTTGTGTGTGTGCCTGTTGGTGTCTCTTTTTTGTATCACAGTGATCTAGACACTAAGTCTAGGACTCTTACATTAATAAAATAAAATAAATAAAAAATAAAAAATTGAGGGGGAAGATAAAGTGAATGACCAGGAGCAATAATTTACATGAAAATGAAGAGCCACCTCTCTGTGCACCTTACCAGTAAAGAAGGGATTAATTACAAAATAATTAGCTTAACATCTTATTAAGTCCCACACTATTGACAGAGGAATAGACTCAGACTGGTAACCCCCATGCTCCTACATCATCAACTAGCGTTTGTCTTGTGAACACTTTAATTAGCTGGGACTCGATTACAATTACTTTAGAAAACACTGCCAGACGTTGACGCATTGAAGGGATGAGAAGGTAAACTTAGTTTCCAGGATCTGACCACTGGCTCAAATTCTGGAAACAACACATCTGTGCCAGGTGTCTAATGGTAAAGGTGCTTTAGGACATAATATACCACTGTTTACCATCCTGCATTTTGTGAAACTCCCCCATTATAAACAGACAGACAGTCAAAACACCACAATGTAAATCTGTGAACAGTCCTTTGGATTAAGTTTTTCTTGCAACTTATAACTAATTAATTTGATTTTCTGGTCAGTGAGAGCAACTCTTGCACCATCTCACCTCATGGGACTTAGAGGTCTGAGCCACAAAGCCTCCCCCATGGAAGTGGATCAGGAGGCAGGGAGATGAGGGGAGGCGCTTGGTCTTCAGCCCCAGTGATAGAGAGATGGCTCCCCCCTCGGAGCGGGAGAGAGATAGCAGAGTATCGCTGTCCTGGAGAGAGTGTGACAGAAAGGTGGGGAAAAAGAAATGCATGAGCACAAAAAGGGAGACAAATAGTCAGACAAATAAATGAGATCAGCTGCTTTGGTCAAAGAGTTATTAAAAAAAAGAAATCAGATGACGACAGATGGTGATGTTTGCATCAGTCTGATAACTGCCCACAGACCATGTACACCGCAAACAAAGCCATGTTTTCATTGTTAAAATATTTTATTGCTAGTGTTAGCAACAGGGCTCCTTTGAGAGAAGGATTAACTAGCTGTTCTGCAGCAGCTTGCTGCCAGCCTTTCCTGCGCCTGCATGAACGCACACTAATTCCCATTCATTAACAGAAACAAGGAGGGAGGGGAGCTGTGGTGATGAAGGAAGGTTTCCGCTGATGCAGGCTTGTATTTTGCGACATTAAAAAGGACACTGTTGTTTTGTTGGAGCGTGATCAATGGCTGAAAGTGACTGTTGACAGCATGTCTGGTTAAGTGCCAGTTGCAAAGAACGGAAGGGAATGAGCTCGGATGGGGACGAAGAGAAAAAGAGTGATACCTGAGAGAGAGAGAGAGAGAGAGAGAGGGAGAGAGAGAGAGAGAGAGAGAGAGAGAGTGAAGTCCATGAGGATGAGTTGAAGCAGTCATTTGCCTGAGAAGCTCTGAGAAATACCACATATGCTATTGCACATTGTGCGAATATTTAAAGAATTTGTATGACTGGTACATGCAAAGGGGTTTAAAAAGAGCTGGAGGAGGAAAACAGTCATAAACTGGGTCACCACACAACAATATTTAGACAGGCTACAATACAATGCAAGGACAGAGAAAATACAAGAACTAATTTAGTTTTGCATACAATTTAAGATCATGAAGTTTTTTAATTGCATTTTCCACTGTTCCACTATAGCGGGAACAGAATAATGATGAGTACCTGTCCTTCACGCAAGTCATAGGAGATGAGCCTCATCTGAATAGGAGCAGTGCCGATGTGTGCTGATGGTGGAGCTATAGTTACAGATGCTCTGTGGTTGGCCGCCAGGGGAAGATCAAAGGGCACGGGGGGCACAGAAAGAGCCCGGTTGACCTTAACTTGAGTGGATGTCATACTGGCAAGACTCTGGAGGATGACGGATAATGAAAAATAAGAAAGAGAGAAAGAATTGGACATAAAGAGGGAAAAAAATTGAGACAGAAACGCAGAAAGAGAGAAGAGTGCAAGTTACAGAGCGAGTCAGGTCACTGGAGAGAAAGAGAAACCGGATGAATAAATCATGAACCCCATTGAATAAATTGAATTCCACTCTATTATTACTAGCGGCCTGTAGGCCAAAATGCACAATGATAGAAAGGTACTTTTACCCAATGAAAGTAAAATATCCCTGATACATATTTAGTGCAGAGCACATATCAGTGTGCACACATTAACACGGCTAGATTACAGATGTTCTTTGCGTGTGTAAAACAACACATCTACTCACCGACAGGACTTCGGTCTCAGTTATGTTCCAGAAGGACTTCCAAAAATGGACATCCAGATTCTGGGTGATGCGTTCAAATTCTGACCCTCTCAACTCTGGGTCGATGGCATACTTCCCTGAGGTAAAGAACGAGCTAGCTGCTACACCTGGGGAAGAGAGGAAGGGCACCTCAATGAGGAGGGTAGAAGCAACCAGAGATGGTATAAAAAAAAGAAATGATGTGGGATTTGAACTGAAAGGGAAGGAAAAGAAGAATGAGTACAGTTGCAGGGGGAATGAAAATGGAATCGAGAAGCGAGAAGAAAATAGACAAAAGCTCCAAGTCATGGGAATGAAAACAGTGCTTTCATAAAAGACAGAAAGAGTAGAAAAGAGGGCAGGAAAAAGAGCACATTAAAATTGCAGTAAGTGACCAGACCCTGACACATAAAACAACAACATTAGAAAACACCCAGTGAGAATGTACAAGAAGGAAGGTGAAGATGTGGAAGGCAAAAAGGAAACAACCATGATCAGGACAAACATGAAAAATCTCAGAGATGTGTCCACAAGTGTCCACAAGTGTCCACAAGTGACAACGGCCCTCAAACTCAATTTGTTTGTTTTAAGATATTCACAGCACTAGAAGCTTATTGCCATACACAGATAATAAAATGCAATTCCATGTTGAAACATAAGTATTTCAAGATGTTGCATTCGAATTCTAGCCTGCCTTTGTTGCTCTACAAGATGCCATGGTTGCGCAGTAAAGAAAAGGGAAGGAATTGCATTGTCTCAAACCATGACTGTATCTTAGCCTTAAAACTAAAACCTAACACAAACACAGGATAGCTAATGCAGTCTACATAACTGTGTACTGAGCCATCTAGGGTGACAGGAGATGTACAACAGAAGCAACTTCTTCATATAGTCTTATAGCCTGTGTTCACTACAGAGGACTATGATGAAGGGGTAGAGGGGTTCCAGTTCACTCACCATATGGTGCAATACTGCCTGCCTCCACTGTGATGCAGCACAGAGCACAAGAAACCATGAGAGTCGAGCGATTCCTCTTTGAATGTTAAATATTTACATATTTACGCGTCTGCGAATGTGTGTGTGAGCACGGTGTGTAAAATGTGCATATGATGGAGCATGTTCTGTCTCGGTACATAACTGTGCGCACGTTCAAAACATTCTGAAATATGAAAGAAGCACACTAGCTAACCCCCGAGATTCCAAAGGATGAAAGAGCATCTACAATCCAAACACACAACATCAAAAGGTACACTGTCAGGGGCCAAGGAGCAATGTAGAAGAGGCGTGGGGATGAGTACAGTGTATGAATGAAAATCAAGTGGCTGGATGATGAGAAGGTGCAGCTGCAGAAGAGATGATGCTAACCTATTCCTGACTGATGGCGTTTGTAGTTTTCTCCAAAGGCCACGAGACCGATAGCGATAGTCTGGAGACAGGGTCGAATGGCTGGAGTAAACTGTGGGGGCAAAACATACACAGTTGAAATTCTAATTTATTACCCATTCAAAAACTAGTAACAGCCTTCAATTAAAAGTGTAATAATTCAACCAGAGAAAGTGAAACAAATAATGGGATATGAGAATATTAGATGAGTCTTGGACATTACAAATTGATGCAGATAGTGCTAGGGAGGTTTCATCATTTTTTCCCTCTAGTCTGATTCTGACCTCTGTCCGCTGAGGGTTCAGCCTCCCTCATTAAGCTAAATTACGAACAGAGACCATTGCTGTAAATATGAGCAGTCCCTCTGTCCATCCAAATCCTCTATTCACTTCGCTTTACAACAGATTTGGGCAGCAGGAGACGTTTGTGGCTCTGTGCTCGATATTACACTGACGCCATTACTCATCACTCTTGCTGTCCTTTCAGGGTCAATCCCTCCGGTCGAAGATGTCAGTAGGGCAGTGTATGAGCACCGTGTGACAAACTAGAGCCTGGCACAATTTTTTCATGTCCTCCCATATCACCAGGTCACTTCTGTTTATAAAGTGATGAATAGTTCTTGATGAATAGGCCATGGGAGACTTGTGTGGGCATTAAATGAGAGTTAAATGTGGGTTTCTTTGCCAAAATTATTGATTTAGGTACATTTAGGTATAGTAAAGGTATAGTAAAATCCCACTCTCTAGACCATCAAGCATGAGATACTACTGATATGTTTAACCCTTCCCATCCTTCATTTCAATTTTTAAAAAATCTTTCCCACGATCTATCCCTGCATCCCATGGCTCGTCTTACCTGAAAGCCAAGACAGCGGCCATAGAAGCACCCCTTATGCATAGAAGAGTATTCGCGGACAAAGCTCTCGCTGAGGCCACTTTCATCCTGGAAAAAAAGGTTTCCATGGCTGTTGTCGTGCAGCATGCGCTGAGCCAGGTAGAGCAGGGCACGCAGCTGGCACAGAGCATTGCAGTAGGCCTCCATTTCCCCAGCATTGTGTGCCACTCGAAAGAAGATGCTGCGGCGGTTGGCGGAGATATATCTTCCCTTCTGGATGATATGGAGAAGGCAGCACCGCACCACCTACAAAAAAACATTAAGAACGTGTTGACAAAAGCTTGAAAATTAAGTAGACCTTTTCCAAAATGATATATACAATGCCACCTTCTCTGTACATCCTATCAAAATCAGTGTACTTACCTTTAAAGCAAACTTGGTTAAATTAAATTACTAGCAAATTATGTAAATTAGGTCAATAGGTAATAAAAGAACAGATCTTTTCTTTAAAAAAATGGATACATGGCATTTTGCATTGTAACAAAGCAATTCATAGTTCTTTAATTGTGCAGTCATTAAAGAACCATGTCTGCTGGGTCTGCTTAAGTTGTAATTAAGATTAGGGTGTTAAGCCTGAAGGAAAAAAAAAACACGATGTATGATAGCATGCCTGAATGCGAGCATGTGAAAAGCTTGCTGCTTCATCAGGGTGTTACAGATTAGTCAGAGTAGCACTGTGGGGATGAGAAGGATTATAAATGTGGAAATCGAGAGGCTAAAAAACAGAACAGCATTCATTTGCTGCTCTGCTAGACTCATTCAGTTGTGGTGGACTACCGCCACTGAAGGTCATGATTTTTCATCAATAACAGTACAAAACAAAGTACAGTAAGTACAGTAGGGGTAGATATTGTGCAGCAGTAGGAATTTATCTAACCTGATATGCAACATAAAATCTATCTGTAAAGCTAATGGACTGACCTTGAAACAAAATAATATCAAGGCAAAGAGGGACTAGTGAGCAGTTTCTCACAGTGTGGAGAGAATATTGATAAGAATATATTGCAGTATTCTCACAACTGCACTGGACTAAAATGAGAGCACTTCCAGATCCACAACTAATACACACAAAGACACTTCAAAACATCACACAACCTACCTTGACCAGTGAGCGATAGCCATTGGCAGGTATGTGTGGGTCAAAGTCAAAATGATGGTAGACTGCGGCAAAGCCTGAGACAACGGGCTCCAGGCTGCGAGCGTGCTCCTGGATCAGTTTCATGGCGTCAACCAGCCGTCGCGCCGCATCACCCTGCGACCCCTTGGCTCCTCCGGAGAAGAAAGTGGCATTCTCTTCACACACGCTGTACAGGGCAGCGAACGCAGCCTTGGTGTCCATAACTAACAGCAGTGAGACAAAGAGGCGAGGCAAAGATTGAAACCATAACTGAAATGATTAGTTAGGTGGTTACTGACTTAGAGACATGCATCCCAAAAACACCTATTTCGCAGTTAATTCCGCCACCTTTTGGACCCAAAAACATACTTAATTTGTGAAATTATAAACACATTATCATTATGTTCTGCGGCTGTTAAAACTTTATACATGACATGACCTGTACGTGTAAAAGGAGCACAGTGATCCCTATTCTGCACCAAGCCCACACTTGTTATCAGCATGTAGACACTGTACCAAGTGGGAGATCATTGGATATATCCTACATAATGTTCTCTTTCTCTTATTAACTAATCCCCCATAGCCTGGTGTATAGAAGCTCATTGATTGAAAAACGTGTTAAGCAAGCCTTGAAATTAAATCATGTAAATCCAGGCTAAGCGGCCAAAATCCACAGAGATCTAGGCAGACATGCATGGAACAGGAGGAGCGGGCAGAGGCCCTTTGCTAACGTCATGCTGTTGGGAACAGATTAGTCATACACTGACAAAAAACACATAAATGCACTCACATAAGAGTCCCAAAGGGAGATATACAGCTGACAACACACAGCTGAGTGTGGGTGTATACTTGCCCTAATGCAGCATAACAAAGATCCAGTGCAATGTCCCTGTTGGGTTCCTACTGTTGGATCAAGTCCTTCTGCCAAGACACCTGAGGCCTCTGTTTCCACAACATCTATGTCTGGGAACTAGCTCTTACTCACTGTATAGGGTGACTGACATGCTGAGAGATGGAAGAAAGAGGAGAAGGGACAGTGGACATGCAGAGAGTGAAGCAAAAAAAAGAGAGAAAGAAAAAGAGACTGCAGTGCCTCCCTACTAGATCAGAAAGCGAGATGTGTTGCAGAAAGAGGGAAGGGAAATAATTTCTTTTGATATGGATGGGTTTTAACCAATTACCTCACAGGGCTGGGGCACATTTAGCCCTTATGGAGATATAATAGACAATGATCAGTTCAAGACATTTTTTTTTAAAAAAAGAACAGACTCTGCTGTGTTAAATCATCTGAAGTTAATCCATGTATACCTAATGAATCCCAAATGACATTATCCAGCTTTGGAATCTGCACACACTAATCCTAAAAACTTTTGCCATTAAAACTTCAACGAAGTGAGAGCGCAATAAAGCAATACAGAAAAATGAAAGAAAGTTGAAAACACAAAAGAAAGAAACAGCACAGATCCCCAGAGTGACATCATAGACCTGAAGTATAAGTTGCCTATGCATGCTAAAAAGTGAACAGATTCCACCAAAGTGAAATATTGCTTTGAGAGTTACGGAAATAATGGAGCCCTTATCGCACAATTATTCTGCTATTCCCTGCCATTCAGAAAGAGTAATGGGAGAGGCAATTTCACTTTGCTGGGAGGAATCACAACCCCCTGACATCTGGAAAGAGACATATATCAGCCAGACGACTCCTCGCGTACATCTTCTCATTTTCATGTCTTGTCTTTGCCTCCCACTCCACTTCTTTAAGGGACTTTTTTCCATAGCCTACAAGGCAAAACACTTCCTTATTAGCACATTCTTCCATATTTGATGCCGATTTGTCGCGGTTTAAAGTTTGGCAAGGGGCATTGGAAATTTGCAATGAGAGTTTCACATCGATTCAGGGTTGTTAAAGGAACACTCTCTGACATACAGAAAGTCTGTCTCATGACTTTAAGTGAAACCAAGCTAAAACCGAACCACAGGCTTCACTGGAATCCAGAGCTTACGGATGTAAATGATTCCAGCATGAGCGGTTCATTCATTATAACATTGGTTGGTTAAATCGGTTCCTGAACTTTCTCCATCTGTCTCTGTATGACACTATGGTTTGCCCCTCTATCATTCATCTTAAAAAGCTGCACATTATTACAAAAATAATGGGTGGATATCTCAAAGACCGGGAAAGAGAGAAAGGGGCATCACAGAGGTACTAATATGAGTCAATTGGAGTTTTCTATCCTCTCACTCTGTTGTGTTGTGCAAACATTAATCATACAAAATCATCACAGAAAGGTCTATGGAGGAGGCCTCCAGCAAGAGAATCGTGTCATGCCAAAAATAATGCAACAGTTCACAGCAAAGCACATGTGCAATCCTGGGATTGTTGCTCCATCTCAGGAATTTGGCCGAGAACCAGCAGATTACGCACAATTCATGAATGTTCTGAACCTGACAACATAGGAAAGAGTTCCTTAATGTGCATTAACTCAACTCAATACATGAGCACAAATCGGGAATCAAAAAGAGACACACACAAAGGACATATGTAAATACACATTTATCTATCTGGGGACACAATAGGTGCTTTGGTCAACCAGTCACTCAAATGCCATGCTGCCACAACCAGCTATAACTGTCAACCCAGCTTGGGCGAGCAGCCAAAATTAAAATTACATTGCTTAATTAGAACAGGGGGTACAACTCTCTCAGCTGGGTAAGCCAATAGGCCTTATGTTGACAGAGTAAGCTAGGCATGAACTTTATGAACCCCTGGATCAGCATAAGCTGCTCTAAAACTTGCTTAATGATAATGAACCAAGCGCACATTACACCCCTATCTAACTGCGGGGAGTATATCTTATGCAAATGCGATGCAAATGAACACAGTTATGTGAACCAGAGCAATCTTATCGAGGGCTCACTCAGAGTTCAAATATGCAATGGCCCAGTGAAGGCTTCACCTTTGTTTGACATAAGATAATGGAACAGAGAAACAATAAAACAGTCTGACATGGACAGCATGGCAATAAATATACCATTGATGGGAAGAAAAGCATGACTCACCCACTCGCCTCAGCACAACTTGCCTTACATACATCAGCAAATATGCTACACATCTACAATAAGCCACCTTTAGTTGTGTCAATAATGAGCAACATGTTTCAGCATCATCCCTTCCTACTGTTCCTGACACAAGTGGTCAGTGTAAGCCTACTGCTGCCATTAAATTGCACCTGCTCTCTCCACATTAAAGATAGATGAAAGAACATTAATAAGTCATGTAAGACAACCAACACGAGTGACATTACAGACATATAATGACTCCTGCTGGGCCCTCATACACCTAAAAAAGTGTGCTTAATTGATAGTGTAGACTAACTGCTGAAAAGCTGGAAGAGAAAATAATAAAGAAAAAAAACAAAAACAAAAAAAACAGTCATTACCGGTGTCTGAGATCAAGGCTCTGTCCTTGTCTGTCTCCTCTCTTCCACGCAAGCAATGAGAGCATGGGGGACAAAAGAAAGAGAGAGTGAGAATAACGTTGTGGCAGAGAGGGAAGAGATTGGGGGGGGGGGTCCAATTGGTTTTGGTGTCGCTCTCGCTGTCTGTCGCTCGCTCCCTCTTCTTCGCGGTGTTGCTCTTTCCCCGTCAGCGTCAGTTTGTCATAACCAATTCTACCCAGAGGCAATGTGCTGTCCTTTTCTTTCCTCCCTGTTTGTCCCTCCCATGCCTCGTTTTAAAAAAAGGGGGAAGCTCCAGACAACCCCAGCCCAGTTAACTTTCTCCCTGTGACAGTGGGCTATTTTGTTATTGGCTGTTTGGCTTGCAACTCCCAGTGACCTTCAACCTAATTGGCAGACCCTGTACAGAAAGACATTGGCAGGGACTCAAGCATGAGATTGCGAGATGATAACAATTTTTCAAATGTGGCTTTGTCCTTCCTTTTATTGCATCTTAAGTGCTCCATTATGTATTTAATTAGGAGACAAAACAAAAGTAAACAACAGAAGTTAAATAAATAATTATCTGTTAATCCATTGATTCAAAGTTAAAATTCATCTGGGCTTTGAAATTTTAAAATAATAAATGCTGATTGTTTAACCCATAATGATGTCTTGAAACTCTTTATTTTGTGTGACTAGCACTCAAAATGGGTGCACAAATGAGAAAGACAAACAAAGATAATCAAAAACAGCATAAATCAACGGTTTGAACAATAAAGTAATCACTATACTTTTCTTATTCCATAAAACAGTAAACCACCTTAAGGACACGTCCTTAAGTTGTCCACGTCCTGTGTCTGAATTTAATGCTGAACTGTGGTCTTTTGGTTATATATCAATGTGGCACCTTCGAACATCATGTTGTGTTTGACAGAAAAAAATTGTTGAGTGCCAACTGTTGAGAAATATTAATGTCTGGCAATAAAAGTAGAACATGGACACAGCGTGCACACCCAAAATAGAGGGAAAATGTAAGTCAGAGAATCTATTCCAGGGGAAAACATGACCTTAGTTTAGACTTCTTAGCTGATATCACAGATGGCGCTCCCATAACTCGTGGAATTGAGACATAACCCCTCACCCGCAGGGATTCACAAACAGGAACACTGAGACACTAAACACCAAAACTGTTTTTTCTGTTGTTTTTGTTGTTATCAATTCCTCCAAGAGGGTTATATTTTAGCCCACACCGCTGCTTTTATTGCTTGCTCATCTATAGGCTTATTTCCACTTTTTTACATTATGTTACACCAGGAATTCAAATGTGTATATAGCAATTAATAAGTAACTAATGATGGCTGCATTTGTTTCAGGGTGCACTTATCTGTAAAAACAAATAAACAAAAGGCATCTAATTTTTACATGGTCAAGCATGCCAAAAGGCAAGATAACTTACCATTTTTTCATTATGCAAGAAAGTGTAACTTTTGTACAAACATGTGAAAACCAAGAGCTGCTCATTTACATTTATGACCAGAAATTAGATAAATTAGAGGTCTCCTCCACAGTAAATTTACAGCAGCTGCTCTTGTGGTCCAGTGCTGAAAAGCTTTGAGCTCCACCTTAATGTCAGTATGATTAACTGTGCTGATGTTGTCTACTCTGTTCTAACTCTTGGCTCCTTGTGTTTCTCTTTATCAAGGTTACACAGGCCTATTCTGATGTGAAGGTATGTGACGTCTGGGTCAATTTAAGTCCAAGGGTATTAAAACACAGTGGCTGTTTCTTGAAGCAGAACTCAGCCACAGCACAGTACCCTCATCTATCTATGCAAGAAAAAAGTCTCATCATCTGTTGAGACTAGACAGTGGTAAACTTCTGTGTTTTTCCTCAAAAAGAAACAGACAGTCTTCAAACTGTCTCATACACTACTGATACAAAACTATCCAGTCTTGTGGAAGCAGACTTTAAAAATCACAGGCAGAAAGAGGAAGAGCCAACAGCAGGGGCTGTGCACGTTTTTGTTTCTGACCCCTCTCCCAGATAGAGCACCTTCGTGAGCACAAGGCCACGCTGAACAACAGGAAACAAGCAACAATGGGCCCTCCAAAGGTGACACAGAAGGCTTCCCCTCAGTTGCATAATGCAACAAATTTAATGACAAAGAAAAAAAATATAAATCTGATCTCCAGGTCAGATTAAAACTAAGCATGTGAAGCAAGACTGGGTAAAAGCACTTCTAATCCCATTATACAAGCCTGAGTCTATTATTATAAACACCCATTTATAAAGTTGCAAGTAAAAACATTTGATTAACACGGTACAGTCACAGACAATGTGTCACATTGTCAGGCATCACTAAGGAAGCCTTTTGAAAGTAGTGGCCAGACTGCTCCAGTTACACTGAGATAATGCCCCAGTTAAAGGAAGGGGGGTGGTCTTCGTTTGATAACAGCAGTGCCTGTAGGATGCATCCTGTTGGGTCCTCTTTGTTTCTTCACTTCGCAGGCTGCCCATTAGTCACCATGTTTCAGTCTGATTTCATGTCACCCATGAGGGCAGAGCTAACGAAACGACAGCGTCACTTGTCAATGCGCTTAATCGATTAATGCACAGCGCGACCAGGCATCTCACTCGGGGATCGATCCGCCCCCAGCCAACCCCCCCCCGAACCCCCACCCTCCTGGTGTTTATGTTTGGGAGTACCTGTTCAGGTGGCTCCTGTCAGTGTCAGCTGAGGCTAGGGGCACAGAAGGTGGAAAAGGTGAATACAAACACGGGAATATTTTTGCAGGCAGGCACAGAGATATAACACCACTGCTATAACTAACAGCGTTAATGTTGCCATGGTGCCGGGCCGGGAGGGGGGGTCTTCATCTAACGATGTGAACATATCAGCAAGGGTGGGTTGAGCACACACAGCCAAGATATCCTCCTCCTTTTCATGTCACACAGCAATCACAAGACCTAAGCAGCTGAGGCAGAGCCAGCGGCTTAAATCCTGTCTGCTCACTTCATCTGCCCCGGGCGAGCTAACATAGCAGCTAACGCATGCTAGCGCTAGGTGACACTTAGGACGAAAAAAAGGAGGCCGGTATAGTTAAAAGAGACAACGCGGCGGGGAGAGACTCACCCACTGGACCCTCTTTGTGTTTCGACGAGCGCCTCCCATTCACGCTTTTCTCCAACCTGCTACTCCCACCACTCTTCTTGCTCGACGCCATCTTCGCCCTCTCTGTTTACGCACCGCCTTTCACGACCCTCCTTCATACCTGCCTGGGGGAGGAAGTTCAGCGACCACGTCCACTCCCAAAAATATGAGCCAATGAGAGACCGCGCCTGGGTCCGACAGCCAATCACGACCCTCACGCACGTCAACGGGTGTCCGCCCTGCCGCGTTGCTTTGGTTGTAAAAACTTGGCAGAGGACAGTGAGCTCCAATCCATTCAGTGCAGATTAGAGGGATTGTGTATTTTTTAAGAGTATTTACAGAGAAATTTACAGGACTAGTTTCACAACTTTATTTTTTTGAGCACACACAGAAATCGCAGGAAGCAAACAAAATGTTACAAACATCATAAAGTCGCTCAGTAAAATGTTATAAATCCATGCTGGATGTTTTGATATAAAAGACAGCTGATCACAAAATAACCCCTCCACCAGGTAGATTCAAAAGCTCTGCTGGGGCTTTTAATTACATCACACGATCTTTCTCAGCAGATGGAGTTGTCACAAAATGGTAGATGTTAAATATATGTATAAGCAATTTAAAGACTTTTCATGCATGTTGACTTGAGAGATGAGTTTCGGCCGCATGAATGCTGAGCAACTCCATTCACTGAGGAGGATGTGCAGATCAAAAGATCTATGGACAACACTCTTTACAGTTTTGAAATGCATCTTCTTTGAAAAAAAACATTCACCTGAATATATCACACGTAGAAAACATGTCTTTTTGACATTATATGAAGTGGAGGAGCTTCTTGCCCTTCCGACTGCAGTATATTATATTCTTGCCAAATGCTGTGACATTATGGACCTCGTGGTGAGACTGTTTCCTCTACTGCTGTTTCCAAGATCAAAATGAGTATATTTATGTTCAACTTGAAGAAGCTGATTAAACAATATATTGTCAGATGCTGAAACTGTAACTGCAGACTATGTACAAAGCACAAATTTCCAATATGAGTGGCAAAAAGTTAACCTCATATTCAGATATCGCACACTTAAACCTTAGCGATTAAAAACACTCAGCACTCTCGCTTCCCTTTCTCTGCCTTTTCCCTTTCCCTCAAGGTTTCTCCAGCTGGATCTCCTCCTCTTCCTCCATGATGTTGCACACATCCTGGTATGGGCCATTTGTCTGAGAGCGCTCAATCTGATCGTACGTGGAGAAACAGTCATCCAGATTCAGCCCCTGAATAAGAAAGATCAGTCAGATCAATGAAGCAAATTGATTAGTGGCACAAGATAATATTGCCATTCTTAACTTTGTTGCTGCTACCAGTAAGCAGCTTTTTTATGTGTGTGTTTGACTCAGCAAAAGATGAGTCACATTTCAAGTTCACCTGGTATATGTTTTCCTCTTCCTTCTTCACTTTCTTCTTCTCCAGTTCATTTAGTCTCTTGGACTGTGAGGGGGAAACAGAATTAGGTTAAGCTGAGAAATGGCGCAACTTCCTGTGAACGATAGGCAAAAAACACAGAGGGAAAAAACAACCATTTGAGAGTCTTATAGCTGTGTGTTGTGGGGACAATAAAAGCACAACTGGCCTACACATTGCAATAACGTCTACTGTGTTGACATGAGTGATGAGGCAACACCACTATTAAGAAATCTTGGAAATGAACCATTAATTCAATGCTACAGGTCAGGATGTCATGTTCAGTCAGTCATGCTCATGTGACCGTCTGACCTGAAAGAGGAGGGTGATAGCAGGCAGAAGAACACACAGCAACAGTAAGACTCCCTCAGCCGTCAGGATCTTGTTTTTTGTGCTTTCGCTGAGGTTTATTGTCTTCGTCAGTGGATCTGAGAATGCAGACAGAGGCCAGGGGTGAAACAAACGAAACAACACTTGCGCTTTCAGGTATTTGCAGACTTGTATTAATAGCAAGTGAGAATGCACATTTGAAATACGGTACAAAGAGGGTATAAACACTAAACTAAATAATCACTTAACAGACTTACTTAACAGATTTATTGCGAGACTGATTGTTGGGTTATACAAGTGTACTGTTTAGAATAAAGAACACAGTCTAATGTATAAAATAAATGAATAAACAATTCATAGTATTGTTAGGTAAGGGTAACGGTGCTCTTATAACCTGGTACAGGTTATCTCACAGATAAGCCCCAGAGTTTAATGGCTGTTTTACATTTCCACATCTGCCATCTGTATTTAATGAGATTATGAGGCAAAAAAGCCAACACATTAGCTCGATTGCAACTCGATCTAATCTCTGTGCTATTTAAAGCATGACTGGGCAGCAGACTGTAACGAGACTATCCAGATGATGTAAAGAGTAAGTGAGATGCAAGATGCGAGGATGGTGCCACTCACAAAGCTCTAGGGTGGAATAAAGTTAACTGGATTTATGGCTTATGAGGAATTAGTAGTGGTTAGAGCTCACTTGGCTCTCCATGTTAAACTAACACACAAACACAGGTGCATTTCTGTATGGATTCCACTACAATTAAAGATCCTCTCATAGCCACACACACACAGACACACACAGACACAAACACTCACTGTAGACCTTCAGGTAGGTGCCATCTGTTTTGTAGGTGTTTTTGCTGTCATTCAGCAAACACTGGTAAAACCCAGTGTCAGTCAGCTGCACTTCTCGAATGGTCAGGATGCAACATGATTTGTCATTGTGCTTCACCTCTTTCGTGTTCACACGATCTGAATGCCGTATTTCCTGGAATTTGTTGTTAGTACTGTTGCCATGTTTCACCCAAGCGGAATGCACCGATGTTGGTGACGTTGGTGTGGTGGCGTAGCAGCACTCCAGAGATGCAGGACCAGAGAGGCCCACCATTAAAAAGCGCCTGTCTTGCTTTAAAATCAACTCACCCTGAGCAATGACCACTGTGGAGGAAGCATCAATTACTACATGTTGTTCTGAGCAATTCTTGAATATTATTTAGTTTTAACCCAGCATTTGTCAAACAATTTCATTATAACTTACAGAAAAAATTAATCACAACCTACATTTGAAACAAATACAGACCAATAAGGCCCTAAAAGATGGATAACAAAAATAGTAATAAAATGAGTTGTAAATAGAATAAGCGTTAAATGATAACACAGCCAGCTGCTTTGACAGGAGATGTGGTTCACTGAAGCAGAACTCAAAAGAGCCAAATGTTTAAAAATGTTACGAGTACTTATGCTCAGCCTTAATGTAAAGGAATGTTAAAATGTCCCCCCAAACCCAGAGAATTATTATTACATCTACACTACATTAAAAAAGAAATCTAAGCTATATACATATATAATGATTATTTTAAATATTATTGCATCTTAAAATGAATTGATCTGACTCACCAACACAGCTGCAGAGGAGAACATTTATAATCGTCCCCATTGTGTTCACAAATCCTTCGTACAGAGATAAAATACGTACTTAGGTTCTGTAGATCAAATTCCTCGTACAACACTCGCCGCAGTCTTCACTGTTCCTGTATTAATGAAATGTTGTCTTGCTTTTGTCTCAGTCAGGATTTACACTTGAATGAATTTGGACCTTCCCACATTTGCATACCAGTTACACTCGCATGCATTTAGAAAGTATACTGTATCTAATATGATGGTGCCATTCAACAAGTGGAGTGATGACTACTTAACTGAACATACAAAGTATATGTGCTGTATTTTTAGAATTATAATAAATAACTACATAATAACAATAATAATAACAATAATAATAATAATGATAATAATAATAATAATAATAATAATAATAATAATAATAATAATAATAATAATAATAATGACAACTACATAAAATGACAAAACAGGAATTTATTTCCCCAATTTATTTAAAAAATGAAGAATTAAAAAAAAACAGAACGTACCACAATTTTCCTGAAGTATACATCATTAAAGAGCCTTTTACACAATAAAAATCAAAAGCCAAATACACAGTATAGTACTTGCATATTCGTTGTTTATATATAGACAACATGGCAGAAGCCCGAATGACAAGGAGAAGTGTCTTTTCTACGAAGGGCACTGGCTGGCTGGGTTGGTGGAGGGCTCAAATCCTACTGCTGCAATGGAGGTGAACACAAAAAGCAGAATCCTGGGATGGCCTCTGAATGCTCGCTTGTGATTTGGTCATCGTCTCTCACTCTTAGACGGCAATTTCAGTCATGCATGAAAAACGGCCCAAACAGAACAACAGCGACTGTGTTTGCAGACTCTAGAGCCCTTTATGAAGAAAACAACTTGATCGTCAGAACAAGGCACCACTCTATAAATACATTTTCTATACATCTAGGTATTTGTATATAGAATGCACAAGAAAAAGCATCTGGAGGAGAGAGAGGGCGGGAAGTGTCTGTAGTAGCCGTTCAACCAGTGGGTGAAGGCATTAACCGTGAGCTGGTGCTAACCGGGGTTCAGCTTGCTGAACCACAGCAGTTTGACGGTCAAATCCCTGGTTGAGAGATGATCTGTTAAAACTGATCCCATTGGTTAGTTGGACAGCAATAGCACAAAGCTGGTTTACACGTTAACATACACGTGCCCTCGCCCCTCAAAAAGGTTATGGCTACAAAAATTGCTTAATTTCTAAATTAGCTCATAGACCAGTTACAGACAAGCCCCGCCTCTCTCACTGTTATGTCCTAATGCATTGTGCATAATTAGAAATGTTTGTTTGGCAAAAATAATGGAAACAAAAAAATGTAACAAAAGCCTCCCCAACCCGTTTAAGGAAATCAAATGAAATACAAATGAAATACAAAACATATGGTAAGATTGTGTGGTAGGAAAGGGTGATCATGCTATCACAGGTGAGGGTGTTAACAAGAGCTTAATAAACGCAAAGGAGGGGCTAATTTATGTTTCATATTTTCTTTCAAGCTAACATCTATGTACAATTTCTAACAGTAAGACATGGGAAGAGATGGCAGCAATAGTTGAATACAAAGACACATCTTTTGACAGTTTGTGAGACCTGAACCAGTAATTTTATACTGAGGTTTAGTAGGGTCGAGAATGCATATCAGGAAGTGATCATGATTACAGTACTGGTTAGAGCGACGTTGGAATGAAACTGCAGTTGTTTCCTCCAGAACCTTCAATGTTTCCTTTGTATCCTCATCTGGCTTCACTGTCCTGTTTCCTGGTCCTTTGTCTTGCTCCTGGAACCGATCCCATGTGTTTAATTTAGCACTGGAGGTGTTAACAGTCCTCTATCAAGGTCAGATGAGAGGAGCTTGTGGCAACCACAGCAGCTTGTACTTTTACACTTATTGACCCAAACGAAGACAACAGTTTCATCATTTTTTTTCCCCATTTTTTCTTTTCTTTTTTTTTTCCTTTCACTGAAGAAAGTCACTGAAGTGTTCGTAAGAAATGACAGATTCTGTTTGGGCTGAGTCATGAGGCAGTCCATCATTAACATTTACTTACACGTTTGTTTGAGAATGAAAAACCAGGAATTTTTTACTGACATCCAACACGTCATTCTTCTATGTGCTTTTTAGAAATCCTTTCACTTGAGTCGGCAACTGTGGGAGGTTTTTTTTTCCTATGGACAGCATTAACCATCACATGCTACTCCACAGATGAAGCATGTCATTAAGAGAATATAACAGCTCGCGTGAGGCTCTACCGGTGCTTTGTTACATCTTTGGTCCTGTAGCGAGGCCACAGTTATGCCACTACTGAGAAATGTTATCATCATAATTATAATTACAATCAACTGCTGAATATAATACAAAGACAGAGCTCGACTTTGACACAAATATTGAGACTAGGGAAGAGGAGACTCTCTTACTAATAATTTGTGAATCTAACGTCATACAATACAATTTATGACCCCTTCTAGTGACACTGCAGAAATCATGCTGGCAGCAAAGAACCTTTATGAACCTTTCTGTAGTACTGCGTTCACTATGTTTGTAGGTATGTGTGTGTGTCTACATTTTGTTTCAGTACAGTGAGCTCAAATCCTAATCTCTAGTTCTCTGCGCATCTCATGACCGACTGGTTCAAGTTGGCTTCAAATAAGCCAACGACCTCTAAAGTCACTCCCCTTCAACTCTCTTCCTCTTTTCTCTCTACCTTGATCTTTTTTTTTTTCCTTACACGTTCGAAGTTTGCCTTCTTCTTGAGTTTTGTCTCTAACACACTGCCCCATCTTTTCTATTCTTTTCTTTCTTTTTTCAGCCCAGTGCTGTAGCAGGTTCCATTCAGGTGAGGAAACACACTGACCCGCCAGAACTCGGAGGAATAAATAAAAGCAGTAAATACAAACGAGTCTCCATAATTAACAGCATGATTACCTACAGTGCCACTGTTTATAAATGTTTCTATGTGACCTAACGACACTAAGAACCCTCCAAACAAGCACATCCTTAATTAAAAACTTTGTAACACACATACACACACACACTTTCTTGCATGCAGCCTTTTCAATAATGAGTGCCTCCCGCTCGAAGCCCAACTGTTCAAAACCTGTACTAAATAGAGTAAATGTAATAAATTTTGCAAGAACAGTGTGGGTTCAACTTTGATCAGGAAAAAAGTGCATCTCTGTGGTACTTTGGCATAGACTAGAAATAACACTATATATGAGCAGTAGTATTTCAATACATCTTCAAACGCTACATTGGCCCCTTTAAGGCTTCGACCTGGTTACAGCTAACTTGGCAGGCAAACATAGGACTTCCTCTTTATTGTACATCCGCTATTGGCAATAATGTAAATGATTTTCTAGCACGCATGTCTCTGGTGTGCATATGTGTGTTACAGCACATTGCAATCACTACATCTTGTTAGGCAGCATCTTTCTCACAGCAAAAATATTGCTTCATTTTTTTGGCACCTCTGCAAAAAACAACATCCCACTCAAAAGTAGGATGTCCTCTTTTTTTTTGTTTGCTTGTTTAAATGTTGTATACCTCTCTACCAAGCACGCATGCAAACAGACGCACAGACACACTCTCAGACGCATGCACACACCTCCCGCGTTCAATCACTCAACCACTGCACTGTGCGTAAAGCCCCAGAAAGCAGCAAGGGTCTGGGCATGAGGGTTTAGGAATTTCCAGGGAAGCCTCTGAAAGTCACTCTTGCACTCCAAACCAGCACCAGTAAAAATCTAGATGGAAGAAAAAGGCGAGATACATGTTTTAATGTGAAATAACGACAGAGAGTGATGATGAATAAGGGCTTTGTTTCCACCTCGGATGGGACAAGCGGGAACCCCCTCACTTATCAATGTTTTATGTCCCACACACAGTTTGACATCATTATCACATTATCATGTGTGTTTCACTGATTTGATTTATTTATTTCACCGTCTTTTAATGTTATTTTATTGTCAGGATTTCTATTCCATTTCACTGACTGTGTTTTTGCCAGCCAAGAAAGTTCTTTACAGAGAAGGTTTATCAGTATCATTACAAATATGGAAAACCTAATAATTTTATAATTATCTTCTATTTTCTAGATTGATGCAGGAAATTGCACTAAATGGAAAACATATTGCAACTCCCACTTCTAAAACCAAAATTTCTACCCTCTGTGTACTCTATAGAGTGACTATTATTGCTTACTTGTATTGAAATTGTGTCACTTTCAACATCTACTTCAGTGTTCTCACCTAGTGGCCAGAAGGTGGCGTGATGGTGTCTTACTGGAAGTTTCTCCCCTCCAGTGAGAACTTGGAAAGGGCCTCCTGAAGCTTGTGGTGCTCCTCTTCTAAAGTCTGCAGCACACAAAATCAATATCACCTTAGGAACCGAGAACTGACACTTGCATCGCCACCTCATCGCTCTCTCTCACGCGCACGCACGCACACACGGCGACCTCCCCTCTTAACATCCTCTCTTCGTCTCCCTCGCTGCTTCTCTGACACATCCCATTGCAAGCGCTGGACATAATAGCCATTTTCAGAGAAGTCCAATTTCACGAGGCAATTTTCAGCCGAGCAATAACAGCAGTGGTTAAATGTTTTTTTCTATTCTCTAGTTTCTCTTTTGTGCCATTTCGGCCCCATTTGTCCAAAGTATACCACAGCTCACGCCTTACTTAAGTTATCCTTAGTGAAATCCTTGACGCCCAACTGTGTGTCTCTTTCCAGTGTCTTTTGTTGCGTCTCTCATCTTTATCGGCCTCTGTCATACTCTGTGCTCCCTGCTCTCAGTTTTTTCCTCCATGTTCTCACCCATCTCTCTCCTCTGTTCACCTCCCCTCACCTTTAGTCTTTCTAGTTGTTCCTGCAGACTGTGGAGCCTCCTGCACACTTCCTCCATCCTCTCCTGGGACAACACCAGGGGCGCACTGATGCTTCTCTCCTCCTCCTCCTCGTCCTTCTCCTCCTCCTCCTCCTCTCCCTTCATCCCTGCACTCTCTTTTTCACAAGGGTTGTCGTTCTCCTCCTCCGCTCCCCCGTCTGTCTTCTGACTTTCTTCTGTGGATGGATAAAATTCCCTTTAGATGACGGTTTTGCTTTAAGCTACAGTAAATGAATACTGAACACTGGTAAAACTGGATCGTAAAGCTTCCTGGTCACAATATATAGTAATAATCTTAAACATGTCTAAAAAGCCAACTTTTAGAAGAAACAAGCAGAAAAACAGATGTGTTTGTGTTTGTTTATAATCATAAACAAATGATTATTTTTGGGACAGTAAAAGTGGACTAATCATGTTTAATACCTTTTTGACGCCTGCAGCTTGAGATGTTAGAAAGTTACAACCACAGAGGGAAAAGAGAATATGGTACATTTGCTAAATGTGAAAGAGCACCTTCATATTTTAAAAGAAATTTGGCTCATTTTGTTTGTAATAAAACAAGAAGGAACCTTTTTCATTCATGAAGGATCAAAGCAATTCTAATGGTTAGCTTAGCTTAAGAACTGCAACCAGACAAAAACAGCTACCTTGCTTACATTTTCCCTCTCCTTTCAGTCTTTATGTCTTTATTTAAAAAAAAAAAAATCAAACAAAAAAGAGCCCACCTGTCTTCTCAGGTTGCTCCTCTCCGTTCTCTTCATCGAGATGCGAGTCTTCTGACAGACTGATGCTTCCCACCAACAGCCTTTTCAGTGACATGACTAACACAGGAGACAGATTCAGCAGCGATTAGATGTACAGCAGAGCTACTGTGAAAGAAGTGCCATCATATAAAAATTATCTACTGAAGGACAAGGAAGACCCTCATTCACCTTCATCCAAAGCACTGTTGGCCACCTTCTCCTGATCGCTGTTGGAGTGGCCTATCAAGTCGAAGCCTTTTTCTGACAGGAAATCAATAAGCCTGTGCCTGGGGTCTGAAGACTTGTCATCCATCAAGCTGTCCTTATCTCGATCTACAGACACAGACACAAAGCCTAACTTTGGCTCCAGCTTTCAGAAATGTGTAACAATAACAAATGTGTACTATTTATTGAGTGTTCATCTGATTAAACTCTGTAAACTCACCACCGCTGCTCTTCAAACCCCCATTCTCGGTCGGACTCAAAGGGGCAGTCAGCCTAACGGAGGGAAAATGACAAAAGACATTAGATATTTTGAGATGGGTGAACATTGGCAGGAAATGGATACATCCTGCTCATTCAACAGACAAGTAAGCACAAATGCACAGGCAAATCGACACATACGTGGAGGGACTGAAGGGAGCTCCTCCACCGCCTTGAGGCAGCGTCAGCTTCATGGGTGCTCCGCTCAACTTCAGATCATCCACCGCCGATTTGATCACATCAGTCCACCTGTAACACGTACACGCCGAACAAATCAGATTCAATCCCTGATCTACTATCTGAGACGATCAGATATTTGCCACTTTCTGTCTTACGCTTACATTTTCCTCTCGCCAACAGACTGAGCCACCAGCTCATAGATCTGAGCACCGCTGTCCCAAGTAAATATCACATAGAAAGCCTTTCGATCTGAGAGAACAGAGGAAAGAAAAAAAAACAATTGGAAAGGTTGAACGATGGGGATCTCACAATGGAAGCAACCATGTTTGTCTGCGAATCCAATGCATGTGTCTGACCTGTGGCCACCTCACGCAGGAAGACTGAGTCCAGCTTGATAATGGGGCTCAGCATCTGCTTGCCCTCCTGCACGGCAATGTTACTCTTGCTCTGGCATTTGAGGACCATCTTGTCGTCCTGCCTCTGTAGGAGCACCAGCAGGTCCCCAAGCAACACACACTGCACCTCTGATGGACCAGGAAAAAAAGGAATAATTTTCTATTTGCATGGCTTCATTAGTTTAAATTCTTTTTTTCCTTTATAACGTATGCATTAAATATGCCACATACAGCTTATAGAACTTACAGCCTTAATTGTTTTCTACTTATTGCTCAATACAAATTTCTTATTTCTCTTTTCTATTATGTGTGTCTGTTGATCCAGGTTACTAACTGCTGCATACAATCACTCATACAGTAAAAAATAAAGTTGAACTGAAAAGAATTGAGGTTAGATTATTCAAATGAACTAGATGTATAGAGGCAAGTTAAGAGATCAATGAGATCTTGATAAAACACCTACGCTGCAGCTGCACTCCTATTATAGCAAACTTCAAACAAGCAAATTTGAAAAATGGAAATGAGAACAGAAACATCTGATAGCAATTTTCTCATTACTTCAAAATAATAATTTTGAAGTAATGAGAAATAATTTTTATTTCGGAAACAGGCCAGTCTAAGTGAAAGCTATCAAATGAATGCAATAAATGTTAACGGGAGCATGGCAGCCTAAATCAATTGCTTAATTTAAAGAAATTTGATTAAAGCAAATTCTCACAAAATTTTAAAACATCAGTGAAATGTTTGTCCTTGTTTCTGCAGGGCAACAAGCACGACACTAACAGTCCCAGGCAGACTTGATGTATGTAATGTACATGCAAGCTTTTAATTACCGATTGCCTTCTCCTTTGTGACTTTCCAGGTCAAAGGACCTTCATAAAGCATCTTCTTCTGAGTCAGGTCAATGTTCTACAAAAAACAGAGGAAGAACAGTGAGAAAACATCTCCTGACAAAAAAGCAAAAGAACTAAAATCTGTATAGTGGAATAGAGTGTGCAAAAAACCCTGCTGAGAGAAATTTACCTTATATTCTGTATAAAGCTCGTTACTTGGTTTGAGCCCTGATGTGTCCAATTTACGCTGGTAGTCCTTCAGAGTCTGGGAACAAAGAGAAAGGTTAGGGGGTCAGACGGAGGACAGACAGCATGGCTCTGAAGTAGAAAGAGTCTAACAAGTGGAGACCTTCAGAGTTTTTTACTGGACTCCAATTGGTGCTCAATCACAACAAAATAGCGTGGTGAGTGATGGATTGTGCGTTTCTCACCAATAGGTTCTCCATCACTTTGACCTCCTCGTTGACATGGTTGAGGATCTTTCTGCAGCACTCTGCGCTCTGCTGGATCTTCTCCTTCTCTGTGGAGTCCTCTGTGGAGAGACAAAAAAACAGAGCTGAGGAAAATGCAGCTTTCACAGCAGAGAGCAAACAAAGGCCATAAATCATGATTCTACACAAAAATCTGGGTTGGGCAGTAATCGATCGTTTAAGTGTTTTTGATGGTGTGCTTAGTGGTGCGAATACTGTCCATATTTAAACTGTGCTCTCATATAGATATGGTTAAAACATCAGCATAACAGTGTACTGTATTTTGACCAAACAATGTATCATTTACCTTTAATTTGAACTTTTACACATACACATAGATCATCATATGGCTGTCACAAAAAAGGGAAAAAAAGTAAGCCCATGAATCAGCTTGGAAAATAAAAAATAACATATTCCTGTCTTATTTCATCCATTTACCAAAAAATGGAGTATTTATTCTAATATACAGTAAATTATATTATGATATAAAATACAATTGATTTATAACAAGAATTTTGCCCAACCACTTTAAGATAATGATAACTGGGTTCAGAAAGTCACCTGTCAGCAGTAAAACACAATGTCTCTCTCACACTCTCACACACACACACACACACACACACCTGTGCTCTTGGCAATATTCTCCAGCAGCAACGGGTATTTGGTCAGTCTCTGCATCTCTATGGGAATGATGTCTTTAAGCTGCAGCCTGCGGCACTGGGGCTTACTCTCTGCCTCCTGGGATTAAAAACCACATGCACACATAGATACACAGTCAGAATGGGAGCATATGTATGGGACCACTAATGTGACCTCTTGCATGTCCATGAGTGCATCCATGTGTGTCTTTTTGTTGAACTTTAAAGAATGTATTTTTGCGTCACTTTGT
>JAOXYL010000043.1:14283740-14294894 GCA_028564955.1 Terapon puta | reverse complement strand
ATATATACACACACATATTATATGCATTAATGGACAAATAATATTTTATTGTTGCAGTTAGTTGAGGTGAATCTAATTCTAATTGGTTTGTATAATATTATTAATTAATTTTCAACAATACATCATGTTTCGTAACCTCGTTGTTTGCTTTGAAAGTAAAATCTTGATCTGCAAAGTGAAGTGGAGCAGAGGTGCATTCAGTTGTCATTATTATATTTATAAAAGGTTTAGGGTTATTTACGTTTATTTGTGGCTATTGGTCTTGACTGAGTATTGGAAATATTCTTGTAAAGTACAACAACTTAAGAATCATGCTGAGAGAAAAAATATACTTTGTTCCATTTTACCACTTGTAATTGTGTAATAGTTATATTTGAAAGAATGGAAAATAATAAAAAAATATATTATGTTAAAAGTAAAAGTCATAAAATATATAATAATATATAAGTTATTTTAAAATATAATATATACAGCTGAATTTGACGACAGTGATTAAAGTTTATCTTCAACTGTAACAGACATTTTTTTAAGTTTCAATATCTCAAATGTCATGTTCCACCATTTGGTCTCACAAACACCGCTGAGCACCAGCTGAGTGGGAGCACCACAGGTGTGGGTGAAAGCCTAAAACAAACTGTTGATTTCTGATCACCTGCGCTGCACCCTGCTCCTTTTAGGTGCGTCTTGAACCACAATGTGTGTTGCTTAATTAAATGAGGGCTAATAATGATAATGCCTCCTAATTTCAGTACATGTATAGACGTCTGCTGACGGGAGAAGGTGAGGAGATCTGAGTTTCCATGATGAGCAAGGGGACCGTGCGATGGGATCTGGTTTGGATATCACAGTTTCATCAGGGTTGTTTTACAAAGCTCAGATGGAAGAGATGCCCTGCTGCTACACTGGTATCTTTAATGCTGGCCTCTCTATCTCTCCCTTCACTCTCTGCCTCTATTTAATTATGCTCTGTGAATTTTGGATTTTCCCTCCAGCATTGAAATAGAACGTGAATTATTAAGGTGTGTTTGTATAAATTATTATTGCTAACTCCAGGCATTTCTCTCTCTCTGTCTCTCTGTCTCCCTCTCTCTCTCCCGCTCCCTCTCACTCTCTGACCGACTCTCTCGATCTATCCATCTATCCCTCCCTCCCTCACTCGCTCGGTCTCACCCTGCTTCTAGCCTTTGGATTGTGTTCTCTCCCTCTCTCCTCCCTCTCTTCATCTTTCTTGTTTTCAAGCCGCTCCTTCTGTCTTCAAATATAGAGTTGGCATTCATCCTATCTCACACATTTTTTTCCCCCCGTACCATTCATGTTATGGCTTCTTATATTTCATCTCCCTCTCTTTCTCTGCCTGACACTCGCTCTTCTCATAATGAGTCAAAGTTATCAGGAGGGTTCAAGTAACAGCTACAAGTTACGTCTTCGCAGAAAGCCCTCTCTCATTTTCCACGGCGCTACACTAGACGCAGCCATTAACAGATCATCTTGTATTCAGCGGTCCAGGAGAATGCAAAAACACACGTTGGCCTTCGCACGATTACAAACGTCTCCCTTTGATAACCTCCCTTTATAACGCTGATATCTAATCCGTGTGCCGGACTGAAGGCCTCAGCAGAGATTGGTGCGAGTCTTTGGAAAATAAGATATTCTTTGTGTGCGAGGTAGTAATCTATAAGTTTCCCCCTCCCTGTGGGATGCAGTTCACCAATACTGTATCATCTCTTTCATTCGCCATATTCTCCTGGTCCACATCGTGTATAGGCTTGTCTCCTCTGAGGATGATGTATATGTGCGCTCCCCATCTATCAGGGTCTCTCCTGCTACCTACGCACCGCCTATATCTATATCCATCCTCCCTTATCCTATCCAACAGTGCATCCATACAGGTGAAACCTCCTTTCCTCTTTCCCACCTCCTTCCTATTCACACACACCTATCCACCATCTCCCCCCCGTCCCTCCCGCCTGCTCCACTCATCTCCTTTTCTCTCCCTCTCTCCCCTGCTCTGTGTGTTTTGCTTCGGCGCAGTAATTTTCCGTTTGATTTCGGAGGTAATGCATTTTTTACAAATCAAAGAGGAAGCCAGGCTGCCCCCCCCCCTCCTCCTCCTCTTCCTCCTCCCCTCCCTCCCTCCCTCCCTCCTCCTCCTTCCCTCCCTCCCCAGTCTCCCGTTCTCGCCCCCCTCGGCCCCCCAGGCCAGAGAGGAGATAAAGGAGCCCCCATCATTTCCTTGTTAGTTTTGATTTGGGCAGCGCAGGGCTTTCAAGTTCCCCCCATCACCCCCAGAAACATTATAACTAGCAGCCGAGGGAATACTGTTCCTCATACGCACACACTCTTACACACACACGTGCGCATGCACAGACAGTCAGATACGGACGCTCACAGATTGTAATGGATTGTACATGCACAGTAAACACAGTCTCGAGCAGATATGCCACAAATACACAGGTATTCAGATAGCTACACACAGTGAGAAGAAGCACAAAAAATAAGACATGGAGCCCATAGATATTGACTGAATCAATATAGACACACTAACACACATCTCTGAAGCTGAAAGACAGAATGCACTTTGTTTACTAAAGACGATGTGGCGCTGATTGAGCACACGGACGTGCACAAGCAAAAACACAAATGCATTTTGTTTAGCACAGAGCGGCTGTGGCACACACAGTCCGAACAAAGGACCTCCAGCCCACAAAAGGCCACCTAGAAAAACCCAGTGCGGATGATGGATCACACAGTTACCAGTGACAATGGTGAATTCTTCACAAAAGTGCCCTTGCAGCTCAAAGGAAGCCTCAGTTGTTCTCCTCCAAATGTTGTGGAGTGGAGGCCTACGCCAGCTTCAGCAAATGCACAACCCAACTGCAAACCCTCTGGTGTGCTGATGAGTCAAGACGCGTTTGATAATTCACTTGAAAGAGTGTGCTGGTTTTAGGGACAGAGTTCCCTGTGTTTTTAAGACACTCCAAAGATGCAAGGACTCTGGTCAAGGCTGAAAGGTGCTTTTACTTTTATTGCTGCTTGACTTTCAAACAGCACAAAGTCTCAGAAAGGCCAAAACTGCAGCGCTCATCTTTAAAAATCTTTAAACCTGCAGCTTATAGTTTTTATTTTCTTTGCCCACTTGGGAGTAATGGAAAACACACTGCAAACACAGAACTGAAATATGATCACCATCAAGCTGACCTGCCAAACTTTTTAACTCTCAGTTGCCTATTTACACATCTCGCAGATATAGAGCAACATTAGCACTCACTTCAGATTGTGCTTCTGGCCACATTGTCAATGCAAGTCCAATACACAGTCCTGTTCAGATCTGTGTTCTGATAAGAGTGGTACGAGTGAACCAAAACTGTCAAAAGTTGAGACTTTAGAACCCTCCCCCCCCAAAAAAGCTGAAAGACACTAAAATACTTCATCACTTTACAGCCTCTTTTCACATCACATGTAGTTATTTGATGCTTTCTCACTATAAAAATATCGATTTTAGCAGCTTTAAATTAGCATGTTTTTTATGTCATGATGTTATTACTTTTCACTACACCTTCCTGCAGTGTTTTTAGTCCCATCGTCTGGTGTGTGCTCTGATTTCTAACAGAGATAAATATTATTTGAATTTAATGAGTTTCAGGTATCGGTATGTGAATGTGTATCTGGAACGTAACGCCTCCCTTCTAAACAGGACCTGCTGAGGTATTAGATCTTATACGCGCACTGATGCAAGTTTGCCGTGCGGCCGGCAATCTATAGAGCCAGGCCCGTCAGCAGAGGCAGCATACTCGTGGAGCCGAGGTTAGTAGGCCATTGATGGGATTGAAAAGGAAACTGTGTGAGGAATATACTGTAGTACCAACTATGTTTTGAAATTCTGCGGAGTGACTGGGGGAGAGGGAGGAAGGGGGGGGAGAGGCAGCCTGACATTCAGGCAACATTATGTCTCCAGTGTTGTCTAAAGAAGGAAAGAGTGATGGGTCATGATATAAAAAGATAGAAAAATATGAGAGGCATGAAGAGTCTGGCCTCTCCCGCTTTCTTTTTCCACTAGATGAAACGGGCTCTGTACATCTGTCTCATCTTCCTTTTTTCGGTTGCCCCTGAAAAAGGCCCAACTGAACCCTCTCTCTCTCCCTTTCTCTCTGCTTGCCTCTCTCCCGCTACGTCTGTCTTTCCCTCTCTCTCTGTTCCTCTCCCTGGTTAGCTCTGACACACTGGTCAGCCTCAGGGTGGAAGAACAGAGGGACTCTGCTATGGGTTTGTTAGAGGAGATGGAACGAAGGAGAGAGGAGAGGCGAGGAGGGGGAGAGAGAGAGAGAGAGGAGATGGGGAGGAAGAGGAGGAGGGAGAGGGTTGGTCAGGAAGAGGGAAGGAGAACCTGTCCATCCAAATGTTAAAGAGAAAAGTCAACACAAAATCAAATTTTGTGACCACAGCGGCCCATAATTCTTCTGATACAGATACATGTCTTGTTCAAATAGTAAAATAACACTTCCAATACATCACACACAATGAATGCTTTATCTTTTACATTTTAGAGCGTAACAGCGCAACAGAGAGAGGAGACTGGAGAATATCTATCTTAGTTTTTTTGTATAAATGAATAAGAATGGTTCATCTCATGACTGAGTATGAGATATATAAATGACGAGATGTAATCTTGTATAAAAGCATTTAACTTTCTGTAAAAAAAAAGAGACACAACGATGAAAACAGTAACGTGAAAACCTCACGACTTTAAACAACATATATTTTCTTACTTTTAATTCCCCAAACACTCACTCACACCATATCCAATTTGTTGTTCCAAGTTCCTCTTTATATGAAATATGATATAAAACTTTAAAGCATTTTGTCAGATATTACACAAACTTTACTAGGGTTAAAATAAACTATCAAATATTGGTCATTAGATGGGCACTAAATCAAAATCAAATCAAATCAAATTTATTTAAAGCTTTAAAGTGTAAAGATTCTATTGTTTAAATGTGTCATGTGTGTCTTTTAAGATCTTCACCAACAATGTTAAGAATCAATGTTCTCCCTTTTGTCATCCCTTGAATTAGTGTGCTTTGTAAATCCATATCAAGTTCTTAAAAAATGATTGCTTCTTACTGAAACACTCTAAAAAATAGTTAGTGCTGCAGTGAAGGAACACTAAAATGGCCATATTGTGACTCTTGTTGCAGTTAAATTTCCACACCGTCGCTCCTTTTGTACCTTGAGTTCTGCGCGGCCATCACGCTGTCATATGAAAGAGTGAGAAATCAGCGAGGGGCCGTAACAGGAACAGACAGCGGTGCGATGCTGTCAGCGTGTTTAACCAAGACGTACAGTTACAGCAGCGCTGAGGCTCTGTGACTCTGCTTGTCCTCCCACAGAGCGCCCATTACTCCACACTGCAGGGGCAAAGCTTACACCGAGTCCTTCACACCGCGAGACGGGCTACGACCTGACAGAGCTGCCACGCCACAAGATCCCCTCAGTGAAACTCAGCCTGAGATGCACGTTATGTATCAGCAGGTGCAGCAACTGTGAGGCCAGGGCGATGGTTAAAGTGGCAAGATCGAGGACAAGGAAATATGTTTTAAAAACTACAGCTGTGCGACACCTGAGAGTTAAACACATTTTTCTACAGTAAATTAAATCAATCTAACGACACATATCTCAGGTTGAAGGCTTTAAGTATGAGGCTGAAGTTACATTATTGTTTTCTTCCACAAATGACCAAGAAAGCCTTAGTTATTACTCCATGAGGTCCCCAGCTACCCTACTTTTTGTGACGTTTAAATTGAACGGCTGACAGTGTCAACCTTCAACAACGCTGAGTCACAAATAAACAGTTTCATTCTTTAAACGAGTGCTCCAGTTCTGAGGAAACGTTTGTTGAGGACTATATTAGGCTGCGGATTAATACACATTTGTGAGCGTAGATGTCACCAGGAGGTCTTATGAAGAACTCCCTGAAAATGAAACTGTAGTGCCCATAATCATTATAACCAAGGGACACTTCACTCACTGTGGTTCACTTGTTTTGGGCTGCCTGTCAGTCTTTAATCAGATCAGTCCAATCATCCATGTGGAGAAGTTTTATGGCTCAGGTGAAGTTGGCGTTGGCTCATAAATAGGTTACTGTAACTGCTGATGAATAAGGAAACTCGTTTTCTCCCCTTTTCCTCAACACTTCCATGAAAGGTGGTGAACCAACAAGTTTAAAGAGGTGAGTGGAGATGAGGACGTGCGCGCGCGCGAAACGGCGGTATTAGTATGGTATGAAACGCCGGCCTTAAGAAAATAAGGAAAAGAAGGGGAAAAGGATGAAGGGAAAAAAAGTATCAATCGATAGGGTTAAATTATTCATCGTCATTAATTATCGATCGCTCTCCGCTGCCGGCTCGTCCGCCTCGCGCCAGAGTTGAAAGGAGGGAAAGCGCGCTTTATTAAAACCGGCTCGAGCCTCATTGTTTCATGTCCCGCGGCAAAGAAAAAGCTCGAGTTTGGCTCTGCCCGCGCCAGTAGAAAAATACACACACACACACACACACACACACACCGCTCCACCTCCCTCCTTTGCGTGCTCTCTCTCTCTCTCTCTCTCTCTCTCTCTCCGGACGCGCGGGAGGAGCTTTGGGGAGCCTCGCGCGGTGTTCACGGGGCGGCTGTGTCTCGCGTGGATCGATGAGGGATCAATGGCTCGCGCTGACTAATAGCCAGAGAGCGCCTTTGATCTCGCGGCTGAGAGATCAAAACCTGCGCGAGAGGGAAGAGAAATAGGAAAAGAAACTGCGCCGGCGAGCTGACCTTCACACACACACACACACACACACACGTTTACGCAAAAAACCCACGTAGCCGCACGCACGCGCGCGGCTTTTAGGAATTTGACTGCAGGATATCCTACCAGCAAACAAACTATGAGAGGCGCATTACTAACGAAACTGCGGACGAATATGCACAGGACACATTTAGAATCACAACCAGTTTATCTATAGGCTGTAATGCACACACGCGCGCGCGCACACACACACGCCGCCTTGTTTCCTAGTCCAAGTTGTTGCTCTTCATTTCGACTTCCTCAGACAAGGTGATACGGTGAGAACAAGCGAACCATCTGCCGTTTTCAGGCAGCAGACGAGTGTCCTGTGGGCTCAACTTCACGCCTGTAGAGAGGAGGAAGAGGCGTGTGTGTGAGGGCGCGCATCTGTTTGTGTGTGTGTTTGAAAAGAGAGGGGGGGGGGGGGGGGGCAAAGTCAGAAAAAAGAGCATTTTAAAAAAAGGCGACGCAGTAGTGTTAAAATGGACCAAAGTTTGTTTCAACTTGAGCAGGAGGCTCTGCAGGTGTTACAGTCACCATCATTCATCGGTACACAGTGTGAATATTACAGCAACCTTTCCTGTTTCCTAAAGTCTCTTTAAAGGCTCAGTAAACAAACAAACTCTCATAATATTGTTTAGTTATCTTCTCCTAATTGCGTAAGTCTTGTCTTTAAATATAATTGAACGATGTGGCACAGAAAATGACAGTTCAGCCCTGTGTCTGCAGCAGCTGTAAAACATGGTTGAATACATTTCCATACACTCTTTGGTCTAATTCCAAGTGAATGCACGTGCAAGTCTATGATTTGAGCTACCAGAGTTCATAAATACATAAGAGAACAATGATATTGACTCCAAAGAGAAGTAATATATTCTTTTTTTGTCAAAGAAAATAAACGTAGATTTGTTCAGCCCTAGCCCTTAAATCTCCACTCATTTCTTTGCCTGGTGTCGTTAAACTGTTTTATGATCTCCCCTGTATTTCTCTATTCAGTCACCTTCACTCTCCATAAGGTCAGGGGAAGCAGTGGGCTCTGTGGGACTCCAAACAACAACAACAACAACAACAAACGTCAACCAAACACAAAGGTTAACAGTTATTAGTCACTAAGCACCAAAATACAATTTCTCGCAGAACCGTGACCTGTTTTCTGCACTTTTACCTGAGGAAATGCTTCTCTCTTTCTCTCTACTCATCCTCATCACGCTATCTCCATCTCTCTCTTTGCCCCCCCCAACACACACACACACACACACACACCCTCATTCAAGCGCCCCTCCCTCCTCTGGTCAGTGAGTTACTCTCTCTATCGCTCCCACTTCCCGAATTAACCACTCAAGAAGTCACCACCGACTCAATCAATAGCTCATACATAAACCCTGCTATAATCGCTCCCCCTGCCTGTCTGTCTGCCCCCCTCCCTCTCCTCACCCTTTACCCCCTTCCTCAGCTCCTCACCCACACTCCTCTTCCTGTCCTCCTGTGTCCCAACATTTGTCTTTGTGTGTGTGTGTGTGTGTGTGTGTGTGTTTTCTTATTTACGCCTTCATCCCGTCCTTTTTCATAATTATTTTAGATGGCCTCTCCTCTCATATCAAGCCACTGAGCACTGAAAGCGGGGGGGAGGAGAGGGTAAATCAAAATCCTGCTCTTTAAAAAGGAAAGTTCTCACACCGCCGCTCGTTCTCCAAGAGCCTGATCTCGTGCAATTTTGACATCATCATATGAAAATAAATGTCTTTTCTTTGAGAGACGAAAGCAGCAGCAAATGACAGCACCTATCCAAACGTGGCCAAGCTAAGAAATACTCTGGAAGATGTCTCTGCATTTCTACATAGGACATTTATTTAACGATAAAAATGTCACAAGAAATTGTCACATTTGGTATGTAAGACTTCGAAACGATCACACTTTCTTTCTTTGCTTTGGTTTATGGATATAATTATAATACATTTAAGACCTTGCCGGAGGTGGAACAATGAAGTCCTGTAGTCGTTTCCATTGCTGTCCCTGGTGTTCACGCAGTCCATCAACCTTTATCGAGACCGAGATAGGCAGCGATAATCACATCCAGTCTGGACTTGTTGTGCGCCTTGTGACGAATACTTAGTCTGAACGGCGGTCTGACCCTACTTCAGGAGTGTTTCTAACTCCTATGGTTTCAGTAGCCCTCCCATATTCCTTCAGGGACTTAATATTTGTGTAGCATCCCTCCAAAATTTATTACAGGATCACAGTAATTCTTTTAAGAGCGAGGGCACTATCGGCCCATGTTAGCGTGTCCAGCCAGAATGGGCCCAGTATTGCGTTATAGCAAAGACAAGGAGACATCAATATTGCATTATCTCATGTTTAACTGTGAGACACAGATAGTTGTTTTGGGGGCCTTAAAGATATTGTATTACCAAAGGAGATACAGGCAGACATCTACACACACACACACACACACAAGCAGAAAAAAAAGGGAATAACACACAGAGAATTTTAAAATTATAAGGCCTCTACACACCCTCTGCTCGCACCCCTTCTCTCTCCCTGCCTCTCTCTCTCTCTCCCTCCTTCTCTCTCTCCTCCCTCACTTCTTCTCTGCCTCTCTCCTCTCTCCAAAGTCTTTGATTCGTCCGTACGGTTTGATCTGCGAGAGAGCGAGTTTTGTAAACACATTTTTCACGATCATATAGCCACGGGCAAGGGGAGCGTGAGGCGCGGAGGAAGAAGAAGGAGAGGGAGACTCACAGAGAGAGAGAGAGAGAGAGAGAGTATGTGTGTGTGTGTGTGTGTGTATGTGTGAGTGTGAGGGACGTTTAATGAGTGTGCGAGATGGAAAGACAGACTGACAGAAAATGCAAGGATGAGCCTCAAATATGACTTACTGCTATTCTGCACGGAGCAACAAAGACACACAGACAATGGCATGCGAAAACCACACACACGCACGCGGGAGCTCAGACTGATGGTTTTGGCACAAGTAAAGCATCACAGGGGTTGACGAAATGTGAAGCAACAAGGAGAAAATGCAAGTTATTCAGTTTTCCTCATCATGCAGAGGAGGGTGACACTCCAGCACTGCATTTCCCGATATGACACTTCCTGACTAGTGCATGCACACACACACACAAACACACACACACAACCACAAAGTGATGCATCTCGTTGTCGCTGATGAACAGAGCAAACAGAGAGAAGCAGTGTCTGAAAAACAGATTATGGGCCGAGCCAATAAAACGCGGAGCGCAGACGGTAAACACACCGCGGTGTAAAGCTGAACTAATAAAAGTGCGAGCCTCTCATTCCTTACGTTTCTCCTCTCTTTCTTTTTTTTTTCTTCACTTGGTTGGAACACTTTCTTTTTTCATCTGGCAGCTGCTAATCCGGTTTGCTTCGATTGGCTCCGGTAATGGCGCTAAGCCGTCGCTTCTACACCGGCTCGTCTCCGCGGGACGCGGCGGGGAGGAGGCGACTCCGGCTCGGCGTCAGCGCCACAGACACGCCGATAACCACCCGAAACAAGGAGGACAGGACCGGGACCGGAAGATGGAGAGGAGTCCGGAAAAAAAATATGTGGCACGGTCCACTTTATTTATCACGATTTGAGCCGTAAAACGTTCAAACTTCCCCCTCATATCGAAGAGTGCTTCAAGAGAGAAATGAAAATTAATTATCGGGAAATTTGGTGACACATATAGACTTTTTTTGTTAGAAAATAACCCAAACAAAATAAATAAATGTAATTTATCAACATTTTTTTTAACTGCACATCTCTTCAAAATAAAAGTAACATTTGGACGCATGCATGAATTAGAGCTCGTGCGATCGTTGCAAATGGAGGCCTAATAATGAGGCATTATGCGTTCATTATTATCACACAATAATAAAGAAATATTATTATTATTATAATTAGCATAATAATACATCGTTTGTTTCGGGCCACAGTGGAGTGCAGGCTGCAACTTTCTGATGAATTGGCTCCTTGGACTTTTGGCAAAGCCGGCTGGGGTGAGATGCAGGCCATCACATTTAAAGTGCTTTTCCACTCCGAGATTTGTTTGTTTTCCTAAAAGACGGGGAAACACTCCTCAACAATTCTGCAGAAATCCCTGGCGTCAGTCGTTAAAAAATGATTTTCTTTTCATTTTTCCTTTCCTTCCATTCTTTCTTTTTTTTATTTATTTATTTTTTTGCTGCTTTTTAGAAAGAAGAATAGCTTCAAGCAGTAAAGTCGGTTGTCAGAGTGTGTGTGTGTGTGTGTGTGTATGTGTGTGTTTGTGTGCGTGCATATAGTGCAGTGCAGTGCAGCGTTTCCTCTTTCCTCTCTCTCTTTCTTCTCTCGG
>JAOXYL010000043.1:14264011-14274989 GCA_028564955.1 Terapon puta | reverse complement strand
TGTGTGTGTGTGTGTGTGTGTGTGTCAGGTCAGAGAAAAGTTTTCACATTGCTGATTGAAAAAGACAGATCTTGATTTTGCACTGCTGAATTTGTAGTTTCATCCCAAAATTTAATACAAAAAAAAAAACAGAAAGAAAAGGATAGGAAAAAAAATGTTATTCCTTTTATGGTAAGTTTTTTTTTAAATCTGTAGTGTCAAACGAACTGAAGATCAACAAATTAACTCAGCACTACAGCAGCTTTCCACACTTTCAGCACATTGTTTTATTTTCTCTGATTTTCATGGTTGAATGTCTCAACTCACATCAACCTCGGAATAAAATCAGGTTTAAATATTTCCATCTCGTGTGTCTGGATATGATTCATTTATGCTACCTGGGAAAATCCTTGGTTGGTGGAGACCAAAATGGAGCAAAAGGGCCTGTGATTATGGGACAGAGATTCATGGGGATGCCACTGTTTCTCCGTGTCTGCTGGACGTGTATAAAGGCAAATGTTGGACAACAGGTTAGCTATCATTACTTGATAAGCTAACTTCAGCTTCATCCAACCCTATCACCAGACGGGGGTGTTGATATTGGATGATTCTGTGAAACCTGGGAATACATTGCTTTTTTTTTCTTTTACATCCAATGCTGTTCTGAAAATGTTTAATTTCTACAACATCAGACGAGGTTCAATTTAGTTTAGTTTAATTTAGTTTAGTTTAGTCTGTGTTAGGGATTCAATTGTGCTACAGGCCGTCCACCTTCCCATCCTCTGCACCCTCACACAATGTCTACAAATACTGTGTAAGACACAATCACTATATTTACATACCCAGACTTAAGGCATAGAAATGTATTTTGGGTTGTGGGTATACTCATATAGTATGAGTGAACCGCGGCCTATAATCCTATAATGCTGCTTTAAGTTTTCATTTATTGGGTTAGGATGATTATGTTCACGGTCAAATTAAGGCAGGCACCACTCATATTTTTCAAAGACATCATACAAATAAAACATAAATATAAATGAGCATGAAATATGAAGTACATTAGAACAGGTTTACGCATGATTGTGTGTGTGTGTGATTTGGTTTGCGCTCTACATACGGACATGATGTGACCCTGGCAGAAAGCAGAAATACAACCCACAGGACACTGCATGTTGTAATACAGAGCACTAAGTGTCAAAGTTATACAGTCCTCGTGTACTGTGCATAATTATATAAACGTTTGGTATAAACATGTGTCTGCACTCTGCATGTATCTATGGAAGTAGGCAGCGAGCGTTTGGTTTGTGTGGACGCCACATTTTGACCAGATCCAACCAACCCTATTGAGTATTTTGGTGACACACACACACACACGCGCGCGCGTGTACGCGCACACGCCGGCCCCAGCTTCCAACCAGTTTCCTCTCCCAGAAAAGCTCTGTCCAAAAACAAGCACGACGACACCCGCTGGTGTCTCCTCCAGCTCACTCCGCTCTCCCTCGCTCCCCGTCTCCCACGTTCTCTGTTTCTGCCTGCCGCGACTTAGTTTTCCTCTCTCTTTCTGTCTGCTCTTGCTTTTATTGTGCCATTTTCTGCCACTTTGGTCCAAGAAAGGGAGGCCGTAATGCAATCTCTCCCCCTCTCCGTCCCCTGCTGTGAGGGAGAGTAGCTTGGCCTGTGTGCTGGGCCGGGGAGAAGGGGGAGAGACGGGGTCAAGGTGAGCTCTAATACACTATTGATCCGCCCCAATTGAAAACCTGATGGAAATTTTACCCCCCTCCCCTCCCTTCCTCCTCATCCTTCCCCCGCACCTCTCTCTCTCTCTCTATTTTTCTCCCCCCTCCTTTCGTCTATCCCCCCCTCTCCTGCCTTCCTTTCTCCCACTCTTCTCTTCCCTTATGTCTTTTTTCCTTTCCTGTGTGTATCCTCCCTGGTGTCCAGAGTCTTCCTCTTTTTCAGTGTCTATCCCCGTTCACTCCAATCTGTTTTCTCTCCCAGCTGAATGTCTCTTTCAACCACTGACCACTTTCTCTCCCCTGCTATCTATCTTTGTGCTAGGCCGCACTCTGCCTCCATGTCTTTTAAACTGTGCCTCTAATCATTTCCTCTCCTCTCTTCTCTTGCTTTTGGTCTCGCCATCTCCCCCTTTTTCAAGCCTGTTCCTCTTTTTTCCCCCCTTTAAATCCCTTGCTAACCCACCCTCCCTGCTGTTTCTGTCTCTCTCACTCTTTTTCCCTCATCCCCCTCTCTGAGTGTGCATCAGATGGTCCATTTCTCTCTAACCCAGTGCATATTGATCCCTATGGCAGTAGCATGCAGGGTGAGGGCTGTGAAGACCACTGCTACAGTGTATTAAACGCCACAAACGCTTTGGACGCGGGGCCTGAGACACGCCTCCCCGGCAGGGCCCTGTCAATAGCTGCACCCTCCTGTCAACAGCAGCCAAATGGCCTCTCAATCTGGGACTTGTGATGGGCTACAGATTGGTACACACAAACTGCAATGGATGCGCCACAAAAAATAAGACAGAATCTTGATAGGAGAAAAGCCAGGATAAAGGAAAAAAATAAAATGGAATAAGGAGATGTGTATTTTCCCTATAATGGTGAGCGACTTTTAAAAAGCAGATGTATTCAGCTTTGATGCCAAGTCAATGAAATCATGTAAAACCATTTCCATTCAGCTGCCTAAAATGTTGCACAACAAAATCTATGACCTCTGCTTTCAATTTGCTCCATTCTTTGCCTTAACAGGCTTCATAATAACACGCTGTTGTCCTGCAGTTATGTGGAACAGCAATTATGGACGCAGTCGAGTGTGCTATATGCTGCTCAAGCACATCAAACAAAAGGAGGCACAAACACTGGAGAGGCCTGAACAATAGAGACGGCAGCAACAGAAGTAAACCTTTTACAGCTACCCATTACTTTCCCACTTAACAAGACAGACCACAACCTCTCCCTCTCTCTGACTCTATGCAGAGTTGGCTGCTATCACCACACTGCTTGAGTGGGAGATAAATGGAGTGAGTGTGCGTATGTGTGCGTTTGATTTATGTACTGTTGTGTACGTGTCAGACGGCTGAGCTATCAGGAACACCATCTCCCAATAGACACAGAAACGCTACAGCAGTGGAGGGACCCCTCTGTCGACCCCGAGACCCCTGATACACATCTGGAACAACGGAGCGCACCGAGCGGGGATTGGAGGGGTTTGTTGGAGTAGGAGTAGGAGTGGTAGGAGGAGGGACGGGGGGTGCCTTCATTGCTTCTGTGCTTTTTTTTTCCATTTTCAATCAAAGGAGATTCGTCCACTTTGTCTCTCGCTCTCTATCTCCCTTCCTCTGTCTTTTTCTCCGCTCAGCCGCTGTGCCTTTGCAACTTTGCAACTCTTGCCTGCTCCCATAGGAATAATCTCACAGGTAGCGGCGCTCTCACTTGCTGATGTGGAGGTCCCAGATGCTTGCTTTCACATTAAGCTTCTGTTAGCCGTGTCAGGGACTTACTCCTGTATGATCCTGATGTCACAGGGACTCTGTGGTCTGATATTCAAAAAGATGCCAGTGTGGAAGAAAAAAATATTACCACTATTCTTAAAAAAAGGTATTTCACCTCTCACTTCACCCTCTATTTGACCTTTAATAGTTTCACCACCGTACACATAGTTTGATCTAATTCTATGTCATATTTAATGCATGTAGTTACATTTAAAAATTGTGTAAAATAATTGCATCAAACTTTGAGATATTTTGCCACATTATCTGTATATGCTGCACTTGTTCTGCTCTGTCCACTAATGGGCATTCAGAGTTCAGACACCTGTTTTATTTTCCCACTCTTCTCTTCTCAATCACTCTTTTCCTCTCTCCCTCGCTGTCTCATCTCTTTCTTCCACCCTCTCTTCACCCTCTCCATCTATTTCTTTCTCTCTAGGAAGGAATCAGTCTCACCTTAATTGCTCTTAAATCGGATTAATGACTGACCGGGGACAACTTGACTTAATCTCTCTCCTAGTAAATCTCTTCCTCTCCCCTCTTCTCGTACATCACTCTTAAACATTTTATCCTCTCTTGCTCCCCTTTATCTCCTGTCCTCTCTTCTTTTGCCTTGAGCCTCATCTTCCGCTCCCGTCGTCTCTCTCCTTCCTTCTCCTCCTCTTTCGGCATCGCTCACCTTTTTTTTTCTGTTTTTGCCTCGCTCTGTCACCTCCTTTCTCCATTCCACAACCCTCACCCCCTTTCTTTCTCCTCCCTCTCTCTTTCCGTCACTCTCCCTGCGAGTCAGTCATTCTTTCATCTTTTTGGACGTGCCCTGTCATGCTTCAGTTCTGCTCGTCATCCGGGTCCCTTCATCAGTTTTCTCCTCTTTTTTTCACGCTCTTTCGACAACTTTCTATCATCCCCTAACTTCGTCATCCTGAGATTTTGCCAAAACCTCTTTGACTCGGTTGTCACTCCATCTCTCCGTCCTCCACTCTGCCTCTCTCTGTTTTTCTCTCTCTACAAGGTTGGCCAGTCGCAGGGTGTTGTGTATGTGTTAGCGCACGTCGATGTGGTCCTGTCATTGCCTCCTAAGTGCTTTGGCAATACTCAGGATCTGCTGTCATGCCAGTGCAACTAATCTCAATCGAATTACACTAAACTTGTATTGAGATGGAGATAAAGGACATGAGTGTCTGTCTGTGTGATTGCTCAAGCAGCTCTCTGGCACCCATGTGAGAGAGCATACGGGCGGGAGGTACATGCACGCACACGCATCCAAGAAATCAGTTTCTGGTGACGTGGACAACCATTTTGATCATTAAACTAAATGGGATTAATGCCGATAAAGCCATAACACGGGATAAAAAGTGCATTACAGTTCAATACAAAACTGCCGCCCATGTCACACTGAGGTGATCCTTGTTAAGGGTATAAGGGCAAAGAAATTGTGCCACCTTCCAGACCCCTGCAGTTCAAAAAAACAGAGGGAAAAAAGAGGCCAGCCTTGTGGACAAAAGCTCATTTTCCTCTTGGTTGCACACTGCTGCAGGCGGGCTAACATGCCACAGGAGAATTCAACCACTCATACACCTTTGTTTTCCTCAGGTTTTTCTCAACTTTACACACAGCAGCAGAGCCATAACCGAGAGCGAACCAGGATTTCTATGTCAGCCCAGAAGGCGCGTGCTTGGCCTGTCCAGCCCGAGGCAAATTAGATGATCTGAGGGCTGCAAAGTCCCCCCCCACCAACCCTTTTTTGTGTGTCTTTGTTTTTTCATTGCGACTGAGGAAAGGAGAATCTGTCATTTCCAAACACTGGCGCATTTGTTCACTTTCCAGTTTCGCTTTGAGCCACTTCCACGTCTACTTCTTTCTCCCTTTCACTAACTCTTTCAAAAGACCCCCTTCACCTCCCAGCCATCGCGTGCCCATCTGCCTCACAGTGCTCCTGTATCTGTCTCTCTCTCACACACACACACACACACACACACACAGCGCAGTCAGGATTAAGCATTTATCTCGGTGGTCCTCCTTTCGGCCCTAAACGCCCGTGAGGATGATAAGAGTCGCTGGGATTTGTCAAATTGTGCGCCATTGATTAACTGACCTTTCACGCCTGCAAGTCTCTCAGCCACTCCACTAACTGCCGACAGGCTAGATAGAGAGATAGATGGATACATCTGGCTGTTATTATTGTGTACAAGTTTGTAGTTACCAGGTGTGGCAGCGAGAGACAACAGGGGTATGAGGGCCATGGGAGAGACGTGGAGGGGGGGACATGGGAGAAGGAGGAGGGAGCAGGACAGAGGCTTTGGTGGGAAAGATACAGAGTCCTTCAATTGCCCTATAGGCCTAGACAGGCAGAAGTATGTCTGCAACCAAACAGTAATGTGTGTTAAGTAATGAATAATAAAACGCAAATTTTAAGGTGCGCCAAGGGGCTGATATCAGACAGGAAGAATTGGGGGGAGCAGAGGAGCCGGAGGAAGCGTTCAGACACTGGAGGAGGGCGTTGCGTGTGATCGCTGATGGCCGAGGGTGACTGAATGGTGCAATGGACACCTTTGGGTATTTACAGACAGGTCTGCATTGACTCTGACTGACACATTTTCAAAAGGTGAGATGCCTCAAACACCTCGAGCAGAGGTATTTGAAGTAAAAAAAACAAAGAAAAGAAAAAAAAACCCTGACACCAAAGCTGATCAAAGTATCTGAGCAGGAAAATATTGCAACGTTCAAAATGGAACCTGCACAATATCAAAATACAATCAAAATGTCTCTGTTCATAATTTGCTTCAGCAGCAACCAAGAGAGAGGATGGCAAAGATTTCATATCTCTGAAAAAAAAGTATGGGAATATTTACTATTCCTGCATCAAGTGCCACATTATTTCATCTCTACCTGGAGACACACAGCTTCAGTTTTAAGTCAACAACACGCTCTTCTGTGTAAAAACAACACGACCTTAAATGACTTCAAGTCCATACATATATCAATATGTGTGTTATTTATGAGTGTAATTAATTAATGTGTGTGTGTGTTTTTTAAAAGACAAATGAAGGCGAGTGACAGAGAAAGGCAGCGAGGAGAGCAAAGGGAGGCTGAGGATGAGGAGGAAGTTGACCCACCTGGACTTTCCGCGTCGCCCCGCCTCAGAGATACACCTGAGGCCGAAGCCCGATCACCGTCTCTCGGACTGAACTGGAGCCTGCTCGCCGCTACGCTCGTTCCGACCCGGGAGGGAGGGAGGGAGGAGGCGAGAGAGAGAGAAAGAAAGACAGGGAGGGAGGGGAGGGTGCCGCTGTCGCACTGCACGAAGGCGTCACCTAAAATAAACAAATAAACACATAAAGTCAATCATCTTTATATCTGATTTTTTTTAAATGGGGGGCACATTTATTTCAAAATTCAAAGAAGAAATGAAAGAAATAACAGCAAAGAGACCGGTGACGTCTTGCCCCCCCCCCCCCCACCCCTGAGTGGAGCCGATCGTGGGGGCTCGTGTGTTGTCTTGTTGTCCCGCAGGACCACTGCTGCCCCACAGACCGCAGATCAATCACCTTATTTACCCTTTACAGTAACACAGACAGCGAGAGGGAGGACGAGGAGACGCCAACACGAGACCGAAGCGCTCGTTTAATGACCCACTTACACACGTGAAGCACCTGATGGTACTTGATGGCAGTCAGTCCTCTCCCTCGGGTTTATGACACTGAAATGTTGTAATAAAATCCCCAGTGGAGCTTATGTATATTTATCTGTATTCGTATTAAAGTTCTGTGAAATGTAAATGTCGGGTCGGGGCACTATTTTTTTCTTTTTACGCGCGGGCTGTATCCGGGTTGATCGGCGCGCCGAGCCGCTGCTGAGGCCCTGAACGCAGCACAGCGAGAGGCTCTGCCGTCTCGTTATCGATATATGAGAGGCTTGCTGGAAAGGATATTGACCGCACTAACTAGCCGCACTTTGATCATACGAAATTGCTTTCCAGATGACAACACATTAAGGATGAGAGCATTTTTAAAAAATCAAACCCGCCTCCCGCACCTGTCAGAAGTTTCTTTTCCGAATCAGATGGAGATGAGGAGAGGTGAGAGCCCCCATAGGTCGGGCGCCTTGATGAATAAAAGAAAGCCAATAGTCTATTTCCAAAGAGGTGGGAGAAAAGAAGAAAAACAAAGAAATGGAAGAAAAAGAAATTAGGGAGGGAGCTTACATCCAAAATCTTAATTCCTCACCAATGAAGCACGGTCATAACCCGAAAAGCGAGTCTGACTCTTATTATCTTAACACATATTGGTCTTTTAAAAACTCAAATAACTTCTTAGAAAATATATTTAATATAAGATAATAATGTTAACATTTTTTTCTAAATGCAAAACAAAGGAGCAGACACACAGAGGAAAAGAGAAACAGCGATATTCACATGTTCTTTCTGTGGAAGAGACCGCGGATGAATTACAGGTGAAGTGCGCGCAGAAGAGCGCTGCTTTTTCATCGTTAAAGGTTCAATCAAACCTGTTAAACTAAGCAAATGAAATTATTAAAAATATATAATCATAATTTAATAACATAATTGCAAATACAGTAACGACAATCGGAGTTTCATGTTTAAACCAGTCTGAATTTAGAAACACTGAGAGCAGATAATTCGTTCGATTGAATAATATTAATAACAATAATAATGCTTATAATAATATTATTATAATAACGGGCCAATTAGTCTGAAACGAAAATTTGTTTTATTGCCCTGTTATGTGAGAGCAGCTCTTTAAAATGTCACTGATGATCACCACTTTTATTATCATGGTCCCTGTGAATGAGGACATGTCTGTATCATCTCTGCTCTCACATTAGAACAAATGTAATTGGACGGGTTAACGAGTTCAACGCCGGCCGCGCAGAGGTGAAGGATGAAGGAGGGGGGCGAGTGACGTGGGCAGAAATTTCCCCAAATGCCATTTAATGTCGGAAATATTTCCACCGAGTTATTGACAGCACGGAGACGGATGAGACGGCCGGCGAAGAAGAGGAAGCACAAAAAACAAAACAAAACAAAACAAAACGAAAAGACAAATAATCAAATTAAAGGTTTAGGTTCAACATGTTGGCCTGAAAAGTTCACACGCAGAAAAAAATAAACTAAAGGGAAGGAGGAAAGAACAAGGTGGCTGAGTGGAGGGAAGATGAAAAAGCCAAAAACACTTTTAATGATATGGGAAAAAACAGCTAAAAATCCAGAAAAAGGGGGATTGTAATTTAGCAACAATTTAAATGTATTTAAATTAATATAAATTGATGAGTTATATTGTTATCATTAGTATGTTTTGTGGTAAAATTAATTTGTTGTTTATTGCAAATCAAACAAGTTAACCAAAAGCTTCCTCACTTGTAAATCCTCTGATTTTCTGCATGAGACACACGCGCTTTCTCTCTCTCCCTCACTCACACACGCACACGCGCACACACACTTTCAAACTTTGTCGAGGCGAAGCTCATGTTGTGTAAAGTTAGATGTGAATAATTGACATCAGAAAAAAACAACATTGGTCGGGGTTAGGGTAGATCCATTGATCGATCTCTTAATCTGCAATAGTTACATGCATGTATTGATTTACAAACACTGTTTATCTGGAAATATACTGGCACAAATAATTGATGGAGTACACCCACGGCGCGCATAAATATGCATCAAAGTTGTGAGGGCGTAAACACCTAAAAAAGAAAAAAAATCTGGTGAGAAAACCAGCGAATCCACATAAAGATTATTCCATTTTTTTCCAAGTTTGGCTCCGCACTGTATCGATGCGCCCACTTCAGAAACAAACTCCCAGGCGAGTCTGAAAACACACACACAAATCTCCGGCTTCACTCCTGCTGCTGGAGTAAACTTAGGCATTTTCCTGGGTGAACACATTGACGGATGGTCACACAGAGTCCACTCAGTAATACTCAGTCTCTCTCAGTAATATATATATATATATATATATATATATATATATATATATATATATATATATATATATACACACACACATATGTACATATAAAACTGGGACATACATTTGAAAACAAAATTTTCGGTGTTTGGCGCGTGGGGATTTAACTCTTCTTTGCAGGTACGCGATTGAGATTGTCTCCAACTTCTTTAACCCGAAGAGAGCAAAACGACCACGTGATTAATTCATTAATTAATCAATCAATCAATTAATTAATTAAGAAAAAAGATCAACCCAAATATTAGCACGTGCAACTACATCCCAAGGCTGAGGGCAGGCACAACACAAGCAGCATGACACACACACACACACACACACACACACACAAAGTGTATATAAATTAAAAACACCCAAGCCCGTAACATCGCGCTCATACACTTTTCAAGATATTTATAAAGGTAAATTATAGGGGGTCTCTCTCTCACACACACACACACACACCACAGAGAGGAGGACAGGCGCAGCGGCTGGGGTCTCGCGCAGCTCGCCGTGTGTGAGCGGCTGTTTAATTGACTGATTGATGCGGCGCTGCGGAGGTGAGGGCTGGACGCTTTAACAAATAGAGACACTTAAAGGCTAATCCGGGCCAACACCGACAGCTGAACGCATCAAAGTGCTCCGAGCGCAGCCGAGACTCTCACTCCGGCACACGCGCACACCCCAAAAACCAGGATATTTCCTCCTCTCTCCTGCTGGGTGTGAGTGTGTGTGAGAGCGAAAGAGTGTGTGGGTTTGCTTGAGGTTTAAACTTTCACAACGCTCCCAATCAGCGGGTTTTAAAGCTTAAAGAAATAATAATAATAATTTTCCCAAGCGCCCAAATTATAGCGGAAGATGCGTAAATTACGCGTAAACTTTTTGGGTGGCGAAACCCCAAACTGACAACAACGCGGGCAAAGCAGCTACTACAGTGAGAGCAGGGTGAGTGAAATAACTACAATCATATCTGTCGTGCCACATTTCAAACACGCTCACATGGCGCACAACGACCGCAACTTTTCTCTCCCCGAGAAAAATAAAATAGCAATGTAATCCCCACATTTAAAAAACAAACAAACAAACAAAAAAATATTTCACGCGATACAATGTACAAAGCGGGCAACATACCTCCAGTTTTTTTTATGTGTTCAGGAAGTGGCGTTAAAGCTGTCGGCTCATGTGCGACCGGTCTATCCACACGCATTGACTGTGACGGCGCAGCGAGCCAGCGACCGGAGAGGAGGCACTACTACCAACCTGAGCCCGGGGAGGAGAGCAGAGGGAGGGGAGGGAGGAGGGGAGGGGAGGGGAGGAGGTGTGCATCTCTCTCTCGCTCACTCTCTCTCTCTCTCTCTTTCTCTCCGTGTGTGTGTGTGTGTGTAAGTAGTTAATTAGTAAATCCCCATTCGCTGTGCCTCGGGTCGGTTTGTTTTCCCCGGTCGACAAGCCGAGAGGAAAGAGAATTTGAAGTAGGATTCGACCCGTTTCCGCTCCTGTGTCTCATATATGAGGTTTGTGTGTGTGTGTGTGTGTGTGTGTG
>JAOXYL010000043.1:14224064-14242868 GCA_028564955.1 Terapon puta | reverse complement strand
TTCAGTGTGAAGGCGGGACTGTGCTCGAAGTTCATACAAACGTGTTGTCTGACCACGGATGAAGTGTTTGTGGCTGCTGTGACCGGCCACATTTCAGATGAAAAGCCTGCTGTCACAGAGAGGGGTGAATTGTTCAAATGGGGATAATGGCACACACTTTCAGGCGGCCTCTTCTTAAGGCTACTCACAATGCTGCACTGGACATGGACATAAAAGAAGGGACGGAAATATTTACATGGAGAAGCAAAAAAAACAAAAGAGAGGTGGAGAGAGAAGCTCCCACCTTCACACGCTTGGCCAATCGCTGCGCAAGGTGGGTGCTGTTGTTGAATTTTCAGTTTCCGAAAGGCGTTGACAAAAATGGGGAACTAAAGAGACAAGGGGACAAAATCTTCAGCCCTCCTGTGAGAAAAAATAAGACCCAAGGTTTATTTGAAGCAATGTGGGACTTGACAATGTGACTTGTATTGCTTCACAGCCTGAGCAGACAGGCAAAATCAATAGCTCTTTTGTCCTGGATATTGGCATGCAAGTACTTTTTTAGGACAGAAAAATGTAAAAACTAGTCAATGCAAGTCATTTTTATCAATAAAGTCCAAACAAAATATATATTAATATAAGTTGTCATATGTTAAACAGATACTATTCCAGTCAACACTGCATTCCTTCAACTATGACCTTCATGGCCTAAACCTGACCAGTTATGTGCCTAAAATAACCAAACATTAACCATAGTGGATTCAAATGAGAGGAAGCTTTATTTCTAACAATTGTGGAAGACAATGACAAATGTTGAAAAATGAAAAATAAGACTGTCAGATCATAAATCCTTATATCTGTTATTTCTGGAGGGCAGTTGCAAAAGAAGTATTTTATTGTTTAGTATTGAGGGGTGTTTCATTGCATGTCCTTTAACTGGAGATCTGACCAAGTCTTTTTCAGATCGCACACCCCTTTTGTGTATACATACATGCATTCAAAAAGCAGGAAGGTATCCATACACATGCTTACAGCCACATATATTCACTAACAGCCCCTCGGCCAGCTCGATGGGGATCTACCTGATGATCAACACAATGAGCTTTCTCACCAACAACTCCACTTGACAGCAGCTTGCTTGAGCCATTTTGTACCCTGTGAGAAAGGTTTGCACTTTCTCTTGGCTCTCTTTCCCCCCCTTCTCCCTCCATACCTCCTAGAATGTTCATTGCCCAGAAAATTATTTCTCCAGTCATTTCAGCGCCTTTGTGAGCGGCAATCAATTTCTCTTCTCTTCATGATGGTCCCGCGTGTGGGCACAGAAGTTTGACCTTCTCTAAAAGATCTATCAATTTATCCGTCCATCCTGCAACCTATCCATTAATGTTTTCATCTCCCCCTGTTGTTTTTTTTTCTTCTTTCTGGCTGCTGACTGTTGGGTGGTAAAGTGGCTTTAAGCTTATGTGCTCATCAAGACCTAGTGCCTGTCTGTTTGTGCAATTATACCCCAGTCTTAGAGATGGACCAAAATCAGCCTGTGGAGAAAATGATGGTCATTTTGACAGAGGAGAATATGCACTTGAGACAAAGGGAAGGGAAGCCCATTTTGAGCATGGTGATGGTTGTGAACCCTGTGAGGGGACAGGGTCGGGCTAAGGCTAAATGACATATCGCATTACCAGCTAGGGGTCACCCAATTTCTCCCAATCTACTGCCAGCATTTCTGTGGCAACAGCTTTGTTAAAGCAAACCTATAGTTCGTCTGGCTGCTAGTGTCTTTGTCTGCTCATGCGTTCATTTCCTGCGTTGTAAAAAAATAAACTCAAACTGTTTTGCAAAAAAAGAAATCTACATCATGTGAGCATAAGTGTGTGTGTGTAGGGAGAGAAAGAGTGACAGACATATATACATATGCATACTGTCAGCTAAGAAGGCGCTTCAAACCTGTGCAATTCAGTCTGTGCTGTAATTCGAATTGTTTGGGAAACATACAGAGTACCGAGGGCTACTTGTTGCTGTGACTTTGGGCAGTTTAGTCATCTGCTATCACCACAACTGTGCCAGCGGACCACTAATGATACCTAACTGCCCCGCTCCTTCCTTTCATAACAATTCAGCAGGTGTGAAACAACATGATGGAAAAGAAACGTCTTGCAGTATCCAGCACTCATTAGCTCAGCTAATTACCTACAACCTCCTGAAAATAAACCTCAGAACTGCGCATCTCACAAATTCTAAAAATGTTGTTTTATTTGTTAATAGCTTAGACAATGTAAGCTCGTTGAAAATAGGACAAAATGTGCATAGTTTAAACAGTATGACTATATCAAATCAGTCCAGGAACACATCTAGAGGCTTAGAGAGCTAAAACACTGATACTACAAAGTGGTAAATTAAAGTAAATTAATTCATTCATTGGTTTATCTGCTTTTGTAAAGCATGAAAAACAGCCACGGAATCATGTTGATTTATATTTTCTTTCACAAAATGTGTGGAAAATCAGAAAACTTTTAATTTGATATTAACAGTCAAAAGACTCTTTGATCCAGGATGTTGATTATTTCAGCACTGAACTGGCATAAAAAATATAAAAATTAAGAACACCTATTATGTCAATATTAGTAAAGTCTACATGCTTGCTCAAGCTGATGACATCCTGCCCCTTAAGAAATACTGATGAATTTATCAGGAGATGCATGTCATCTGTGAGCACATAATGATGTAGTCTAAAAGGGTGCACCTTGCTTTCTGTGTCAGTCCCAATGGGAGAGAGCTGACAACATAAGGAGGTTCCAGGCTCTGTGAGAGGGGTCATAACCCCAGGAAGTAAAACCAGGTTAGTAAACAGTGACAACTGCCTCCTCTCTTCCTGTTTTGAAGATAAAGCCAGACAAAAAGCTTTTTGGACTGATCAATGATTTAGAGAAGCTTATTTTAGGTTGAATCCATGTGAGGTTTAAAAGAGACAAAATTGTGTTAATTGTTAAACTGTTCCTCTCTTTGTAATGCTGACATAATCCTTTTAAACTGATGCTGTTTTATCTTTGCATTTTGTCTCCGCTGGACTGTCAGCTGAGGGGAACTTTGGCTCTGCAGAGCTTCCCTCTATGGGCCTATTCTCCTGTATCCTCTACATCTCACTGATCCCTTTCTCTCTTTTCCCTTTCTCTCCCCTCCACTAACCCTTTTCTCCTCTCGTCCCCTCCATCTACCCAGAGCCTTTCCATTCTCATCTCTCTCGCTCACTCGTTTTCTCTTTCTCTCATTCACACTCCTCTCTCTGTCCCTTCCAATCTCTCTCCTCCTCTCGCTCCCCCTCTCTCTAGCTCACAGGACAGTATTATATATTCCAGTCTCATGCTTTGCATGATTTGGGCAATAGATGAAGCCATATCCCTCTCTCCTCTTCGGGCTCTCCCCTCCCTCTCTCTCTCGCCTTGTTGTTTAATGTTTCAATTTGGAGGAAGCAAACATTCAATCAGACAGATTAACTGTTTAATGCATGTCATCAGTCAAACTGTCTACGAGAGGGGGGCCCCTCGGCCTGGCGCTGCCTCCCCCCCCCCAACTGCCGCTACGTCCTTCTCACTCCCCTGCTCTCCACGCACACACTGTCTACTCTCATATAGACAGGCCCATCCAGGCTCGAGCCCAGACGCAGAGGCGTCTGTGCACACACACATACACACCAGTACAAAAACATATATTTACTCATGCACACACACACATCTACAAACACAGACGTGCACATGGAATGTACACCATGCTCACATGCATGCATAGACACAGTTATATACACGATCATATACTTAGACAACCATATACGTATGCATGAAAAACCTCATGCTGATATCCATATAAATATAGTCAAACAAAGCAGTGAATGCACTGGGACACCTGCAACCAAAATAGAAAATGTGTGTGTGCGTGTTTCTAAAACATGTGGATTACATGAGACATCCCGTGTAATTCCAATGCCACATACACTGATGTGCTAAAGGACACATCCACTGATTCACTTACAACGATTGTGAAACTGTTTTACACAATTAAGTCATGCTCTCTTAACAGACAACACACACACACACACACATTCTCTCTCTGTCTCTCTCTCTCCCTCTCTCTCTCTTTCACCTTTCACACACACACACACACACACACACACACACACGTGCGCACACATCCCACAGGCCAGTGGATAGGGAAATCAAAGTGACACGGAGGTAGAGCAAGGGGGAGTGAGAGATTAGAGGAAATGAAAAGAGTAAAGAGGAAAGAGGGAAAGAGGGAATGGGAGGCCGAGCGTGCTGCAGATGGAGTAGACTGTAAAATAGGGAGTGACGCTCACACCAAGTTTACACATGATACTGTATGAATTCTGAATGAGGATGTACAGAATGATGTATATGTTGACAGCTTGAAACACCCATATCATTGTTTACCTGAGTGCATACTGGTAATGTTCAATACATATTTGTCATTAAGTGTGAACAAGTATCAAGCTATCAGCACAGTGACACTTGGTCTTGTTCTCTGCAATCGTTTCTTGAAAATGACTGTATTATAAACCCTTCAGCTTATAATTATTTTTATAAACATTGCACAGCTGGTACATAAGCTTGACCGCTGATTATCATAAAAAAATAGGTTTAAGATGTGAAGCTACTCAAGGGCCCTGAAATCTCATTTATCATATTCATTCTGTCAGTGAATTATACATTATATAATAGTTTAAATAACATGTAGACATTATAAAAACAGGATATGCACAGTAAATCAGTTCAGATCACTTGAAGGTAATATAATGAAGTGAAACCATGTAACAATATTTCAGAACATAGAAACATACGATGATGTTAGTGCTTATACCTGACAGATTAAATGCACTGCAATTTTTTTCAAGTTTTTTAAGTCATATTTACTATTTTTATATTCGACATTTAAGTGTTTTCCCTAACAAAAGGAACTGGTTAACTTTTGATAATACTTTCTAAGTTGCTCCTATTATTATTGTTACAGACATATGCCAGACACAATTTCTGATTTTGCCGTTATTGCTGTCACCGTGGCGCCTTAGTGTCTTATGGTGCTGTATTTGTGACTGTATTGATCTCGACATGTCATGTTATTGGTTTTAAGAACATCTTGCCAAAGACTGCAGCTGAGATTGAGAGCTGGCTGGCTAACACTGGCATATTTACAGATATGCTGATTCTTGCGCACTGGCTATGTAAATGTTGAAATGAAATGGACAGATATACTGCATAAAGAAAAACATGCAAATTGAGGAAGGGACAGCAAGAAATTTAATAACATCTAATTTCTTTAAGCAAATAACCATTTCTATACTCATCAACTATGTCTTTAATAATGAGATACAATTTAGAATATTTTTAATACATATGGGATATAATCTTAGTGTGAGAAGTTAACCATTTGTTTATATGTTGCTGTCTTTCACAAAGTCTATTAAAGTAAAAGAAACTGCAGGCATACAGACAGATAAAAGTAAGAAATTGATATCTGGGGCAGTTAATGGTGGTGTTACACCGTCCGTGGGCTCATACAGTGTAAAGGCTCACATGCCAAAACCCAAGAAAGCTCTACTAAAGTGTAACAGCCTTATAAGGTTGCTGACCAGCTGCTTCACACACTGCCTCCCCTCCATCATTTTTTTCTCCATCCCTCTTTGTTTTACTCTCCCTCTCATTCATTTTTATTTTATCTCCCGGTGCTGTGGAGCATCTCGTGTATCTCCCTCTCTCCCCCACTCTCTGACCACAGCGCAGAGGGTGGCCAAACCTGGTAAGTATTGACAGGGAGCTCCAGTGACACGGAGAGAGCCAGTCAATGCCCAGACACCCAGGGCAGGGGTCAATGACAAAAGGTAGGCCGCCTGGAAAGAGGGAGCTCGGAGGGAAGGAGGGAGAGAGAGAGGGAGGGAGGGAAGGGAAAGGCAGTTGATAGATGGCGAGGCACGAGAGATATGCGGCAAGATAGTATAACTTTGAGGCAGGATAAACACAAGGTGAAGGGAGAAAAAGCACAAAGGGACATGCCAGACGGAGGAACAAAGAGAGGTGAAGATTGGAGAATAAATGATGAAAGATGTTTATATTTCAAAGATGGCCTCTGATGGACCAAAATATGATATATCTAATGATGGCTTGGCTGTTAAGTTAAAGGTATTCGGTTAAAATGCAAAAGAGATCAGAGCCGTGGATCAAACTAATGTGAATTTCCTTTAATGGTAGATGTAGATAATTGAAAAACGAGGAAGTGCGACTTGAAACTGGAGAAGGCAACGTGGAAGTTCAAAGCGAAGTGCGACGCGGGGAATGAGTAAGATTGACATGAACGGTCCTCCGAGACCGCGGATGGGACAAGTGAGATAGGATGCTAGACTAGGATTAACAGACCTGTACCAACACACACACACACTCAGAGCGTGTTTGTGTATTGACACAGAGAGAGAGTGTCAGTATGTATTGAGCGGCGGGCTGTAAGTGAGCCCTTTTCTCCCACCCATCCCCTCCTCCATCTCTCCTTCTCTCTATCGGATATCAGTCCCTTCTCCTCTAATCATTTCCTTCCTTTTGGCCCTCTCTTCTTTCTAATGCAATTATCCCTCAGTCCTCTTTTCCTTCCTCAAACCTGCTTTATCCCTCTATTCCTACGACTTCCGTCTTTCTCTTCATATTGGTAGGTTTCTCTTTTACTTTGTAAGATTTTTGTTTCTTTCTTTTGCCCGATTTTTCGTTATCTAGCCGGCCGTGTTCTGGCTAACACCGTGCCTACCTTTGTCACTTGTACTTATTGTTCCTCCTTGTTTGCTCTTACCTGGCTCTCTCCTTTGTTTTGATCTGTAGTGATCAGTCTCCCGTGGCCTCGGCGTGTGACAAAAAGGTTCTCATTAATCAATATCACTCTCCAAATGTGATAACATTCTTCTCTGAGCCTCTGCAATATGGCAGAGAGAAACGTACATAATACTTGTGAACACATACAGGGGTTAGAAAAAAATAACCAGCACTTCATCATCAGAGACAAAGACAGTAACAAGGTTATAATCCATTGCCTGGCCATTAGTAGTATTTGTAAAAAGATGTATCAATTGTTTATGTCCGTCATGTACGTTTCATTTTACTTCATGGCTGCCATTTCTATTTGTTGATTTTTTTTTTTTGTCCAGACTTTCAAGACTTTCTGAAAAGCAATCAAATAATGTAGCAGTCTTGCTGACAGGTAGACCTGCAATTATTCAAAAATAACTCGTCTTCATTTGAGCTGTGAGTTGTCTCAGGTTACTTTGAAAACTCACAGATCAAAGTGCTAATTGCTAGACCTGTTTTATTACCTGAAGACTGCTGCTGATTTGCATGGTGTCTAACAGAGTGCACTCTTGTAGCAGTGTTTATACTTGAAATCAAGTTATTTAAAAGTTAATTGTTACAATTATTTACCACAATTTTGTTTGTATATTAACAATAGTCATGATTCTTTCATTGTGTTCAATTAAATGCTGGTCTTTATGTCAAAATAGGTAAAAGGAGTACTCCCTGTGTGCATTTTACAGATACATATTGCATGGCTTGCCTCCACAGTCATCTGTTACAAGTGGGAATTAACACCGAGTGAGTGTGAGAGGGAAAACCGAGAAAGATGATGTCCTGTTCACAGATGAATATAGACCTCTTCCCTCGGCCTCAGGCTATGATCCTGTTAACACTTCCCACTCACTGTGAAGTGTCTGCAGGTTCCTTTGGTCTCAGGTGATGTATCTGCGGCCCCATACTCTCACCTTTGCAGGGCAACCCACCCCCCCAAAATGGCAGCAAGTGGAGCTCTCATCATATTTCTGGATTGGACCCCAACAGTATCACCCTGTCTTTGGCAACACTCTTTCAACCACGGTGCTTGACATTTCCCAACTAATTTACTCTGCATGTCTACACATTCAGTATTTAGACCTTTGTGCTTTTCATATTTTACTTCCAGAACTTCCAGAAACATTTCACTCATATCTAGACATTATAAACTGTTTTTTGGACTGGAGCCTATCTCAGCTATCTTGGGTGAGAGGTGGGTAACACCATGGACTGGACGCCAGTAAGTCACAGGGCTGACATAGAAGCAGTCAAACTTGTTGTCGTATGTTTAGATATGTGGTACGTGATAAAGGTGATTCTGAAATTCATTTGTTTGAAATAAAATTAGGAATGGGCCACCAGGAGGAATTTTATCTGATCTAAATTAGATTACTGCTAGAACTGATGGAGTAGAACGATGGAAAGATCATATCCTCTCCACAGTACAGTATCACAGTCTTTGATGAAGTGCCCTGGGCATTTGCAGCAGAGGTGGAGATTGGTTTGTCTCTCTGCCAATTTACCTTGACACTAACTCTCTTCATTCCCCCCTCTCTCTTTCATTCACACACACACACACACACACACGTTTGCCATTATTTGTTTATTAGTATATGAACAGGTAACTCTACAATAACCAGTTTCCAGGACCCTTTATCTATGGTATGCAGACAATGAAAAATGGAAAATGAGACCAACATAAAGTGTTACGGAGTGACACCAGAGCTCCAGTGTTCCTTGGCATTGATTCTCCAATTCTCCACATCTCTGAACTCTCACAATAAATATTTACTCATTTGCTGTTTTGATCATGGTGGTGTAGCAGGCTGTCAAATACGCCCGTCCAAAATCTCTCATAGGTGTTCAAATGGGTTGAGGTGTGGTGATCGTGAAGGTCATGGCTTATGATGTACAACATTTTCATCCTCATCAAACTCCCATGGATAGAACTGTTTCATCACAGGACAAACGTGATCTCTCAGAACAACTTGATTTGCAGTGACCCACCTTTTTAAGACAAGTACATCCAGACCATGCCAGCAAAATGATTCTCACATAATATAAACATCTGCATCTGCTGAATTTTCCAACATATTTATCCAGCTTTTTCCTTTGATCTGTCCCCCATCCATATCTTAACAAAGTACACTAATCTGACACTCCCTTTGCACACAGAGCTCTGTAACACATCATTTCTCCTGTTAGGTGTACAACACGACAGATAGAAATTCAAGCAGCGGGTGTGGGGGGGAGCGATATTTCACAACAAGCGCATTGGCAGACAACCACTTTTCCGCGCAAATTTGCGAGCCTCGCTTCCTGCATGCCCCGCACTCGGTGCTCTGCCGGAAACAGATGGTTCCCGGAATGTCCTCGAGCAGACTTCTGAGGAGCTGCGAGTAGCCCGAGAGGCGCGTGAAGGAGGGAGGGGTGCGCGATGCCTCTCCGACAAATTTAACTTTGCCTGCCTCTTTCTCTGTAGCTCTCCGTCTTCCTGCTCGATTAGGACACTTAATAATAGTTCAATATAATTACACTGTCAAACAACGGAGCTCCTCGGCAGCAGTTAAAGTAGCTTACGTTCATTATTTACTCCCTGCACGTTTCCACGATGAAAGAGTACCATAGCTATTTATGTTGATTTCTTGATTATGAGCTGAAGTCACAGACTGAGACTGGCTGACAGGGAATAAGCGCTTGTTTGCGGGTTGTTCATATGACAAAGCTTGAAGAACTTGAATGACCTGGTCGCTGGTGAGCCCGGCAGGATGAACTGTGGTGTTTTGGTCTGCTCAGTTAAGGGTGGGTGTTGATAGTTTATGAACATGGCCCATCTGAATCAGTGTGGTTTCAGCACCTTGGACAGCGAAGCAAAAAAAAGGTGTCAGACAAGGGACTTAATGTAGGCCTGATCCAAGCTTGTGATGATTTTATAAATGTGTGTGAGGCAAATGAAATCTGTGGCTGTGGTTAAAAGGTCGGAAGAAGGGAGGGGACACAAAATACCAGTAAATTGCAGGAAAATATTGTTTATTTCTGAAATTAATAACTGACTCTGTAAGATATGTTATTACTACTACATACTAACAGTGTTTTAGAGGTAACTCAGGGTGTTTTCTCAGGTATAATATGTATGTCTATTTGAAGATTTCCATTTCATGTTTGTTTCACATGCACACTTTTCCCCCTTATACTATTATTATCCATTTTGACAGATGTGGCTAAAATTACTCATGAATTAATAACGTTCAAACAAACATTATATATTATCTTTAATGTAAGATTAATACAAATTAAGCCATCAGTATATATAAAGTAAGTAAAACTATATCCACACCAGCAGCTAAACATTATTTATGTTCATTACGTGTTAATGCTTCAGTGAATATAATAAATACAATAGTTGATTAGTAACAAAATAACTAAATATCTGAAAGAGAGCATTGCTCATTGCTCAGTATTCCTACTTTAAAAAAAACAAGGAGAAAACAACAGCAGCTAAAGAACCCTGGCCTATATTTGAGCACCCTTTAATGGAGTGAAAGCATCCTTTCCAATTAGCCCGCTGTAATCCGCAGCTCATCCCTGTCTTACGCCCCGCTTGTCCTACACCCGATACTTTGATCCGGACTCGGCGTCACCTGAAGATCCGGCTCCTTTGTTAGAGAGCTGGCCGGGGCTAATCTCGCTGACCCGACGCAACCTCGGCCACCCACTCCCACCCCGCACACCCCCACGCCGGACTTGGGTTTAGTTCAACGCTGCCCTGGACACACAACGCTTCCCGAGAGAGAGAGAGAGAGAGAGAGAGAGAGAGACCTCTTGATCGTTTCATCAAACGCGCCCCCCGCTGCCTCCGCGCGCCGCCGACCGCCCGCTCGTGCTCGACCGGGGATGAGAAGTCGATGCAACAGCGCCAACACAGCCAATGATCCATAAACAGGATCCAATAGGCGAGTGTGTAATGAGGGACTTCATTTGAACTTTATGTAAACAATAAGGAGCGCTGCTTGGCCCGCTGCGGGGGTGGGTGGGGGGGTCACCAACAGATGGATAAAATGAACAAACCTGAAGTCCACGAGACGTGCGCGGATTAGTGTCATATCCGGGCCTCGTTTGCTTATGAACGCAAATAAACATCCAGTTTGGAGACGGACGCTTTGAACTCGGAGTGCAAAGCGACGGACAACACACACACACACACACACACACACACACAGAAACACTTAAACTCAAACAGAGAGAGAAAGAGAGAAGCACCTTTCACCGCCCCCCCCCTCCCCTCTATCTCTCGTTTTCACCCCACCACTCCCCCAAACACCCCCCCCCCTTCCCTCTCTCACTCTCTCTCTCTCTCTCTCTCCCTCTTTCTCTCTGGAAAAAAACGGCAAGGAGGCGCGACTCGCAGGGCCGCACATAGCTGATCAATATTCGATTTAGTTGCTAATTTAGGGCCTTTCTATAGCTGTCATCCCGTGATGTATGAGTCCTAACCCGAGGTCGCCGCGGAAAAGAAGAAGAAGGGGGGGAAAAAAAAGAAAAAAAAATCAAACACCAGTCAACTTTTCACTTAACAATAGAGCGACTTGAATATTATTTATGGGCGAAAGACCCACTTTATGGGTGAATTGCTCCTATCGCTGGTGGGATGATGAAGCGCCTTGTAAGTACATGCCACACAGGCTCTGACACCGGCGTAAACAGACACGCAGGCGGGGGGGACATGTAAACACGCGTGGTGGTGTGTGTGTGTGTGTGTGTGTGTGTGTGTGGAGGGGAGGGGGGGGGGGCTTTAAAATAAACGCAAAGCCCCGCAAAAAGGGGAAATATTCATATCAACAGACGTCAATATCTCGGTCTCTGGGAGTTCACGACGCAATTTGAACGCACACATTTGATTAATGACGTTTGCGTGATGAAGAGCCCCCCCCCCACACACACACACACCCACACCCATTCATGCACGCACGCACGCGGGCGCCACATACTCGCACGTGCATCCCAGGCAACTTTGGACTGACACAAAAGATATCCTATTTGTCACGCGGACTAATATCATGTATTATGGACCTAATTGTTTTTGCACATTGCTTTACGCATACACGCACGCGCGCGCGCACACACAAACACACAGGCACGCACACCGCCCCATCAAATCTGAATGCGGCTGCTTTATTTTGCCACTTAATGTCTTCCCGATCGATCACTGTTCTAAGGATGTTATCAATAATTTGAAAGCTTGATTAACTTCAACGTTTCCATAACAATTCCATCGCGTTTGTCCTCTCCCGCATTTTTAATTAACGCTTGCTTAATTAGTTCGAGATCGTTTGGGAGTGAGATACTTTATTTTAGGAGGAGGAGGAGGGGGGTTAGGAAGGAAATTAACATAAAAATCTCTGCTGATAAATTGATATATTATCAGGAAAGAAATGTTGTAGGAATTTCTAGGCGGAACGAGTCATAAACAGACATCCATCAAAAAGGGACAGCCTGAGACAACGTATAATTCTTTGGCAGTATTTTTTTTAATTATTTAATGACACCACTCTAATTTCTCCAAATAATGAGGGTGTAAATTCTTTCTGCGTGAATCATTCATAGACAAAGAGACCGATTTATAACATGCAAGATAACAGGAAACCAATTTCCTCAGGTGACAAAGTATTTTAAGGAGCAGTCAGCCTGGTAGCTCCGTACACTGCATGTATTGTGGCTATTTTGAACGCGATCAAACAAGTATCATGTCGCTTAATTAAAACTGAATTAAAACTTTTCAAATCTCTGGCAAAGCCAGCAGGCAATCCACTGAAATTGTTGACAGAAATTTCTGTATATTTGTGTGGAAATTGATCCCTAAATGCAAGCGGTAGGCTGCCATGTAACCCATTGAATGAATAAAAGGCATTTTAATTAGAGTGATTAGTTAAGGAATCAATGAGCTGGCACTAGCAGAGCTTACAGGGAGACCTGAGAGCAGCTAATGGAGCAGTAGAACACTAAAGTAAGCTTTTACACCCTCTGCTTGGACTACAGCTCCTTTTTCCTCATTGGCCGCTTCCTGCAAGAGTAACCTTCAAATTCAGGAAGTTAGGGATGTAGTTAAAGTAGCTCAAGTGCTCTACAAAACTAAATAAATATTATAAATAATGGATGAAAAGCTGAGTTGTTTTAAGAACTTGTTCTAACAGATCGTGGCTGCTTTCGCTATAGTCGCTGGATGTGTGATTCTCACTGAATTTAGAATTTCTATGCAGGCCATACATCACAGATCCAGTGTGTTTAGGAGTCGCTTTGCATATAAACTAGGATATGAGGAGTGGGAGTGTGTGTATTGGCTGCTGCCAGCTGCCATGCAGCCTCCAGGTTGTTTGGTGAAAGTGAGAGTGTGATTTCCCCAGACCCTGCTCTCTGGGGAACGCCTGGCTCCCCCCTGCCATCTCCCCAGAACCCCAACGGTTAAACGGACAGGTCACGCGTGCGCACAGACAGACACACACGCACATATACTCGCGCGCACAAACACACACGCCCTCCCTGTTTGCCTTTCAATCTCCTCTCCCTCAATAGGCCCCCACTGCCGTATAAAGGCCACATTTCCCTGGTCATTACCGGCAAGTCACAGGGAATCTCTCACCTCACTGTATGCACGATAATCAGATCAAACCTGGAATTACCGTCATTAGAAATATTGCAGGAGGCGAGTCATAAGGAAACGACCTGGTGAATAATAGCCTACGCCGCCAATGAGAGTTGTAATTGTAAATCTGATTCTACCCCTCAACCTCATGCTGTAATGAGCGCCCGGCATTGTTTAAATGACTCAAATGAAATTGATGCCGATTCACCAAGCATGAATGACAGCTCATATGAAGATGTGTGCTGCGAATGAGTTATGATGGGAGAAGGTTAGGGGGGGCTCGATGTGTGTGTGTCTGCATGTGCGGCCCTTGAATGGGGTGTTTAACAGTGGTATTAATAATCTCCATGATCTATGAGCTCGTCTGGTGTCACTCAGCCATTAGAGAGACAGTCTCTCTGTGTTCTCCACACCTCGTTTCCTCCCCCTCGCCCCCCCCCCTGAAAAAAAAATTGTGTGTTAATGGGTAAGGAGGAGGGGTGGATATGCGGGGGGATTAGAGCAGGAGGAGGCAGGATAGAGGGATTATCGGGTAGAGGGTCACTGTTAACAGGAGAGATGATTAGGTGTGATGACCGACCCTCCACAGCGGAGGAGATGTGTGGTCGTAATTGGGGGACAAACGCTCTGAGAGAAGGGGAAGAGATGATGCAAAATAAACAAAAGCGAGAGGGGAGAGACCTTTCAGGGCAAGATAGATGTCAGGGTGTGATAATGAGAGAGTAAAAGGTAACAGTTTGGTGTATTCCTGCGAGATGGGGAGATCCAAAGCCAGGTGAGGTACCCTAAAGTCATTTACAGGTCCTAATCTGGGTGGAATGAGCCGTGAGAGGGAGAAGGAACTAAAGTACACTGACTAACAGGTCTCCCCTGACCCCTCTCAAACTCCCACTCTCCCACCTCTACTTTTCCTCTCCCTCGTTTCCTCTCTCCTACCAACCCTGCTTTCCACCACTTCCATCTACAAAACAAAGTTGTCTGGCATTGACGGGACCCCAGAGGCTGCTGGCGAGGAAAGAAAGGTGGGAGTCGCCCTCGGCTGAGAGAAAGGGGTAAGAAAAGTGAATGAGGGAGAGAGAAAGAGAGAGAGAGAAAAGGGAAAGAGGGGGAGTGAGGAGATTGAAGCGTTTCTAATTTAAATAAACCCTTTGGCAGACTGAAACTGGCAGCGAGCTTCCCCTCTGCTCACAAGGAAAAGAGGGAGAAGAAAGGAGAAGGGGAAAAGGGGGTGGGCAAGAGGAAAGGAGAGATAGATAGATGGATATAGAGATGTCTCCATGCTGGTTTGCTTATCCGCATGGGAGAGTTAGAGGCCCGAGAATGGGGAATGGGCGAATATAGAGAGCGAAGTGGAATAAGATAGGGAGCCAGATGGAGGAGAAAGAGAGGGGACACAAATAATGGGCAAAAACACAGACAAGATACAGGGGTTAAAGGAGGGGAGAATAGGAAAGAGCTGTGAAAGTTAGGTAATAGAGAATTGTGTGTGTGAATAGATAGAGGTGTGATCCATCTGTTGGGAAGAGTTCATCCATCCTCCCCCTGTGAAATACACACACACACACACACACACAGAAAGAAAGAGAGAGAGAGAGAGAGAGAGAGAGAGAGGTGGGGGGGGGGAGAAAGTAAAACAGGGTCTCTCAGCAGTGGGTCCGATCAGTCTCATCTCATCAAAACTTGGCTGAAGTTTTTTGGATGGATCCCAGCTCCAATCTACTTGAGCCGCCGCACTCTTCTCCGTCACACTGTCTCCCCCTGTCTGTCCCTTTGGCTCGTCACAGCGGCGGCCTGCTCACCGGGCTATACACTCCTAATAGGCTGCCATGGAGAGAGGAGCTGCACCAATACGGGCTGTAATCTAAAGTCTCACTACTGAACGCCAGAGGATGCCCATTTTGTTTGTCTGCCGGCTGTTATGTTGGATGGCTGAGAGGTGACGATGGGTGAAGCATAAAGCTCATAGTCTCAGGGAGGACCCCCCCCTTTACAAAAACACTAGAAAACTACAAAACAGCTTATCAAAAACACAGAATCAGGGCTGCGTAGAGGGCAGACCCACAGAGCCGACACGTGATTTGTACTGACATTTCACACACATAAATCTGTGAAGCATTAAACTAATGAAAATGTGATCATATGTAATTAGGAAAAAAAAGGAAAGGATGAATGTCTGGCTTTTTGTTTATTGTTGATCTTATGTCATCTGAAGGTCATCTAGAAGCTTTTTTTTTTATTTCCCACCACGCGCTTTAACATAATCAAGTGATCAAGTGCGATACTGACATGCATATTGACCGGCTATTATATCACCAAGTCAACAAAAGAATCAGGGCTTGACACGCCTGTTGACAAAAAATGACAAGATGCGATTACACAGTCTCTGGATTAAAGGTGCGCGTGTGTGCATGTAAAGGCGCGACACGCATGTTGTGTATAGGCCCACAGGTATGGGCGAAGTCTATAGGATGGATGGAGAGAGAGAGAGAGGGAGAGAGGCAAGAGAGGGGAGCGGGGTGGGGGGGGGGACTCCCGACCCCCTCCTTCAAACATACACACCGAGAACTGGCTCCGGCTCCGGCTTCGCTGGAGTGGAGAACCATAAATCTTCATATAGCGGCTGTTTTGATTAATGCAGCCGAGTCGAGCTAGGGGGCTGGACCTATCCCATTACGGCCTAATGGAAGATGGAGCGGCGCTGTCTCCACCACTAGGCCCCTGTCATTTGTTCCACTTTGCAGTCCATTTGGCCGAGAGACTACAAGCCACTCCATCAAAAATATTTTCAGAGTTAATTTCCGCCCGCTTAATTCGCCTTGATTCGGATTGCGTATCGAATGGCAGGATCGATTTTCGCCTGGCGTCTAAATTAAATAAAAGAGAGGGGGGTATACTTTAAGTCTGCGTTTTCTTTCTTTTCTCTTTTCCATTCCATTCTTCCACCTCTTTTCCAGACATCCTTTACCGTAGGCCGGCTCATTCTCTTTTTTTTTACGATGCATCTCATTTCCTCCTTTTTCTCAGATTTTGATAGACCCATGTTTGAGGAGGAGGAGGAGGTAGAGGCACAAATCTGATTGTAGTTACAGATGAAGGGAAACCTATTGAAAGAGGAGCTCAAGTGGATGGATTTATGGATTTCTCATAAATTACAAACAGACACGTAAAGACTTGGACACAGGGAAACACCTTTTATGACAGGCAGGTTAGGAAAAAAGAAAGAAAGAAAGAAAGAAAGAAAGAAAGAAAGAAAGAAAGAAAGAAAGAAAGAAAAAACTATATCCTCACATGACAGCTGCATGACACGTAGGTCCTCAAGAATAAATTTGGAAAACACAGAGTGAAGAAGAACAACATGGGAACAGTGGGGTAAATTAGGGGCATCGGGGTATTGAGGGGGTGAAAAATAATAGGGGGAAAAGTACCAAAAAAAGAAATGAAAAGAGGCAAAAAGCACAGTGACAAATTGGTCGAGTGTGTCGCGAATTCCCTTTTAGATTTAAAGCCGCGTGTAGCCTATCGTCATATCTTTCCAGAGTAATTTATTTTCTCATTTCTCTCTCTCTCTCTCTCTCTCTCCCCTCACTACCCCTCTCTCTCTGTGAATTTATCTGGTAGTCACGTGGACAGAAGAGGAGGAGGGGGGGAAAGTCAATAAAAGTCTCTGGCGACAACTGTTTCCCCCTTCGGTCTCTTGTCTCCTTCTTGCATTATCTCTCCTGCTTTGCTTTCTATTTGTTTATGCGCCAAAGCTGCTTTGCTCCTCCCCATTTCCTCCTCCACCGGCTGTGTTTCCTGTTTTGGGATCCTCTCTCATATCATAGGACTACAAGCTACACCTACTCCTCTCCAGAGAGGCCTATTGATTTTATTCTCCCACTAACAGCGAGCCCCGTGCTTTGAAATTACAAAATCAGGAAGCTGTAGGATCCATCTCTTGTATCCACCTCAGAAATGTTTCGATAAACGGCGGAAAGTTCTCAGAGGCTTACAAGTTGGAGATGAAGGCCAGTGAGCTTTGGCCCGCAGACATGGAGCCACTTGTAGATTGCTCATATCAACAAAGGAATTACATTTGAATCAATCTGATTTTATTACACGCCAAATACAGTCCAAACAGGCAGGTAAGACAATGAAGGGAGGGGGGGATTGAGCATCATACAACATGTGAGCACCTAAGAGCACCAGAGTAATATGTCCTGAAATCTTGGCAACACAATCTCACACACACACAGCCAGATCCCTGATTCAAAACAACACAATATATCCTTCTCAATTAGGGGTTGTGCAGATGCTGAATGTATACATTTTGTAAAAAAAAATGGAAATGTTTTCCTGTTTGACAATATCAGTCTTGCTCAGTCTAACAAATACTCCTATAATGTTATCTTTAAGACAACAAAAGGCAAAATTTAAACTACAGCGCCTCACAATTATGCCAGTTGAGATACTCCTTTCAAAGTCTCAAATTCAAACTTTTATTTCAAGGTAAAGGTGCTGTATGTACTTTAAGTTTCAGTAAAAGTACTCAGCATGCAGGAAAAATGGCTTCTGTCAGTACTATTTTCTCATATGTCTGGGTTTCTACTATTGATGGAGATGCACCGATCTGTTTGTTGTATGCCAATATTACAATATATGAAATATATTAGTTCTCTCCTCACTGAGTACAGAGCGTTCACCATCTGCATATTTCTAATTATATATTAACGAACAATGCAACCATAGAATACATTTTAAAATGTGAGATTATTACATCAGACCTCTCATTTTCACTTTAACATGCACATATATAAACTCTAAAAATACTTCAGACTCCGACTCCTTTTACTTTTTGACCTCTCTATGAGAACCGAACACCTTTTAGAATTTCGTTGCAGGTCACATCTGCAGTCACGATTATTACATTTTCTCATCTATTTCATTAGCTAAATATACAATGCATCCTTAATTACTGACATATTTACGTAGAAGCTTTTGAATGTTGAGCCTAACAGAAGTAGCATTAATTTGAGGTATATAACTGATTTTTGCATATATAACAATTCCAGAACAGCTTTGCAAAAGATATTTTTGTGTAGTGGAGTCAGCGTTTCTGAATTAATTCAGTTTGTAGATTTGAGAGAAATGTATTTTTACGTACAAAATGTCTGACTCAGTACATATCTTGGTTGTAATGCTTAAATGAATGCTCTCGCAAATGACTGAACACAACTATGAGATTTTTAAAAACTCATTATCAACCTTGAGAACCTTGTATCACTCATACTGAATATTTACTGCATAACAATAATCACATCACTGATGTCCTGAAAT
>JAOXYL010000043.1:14200949-14211637 GCA_028564955.1 Terapon puta | reverse complement strand
TTCGTTAGTGTTTATTTCAACTTTACGTGTGTGTATTAACTTTTATTGTGCAGTAATCTAATTCTAACATGTATTTGCTACAGGTTTTGATGCAGTTTTATAATTTATAAAAAATGTATGTCCGAATTATGGGGGGCTTGGAACCGATTAGGGCATTTATATGTAAAAAGCATCTCTACTTACGTAACGACTTCCAGAGCAAATGAATTTCGTAAGTAGAGGTACCACTGTATATATGTAGAGGTGTGTGTGTGTGTGTGTGTAGGCCTCGAGAGTCGCTTCGCCTGGCACACAATCGTGGTGCCTCAGGAGGTAACCTTGATCAGGTCCCAGACAGAGTCAACAATCAGCAGGTGTTTTTGTCCTTTGTGATGGTAAACTGAATATCTTTGGCTTCTGGACCAAACAAGACCATAGGCTGAGCTTTGGGAAACAATTACCAATATTTGTAACCATTTTCTGGACCAAACAACACATCAAGAAAATGAACCACAAATTAATCGATGCTGAAAATAACCAGTAGCGGCAACCAGACAACTTATTCTTTAAAATAAAAATTACTGTCATGCAGTACTTACGAGAGACTAAAATCAACTAGTCCAAACGACAAAAAGCAAATAACAACCCGGGACTGTGTGTTTCTCATGGCTCCTACCTGTGCACACCTCCTGTTCCTCCTCACAGTCCCCTTGGAGGGTGGCTGCCACCTCCTCCTCCTCCTCCTCCTCCTCCTCTTCCTCCTCCTCCTCTTTAACCCAGGACTCTGACTCCTCTTTGACAGCAGTGTATTCACACTGTGTCTGATGCTCCAGCTCTGCCTCCTCCTTGATGGTCGCCTGCTGCTCCGGTGTCCCCGGACTGACCGTCACCGTGTCCGGCTTCACGTCCAGGCAGCTCGCCGGGTCTCCGCCGTGCTCCTCGCAGATATCCCTGCTGTGCGGCTCCTCCTTGATCTGGATGTCCAGACCAGCTCCATTGGTGTAAACTTCATGGGGGCCTCCCTCTGATTCAGCTTTAACCACATCGCAGTGTTTCTCTCCTGTCTTGGCTTTGTTCCGCGCAGATTTCTTCTTGGCAGGTTTCATCTTTTATCTTTTACACCATTAGGATCTGTGCACTGAGCTGTGGACTGGACAAACACATTAAAGAGTGGACATCTTTCAAGGCAAAGGCGGCTGCATACAATGCAGTGTGAGCGACATAAAAACAAAAAATACCTTGTACTAATCTCCTAAAATGTTTGTCATTTTTGTCACCTAATGCTAGCATCACGGCTAAGCTGCAACAGCAGCGTTAGCTTAGCAGCCATGTTAGCACCGCGGCTAATTTACTGCAGTTTTCCTATAGCCTGGCGGCCGTCACTCATCTTAATCACGCCGCACAGAAAAAGACTCACCGGGGTAAATAAAGTCAGAGGCAGCTTCCCAAACATTAAAGCTGTTGATTCCCGACTGGCTCCATTAGTGTTGTGCGATAATAACACAGGAAGAGCTCAGCACTTCCTCTGGCCCCGACCAACCAGCTCAGGCAGAGATGTTGCAGGTGACAAGATGTTAAATGATGTTAAAGCGACAGCAGCACACACTTCACCGGCAAACTTCTTAAACACACTCTGACAAGGTGCTGCCACTCATTAGTCGGACATAGTGGTGTGCACAGACATTTGGGGGGGCAGCTGCTCAGTGAAAAATAATGGCATTTTGTGCAGCATGTGGAACTGTCGGCTGCCTTTTTTAGCAGTGTGAAAAACACTCGGCTATTTCAGTAAAACTCGAGGAACAGTTCAACTTTAAAAGCTGAGTTTAAAGGCCCTCAACAGTTAACATGACTTAACTCTGACATTTCCTCTTCATTTTCTCCTTCCTCTCCCTCCCTGCTGCTGGTGGATGCTTTTATCCAGGAGAGCAGAGGGCTGCACCCCTGCGCCGTCTGCTGTAGCTGCCTCTGTTTTTCCTTCCTTATCCTCTCCTTTCTTGGCATTATGCTGCCATTGACAAATAAAAAGAGACCATCCGTATAAATAAGACTTCTTGGTTACATTACAACTTTTCTGTTGTTTTTTTTTCCTGCAAGTTTTAATTATGTAGCCTAATGTGAACCTACACAACACTAAATATTCAGCTCAAATATACTGATAGATTGACACGCTGTAGTGACAAACCCTATTATTGGAGCTCGTCACATGACGTCACATTGATTCGGGCTAGCTGCTAGCTTGTTGAACCGGTGGGCAGTCGACTAATTTCAGTGTGTGTGGCTGTATTAGACAGGCTACTTCAAAACAGAGAGTATAAAATACAAGTTACTGTTTGGCAGCGGAGGTTTAAAACCAAAAACACTCGACTCCATTCATTTCTGTGTGTTACCTGGCAGTGGGACAGGAGAGGAGGTGTGTGTAGGCAGCGCGTCCATCTCCGTTTCTATGGAGACGTTCTGTGTGGAGGGAGGGGCGGGGTTATTGGGACCTTAGTAGAAGCTTCTTCGAGTATTAATAGATGGTTGTGTTGGTAAGAGTCACATACACTCTTAAAAAACAAACAAACAAATAAACAAAAAACTAACTTTCAAAAGGGCACTTGCTTGGTCCAGAGGGCAAGGGGCTGGTACCATCATCTCGTGTGTACGCCACTGGTCGGACAGGTCTCTTTACTGTCATTAACATAAAAAATGTTTAATACCTTTATAAGATAAGATAAAGATAAAATCTTATAAGATAAGATAAAGATAAAATATAACACTCCTCTTATTTTTACATTAACATCTGTCTCCTGTCACTGTTATCACTTTACTCATATCATGTGCAATTTATTTATCTCATTCCTAGATAGATAGATAGATAGATAGATAGATAGATAGATAGATAGATTGATAGATTGATAGATAGATATCCTATTGGTCTCAGTATTGAGCTGCTTTAACAAATTAATTTCCTCAATATAGGATTAACAAAGATTATCTTATTTTACCTTATTGTATTGTATCTTGTTTCATAATATCTGCCACACGTGTTGTCACGTCTTGTTTAGTCCAAAATCTAAAGCAAATATATCATAATGGTTTATTTGTGTTTTCTCAGTCCAAATCCTTCAGTTTGTCACAGAAAAATGGAAATCAGCACTGTATTTTGGTGATTCCAGTGAGAAACAGTGATAGAGCTTCACCACATGGCACAATGACAATCACCTGAAGCTCAGTATCAGTGAAACCAATCAGCTTGCTATAGAACACCAGAGGAACAGAAAGATGTCCCGGTTGTCATTCAGGGAGAGGAAGTGAAGAGGGTGGACTCATACAGACCACACAGTCACATAGAAGCTGATCTTAGAGCTTCCAGGTACCAAAAACCTTCATGTCTCTTATTATTGTCAAATTTTGCATATACATATCATGGCAAAAAAAAATCACAGTAGCCTTTGACCACCAAATCTGAAACACACGCAAGTTGTCATTTGTGCCAACAAAATTCCCTCATGTTGTTCCTGTGATATCGCATTCATGAGCACAAGATGGACAAATGATCCAGAAAAAAATGTCTTAAGCTAAAATGTTTCTCCCATTAGGGATCCATAGAAATCCATATTTGTATTTTCCTGCTCTTGTAAACATTTGTCTCATGTCCTCACTGTCCTTTGAACTTATCAAATAATAGTATCAATAGAACTACAGTAATTGTTTATTTTCTTGTAACAAAACACACTCACAATCATTTTCCACAGACTTTATTTTAGCCAACTCAGGACAAAGAATCTTGACGCAAATTTCTGTTCAATACTGTTCCCTTCTTTGAAAAAAAAAAAAACGAAAAGAAAAACAAACACAACAAATGTTATGTACAAAAATAAGGTATGTTTAAAAAAACATACACAAAGATACAATAAAAAAAACAGTAAATAATGCTTATTTGTGGAGGGCTGCTATAAATAGTGACAATATTCATCTGAGCTTTAGTTTGCTTAACTGCGCTGTACGTTCAGGACAAAACCTCTCAGGATTTTGTTCATTTGATAAGAAGCCAGTAGCACCATTCTGAGTTCATCCATGACACCGTGTGCCACCTGAGGCTGGACAACATCCCCTCTTAGTGTTTCACATGAATAATGGGGCTCATTGCCTCCATGCAGTGCAAAAAGGAAAACGAAGAGAAGAGAAAACAAAAACAAAACACCAACCAGTGAACAAGTAATTCAGTCTTGTTGAAAATAACAATGCTGTCAAATCTTCCCAAAATCTCTCACCAGGAGAACTTTCGAATGTAACTCTTTCCACGATCACGGTTATTTAAATAGAGGGACTTTTTTTTCCTTACTGTCTTTCCTTCTACATCCAATTTTTTTTATCAAATTGTAGCTATGATTGGCTGATACAATCATCTAGGCAGGCCTGAAAAAAGCAGTCCAGCAAAACTAGCCAAACACCAACATACATTTCATGTCAACAAAATGTAACCTATGTTTCAAAACAGACACATTTTTCCTTCATTTTTATGGACGAGCTCTGTTGCGTTTTACATCGCTTCAGCGTCAGGAACTGAAGAGTGAAAGCATTATCCTTCATTGCTTTATGAAAAGAATTCATGAAACTGAAAATGTCAAATATGTTACTGTCATTGCGTTTTCCGGGAGCTGCACTACACATTTGCATTAAACACAAGTAATTAAGTGCAAGCCAGTCGACTCACGGACAAGGCAAGAAGTGAAGGCAGATGAGCAGAAAAAACAAATAACATAACAGAGCAGGTGAACGAATGTAAAACACACTCAGGGTCTGTTTCACATAACCATGTAGCTTAGAAGCCTGCCATATACTGAGTAACAATTATAAATCACTCATATTGACTATGATATAAAAACCATCTCACAAGCAACTTCGACTTTTTTTTTTTCCTGCGCTGAGCTGACAATCAAAATCTTGCACATTATGTGGAACCAATTTTAAAGTCTTTTGTTCTCAATGGCAGCTTTGATTGTCACTTTTTGGGGTATAAAGCACATGTTGGTTCCTAAGAGAGCAGATGTATTCTTTTTTTTTTTTGTTTTTCCAAACACCTCTGTTGGTCATCGAGAATAATTTTAACAACAGTCCAGCTTCAGTCTGTGTACGAGACTGAGTGCAGAGTGTGCTCATACCTCTTTAGTGATCACAGACAGGATGCCACATAATTTATTTTTTGATACGTATAGCGTTTGTAGTGCATTCTAGAGACAGCCTGCTTGGTCGTGTGAAGCACTGAAATACAGTATAGCAATAGATAATACAATAAAAGACACTTAATTATTCATTATACAGTGTATGTACAACTCTGTTCAAAATGCTCACGTTAATGGACTCTGTCATGACTCTTTTGGACTTTGTCTTGCGGCTTCAAAATTAATTTATCATATATCAAACACTTTACAGATTCATCCCACTTTTTTTTTTTATTCCTGCCCTCTATAATTTATATCTTTACCTCCCTACATAGCCATAGTGGTCAGGTGCTGATGCCCCAGCAGCCCCTTGCGTCCTGCTCCCGCCCCCGGGTGCCCTCCTCCGTTTCCGTGGCCACAGTATTCTTGCAGGTTCTGACGCAAAGTAACCAGTGCAGAGCCCAGACAGGCACGATTTGGAGCCAGGACGCCCCCGGGCAGCTGGAATAGCACAGTGGCCACCCCGGCCATGCCGTCATCCGTGGGCTCGAGGGTGATGGGCCCTACCTTAAAGGAGGAATAGGAGAAGCCCATGAGCTGAGAGAGGAAGGGGTCAGAGCGGCAAAAGTGCTGGTAGCCGCTGTACGTGGATGGGTGGTGATGGTGCGAGCCCGGGGTGCCAGCTGTGGTACTGGCATAGTGGTGGGTGTTCAAGTAGTGCAGCGGCAGGTGCTGGCCGCCGTTGCCCCCTCCACCCAGGGTGAGGTGATGGTGGTGGTGGGCTGTGGGTCCGGAGCCAGGGTCATGTTTGTAGGAGACAGCTCCTGCCCTGCCCCTTTGGCCCACCACCACTCCTCCTAACTTGCTGGTGCGGGCATGGGCAAGCGATACAGTGCTGCCCCCCACCCCTCCGCCAGATGAAGGCAGGTAGATGAGCTGAGGCTCCTCCGGCTCAAGGTATATGGTGAGTTTAGCAAAGGGCCTCGACGCCATCTTGGTCATCTCCTGGATGTGGCGGCGCTGCTCCCGGCGGAAGTCCAGGAACTGCTTGACCTTCCACAGGAGGACGCAGACAGACAGGAAGAGGAAAAAGCAGGAGAAAAAAACAGAGAAGAAGACAAAGAGGTCGATGTGGGCTTGGTCCTGTCGCAGAAACAGCAGGCCCTGGGACTCTCCCTGTTCGTCGGCCCCGACACCTCTCAGAGCGATGTAGAAGCGGCTGGATTTCAGGGAGTGCACCTCATGCGGGAAGGTGATGACCACGCGATCTCGAACACCACGGACAATCAGTACCGTCTGCGGTTTCCACACAGTGATGTAGGTTATGAGTCCCTCAGCTCGCTCTTCACGAATCTCTCTGTCCGCCCCGGGGGGTTTTGCTTGCAGCTGCTGTGGGTTGTGAGGGAGTACGGGAGCCCCGAGGCTGGACGAGGCATTGGCAAACACCTTTATAGGGGACGGAGGTGAATCCTTATCTGCACCTGTCGTTGTCCCCCGAGTCACCGATTCCTCCTCAATCTTGATGGTGTGAATCCCTGTGTACCGATCCACGTCCACAATGAAGGTGTCATGAGAGTTGGACACATACACCTCCACCTCACCAAAGGTAACGTCGATGGTGACACGAATGTCCACATTGGTGAACTTTGGCTGCGCGGCAAAAAACACGGTGCGGCCCTTGGGGAGGTTGCGAATGGTGGGATCGTGGAAGCAGTTGGTCTGGGACGTGGGGTCAAAACAGCACTCGGTGTCCACGTTGAACTGACGGTAGCACTGACGCCCGTTTACCGGTGTGCCATTGAAGGAGTCTTTGCACTTGGCACACTTAAAAGAACAGCACAACAAACACAAGTTCAGTTATAAGCTTTTTCAAGTTTTTTCTCAATTCTCAATATTTATTTGACAAAATCAGAGAAAATATATAGATAATACTGTGACACAGGACATCCCCCTGTCTATAGATTCACAGAGACGTGTGTGTACCTGTTGCCTGTAGCAGTCTTTACGGTCACTCTGAGGGCTGCTGAGACAGGAGGAGGTCTCTGTGTTGTTTTGGCATGGGCAACCTGTACCATCGTGTTCATTACACGTGTCTGCATGGCCATTACACTGACACCTGCAATGAAAAGGAGACGATTTAAACGTTAAAGAGGAGCCTGAGGTTTTTTTTTCAGAAATATCTATGAGCGTTTTAGTGATTGTCTTTGCACATCCTATTCATATAATTTATATTATTATTTTCAAGACTAGATCAAATTAATCTTTTTCATGGTATAGTACATAAACATAATAGGCATCATTTAGTAGATCATATGTATTAGAATAATGATGATTGTGTACACTACCAAAACATTTACCATACAGGCTTTTTAAAAGCCTCATATTGCTGTATATTATAGAGAACAGCGAGTGCTGAGCAGCAAACATTACTCACTTTTCACACTTTCCCTGCAGCAGGAAGTAACCACTGAGGCAGCTCTCACACTTGTCCCCGAAGCTGTTGTTTTGGCAATTCACACACACAGCTTTTTCTTCTGTGGGGCCCTCAGACACCCAGTTCTGAATCTGATAAATGAACGAGAGATCATCAACAAGAGATGAAGACCCAAAAGAGCAAACACAAGACAGAGGAGTGAGAACACGGCCAGTAAATCTGTTTTATATACAAATCAAAAGGCCACAGGGATGGCGGACACTTACGCTGTTGGGGTCCAGAGGGAAGAGACGTGGGTTCTCGAGGGCCTTCTTGTGTTCGTCTTGGAATAAACACACGTCGCTGTTTCCCCTGCAAAACTCCCTACATGGACGACAAGTGCCGCCCCCCTTGGCAGAGCCCACAAACAGCGGCTTACACTTCTCGCAGTGCTTACCCTAGAAACAGAAAAAGGAACGATCATCACCAGTGGCCATGGAAAGAAACTGACTTTACAGTGTGTGCGTGTGTTTTACTATGAGCGCTTACTATGGTATTATTGTGGCATTCAAGACAGACATCTGGTTTGTTAACACCAGCGCAGTTGCTGTGCTTGTTGCAGCTGCACTGAGAGGAACAGTTATCCCCCACAAATCCAAAGTGGCACTGGCACACTCCAGGAGACACGCACGTCCCGTTCACACAGCCTTGTGCACACACCGGCTCACACTGACCAGAAACACTGTAAAAGAGAAAAACAAGAAGAGGAAATTCAGGTAAATCCTTCCAGTTGCTATGAAAAGCAGCACAGTTTTCTTTTGATTTTCAAGTTTTTTTTAACTGTCCTCACACATTCAGTGTCTGAGGCATAAATTCCGACTCCTTATCTTACCTGCTGAGTATGTAACCCTGTTTGCAGGTGCAGTGGTAACCCTGGGGCAGGTCGTGGCAGTCCTGGGTGCTGTTACAGTGGTGATGGCCGTTGGCACACTCATCCTCCTCTGGACAGTGAAGGAAGGACCAGCTGCTGTTTCTCAGGGGACAAACACCCTCACTCACACCTGGGAAGCAAGAGAAAAGAAAGGAAAGTGAATTGTAAATTCAGATGGATTCAGTGCCACGCATCTTACAATGCTCAGCTTCTTGAATGCATCCTCTGAATGTATTTCTCACCGTCAAGTCCACCTTGCAGGCACCGTCCAGCCCCGTTGCCCCCCCGAGTAGCACACCAGCCACATTGAGGCCTGGCAATGCACTGGGAGCACTGGGTGAGCTGGAAGCACTGGGGGGAGCAAGAGTCTCCACCAGAAAGCAGACGACCACATTGACCCGCCTCACATCGCAGGGATACAAAAGACGGGCTCATGCACTAGAGGGAGGGAGAGGAGAAGTCAGCTGTGTACAAACGCAGTTTTATTAAAGCGCTCTCTGGGGCTCAAGTAGGGCATTCTTACCTGCTGCAGAGCCATGCTCCACACACAGTGCTGCCAGCCCCCATCAGAGCCTCTGGAGCCCAGACAGAGGCTGCAGTTATGAAGACTGTGGCAGGGTGGAGGGCACGGCAGAGGGGGAGAGGACTCCACCTGCATGGGTGAGACGTTGAGCAGGGCGTAGCTGAAACACGTCCAGTCATAGGTGGGGTTCACACTCAGGATGCGCCTCGTCTCACCTGGTGAAATCGTATTCAATCAATCATACTGTTACTGGAACACTTTGTGTGAACAAAAATGCAGTTAAGTTTAAGTTACCAAAACTCAGCTGAAATCTAAAGGGCTATTTTTTCTCAACTTCACAACTGTGTCAAAAACAATCATTCAGCCGTATGCTACTGTGTCACAGTGTTTTTTTTAATATGCATTTTTTTTTTACATTTATCTGAAGAATATCTTGAAAGAAAATCACCTGAAGCCTCTTCAAAACTACTGCTAGTACCTGTGCGTTTGAACTGTCGAGTCCACATGCATTTTCCAGACGCCGTACACTTGGGGCAGTCAGAAGCCTCACAGCTGGTCTCAGTGCAGTTGCTGGACAAGAAGATCTCCCTCTGGTTGATCCGACAGTCGTGCTCAGATGTGCAGCTAACGGAGCTGTTGATGCAGGCCCCCTCTGGACAGTTTGTGCACCACTTACACTGCAGGGCAGGCTGGGCAATGCGGTAAAGAACAGATTTTAGATGAAAGGCTGAAGGTATCTCTCTTTGAACTTGTAACTGAGTTTCAGTCAGGGTGGTGCACCTTACCTGAGACGGACTGGAGAATGTTTTAGGGTGTCGCGCGAGGCATTCACTGCAGGTCTTCAGTCTGCGACATTGGTCTGCCTGGCGAGGGGTCGGGGAACAAGGAGACTGGCCAGTGAGGCAGCCCATTCTGATGGAGATGAAGAGATACGTTTCATTCGGCAGCTGCACTTCACTTCAAGCTCGAGAACAGGGTGCTATTTATTTGGAGTTACCTTTCAGCGGTATCGGAGGAGGCGCAGGTTCCCCGACACCAGATGCAGCTGCCTGTGGTGGTGTTGCAGGCCTCTTGTGTGGGCAGCAGGGCACAGGGGTCAGAGGGGACAGACAGGGTGAGCAGTCTCCCAAGCGTGACGCCATTGAAGCCGCCTGACAGGAAGAGACGGCCGCCCCAGCTCGTCATGGCAAGAGACACCGAACGATTGACTGGATCTCCTACAGCTGAGACTGAAGGAAGGAGGTGAAACATGGTTAGAGTATGGTATGGTGAGTTACAGTCTGACCAAAACTGAATCCGCAGAAAGACATTAAGACAGTCACCTGGCTGTATCCAGGTGTTACAGTTGATCTGATACAGAGACACTGAGTTACTGTAATCCTCTGCCTCTGTCCTCCCACCAACAATGACCATAGTGTCTTTGATCAGGGCTGCAGCATGGAAGAAACGGGACAGGGGCTGCGTAGCAAAGACGTGATAAAGAAAGAATAAATTAGTTAGCTTTCTGCAGTGTACTGATTCAAAATACAATGCATGGCTTATCTAGTCTGCCTATAAGAAGGGGAGTGAGATAGAGATAGAGAGAGAGAGAGAGAGAGAGAGAGAGAGAGAGAGAGGGCTCTTACCTTATTACCCTGTGAGGGGACCAGCAGAGACCAGGTGAGGTTGGGGTAATACAGACTGTACAACTCGCCT
>JAOXYL010000043.1:14169667-14182231 GCA_028564955.1 Terapon puta | reverse complement strand
TATATATATATATATATATATATATATATATATATATATATATATATATATCCATCTTTTGTGAGAATGGTGTTTATCCCTCCAGTAGAGTTTAGAAATTTGGAGAATCATTGTCAAAGGCACTTGGTGGACCTTACAAAGACACTTTATGTTGGTCTTTTTATTTAATGTACCCTTTTTTCTGCTATTTTTTAAAAATATGGTCAGATGTTTTATTAAACTGTATATATAGTCAACATGATCCGAAGGTTAACAGTTTAGTGTTTGCCTGCAAAGGGATCATGCCAACTTGCATTCCTGCAGGTTTCAGATACCAGCTGCTATGTCATCGCACTCATCATGTAGGTTAGGCTGACTTATGTAAGATATTTATTAGTTTTCTTACAGCCTTTGAAATAGTATAGTGTAATTAAAAATGGCCTTATTTGAGGTAGGATGTATGTGTAGGTGTGTTTTTCTCTTTTTTAAAGTCCTTTTGCTTATTTTAGTTTGTACTTAGTTGCACTTTTTAGCTGTAAGTGAAACAGCCCACCCTTTCTGTTATCTGTGTCTCACTCCTGTATCTTTGCTGCTCAGAATTAAGATATTATTTGTCTCAGTGTGCAGAATTCATGCTCATCACAACTCTGTAAACCTTCATTAATTTTTTGGCACACAAAAACTGAAGCTATAGTGTTTTGTTACAGTGTTACTTTTTTGAGGCTGCATGTCCTCTTTTAAAGAGACAAATCCCCAGTCAAATCCCCAGGAAACGAATAAATATCTTACATAAGTCAGCCTAATCTACATGATGAACGTGATGACACAGCAGCTGGTATATGTCAGATCAAGTTCAGTCATAGAGAGAGACCTTTGTTCAAAACAACTGATGCAAGTTAACCCAACAGATGGAGCCACAGTGCCATTAAGTGACTTGGCGACCAACGTGGTCTCTGCTGCTAGAGTAAAACAGCTCATTCTCATCACATTGAAAGTCACAGTGGCTTGTTGAGTGGCGGAAGTGTGCTTGCTTGCTTTTGCTTATGTACCCTTTAAAGCTTCTTTGTTACCATTTAAAGCAGAAACCAAAACGGTGTAGCTCACAGCCACGATGCACACCAGCTACCTTGGACTAGATAAATGTTTCCCCTGAGGCCATCGCTCAGCATAAGGGCATGAAAGAGGCTGCGGTCGACCTACTGGGTTTGTTAACATTATGTCCCCTGTGTCACATTCAAATGGTAGCTGGAAGGCATGAAAGCTGTTTGACCCTGTCATATCACTGGGTCAGATGGTGGAATATGTGTACTTGGTGACTCAAAACTGAGCGTCGAAGAAACTTTGAGGACGGCTGCAGAAGCATTTCATTTGTTTGAGAAGACTGTCCCATTTCCACACTGGCCAAGCCAAAATGATCTTATTCTTTGGTGTCATCTTGAAAAACTGGGAGCTCTCTGAATCAAAAACATCTAGTTAAATGGGCTGGTACGCTGAGAGGTGAGCAACAGCTTAAGTCTGAGTTGCTGTATATAGTTAAAGTTGGAAACCAGCTCCATTTTAAACAACACCCCCTTTGCACCGTGAAATTCAGCTTCTTCTTTCTGTTTTGTAGTCCTGAAGTGTTGACCAAGTGCTGTAAAAATAGCTTTGTTCCAGCGGTCATCACTTAGACGAACGTGTTGTAGCAACGCTGCATGTATTTTTTCATTTTTGTGGTTTTTCTATTTTTTTCTTTTGAAGTGCTTGAGCTTAGGGTACTTTTATCACGTTTTCTTGTTATCTGTCATTGTTTATTTGCTCATCTTTATTTATCTGTGTAAAGGTAAAGGCTTGTCTACTGAAAACCAGATCTAGATCCAGATTTGTGGGTAACCTCTTTTAGTGTTATACATGTGAACATCCACCTTTCATGGTACTTATGAAAGATACTGATGTATAGAAAGAAACTACATTTTAGTCATGGATTTCTGTCATGATTTTTTCCCCTGATAAATTTAATCAGTATTTTGGAAAAAATTATGTCTGCTGCTATGCTAAAATATAAAAGAAGATAATATTGTTCATGACCGTCACACAGGAAATCCACAGAGGTTCTGAGGGTTCTCTTTCGTGTGAGTGTTGCCTTCTCCTTGGCATGTTATGTTCAGTCACAAAGCGTTAGGACAAAGGCTTCACAAATTAACCAAAGTCACAGGTGATGCATCTCCGCTGAAGAAGTCTTTCTATCAAAGACTGACTGATATGACAAGTAGACCACAAGATTACATAAACTTGCCAAAGAGTCAGAGATGTTAAAATACTCTTCATAGATGTGTGTAACAGACTATTGTGGGCAATGGTGAAAAAACAACATTTCCCCAGAACTATCCTACACATTGATTATCAGTATTGAGATACCAAAATAACAGACTGCTGTCATTGTATTGCATTATTCAGCCACAAACCCGTAAGAACAGTGTTACTGCACAACATTGACGAGTGAGGGAGACAAGACTATAGTGGATATAAGCAGACGTAAAAAGGTGAACAGCTCTTTAGCCATTCGTGCAGGCCAACTCTCTGATTTCACACAACTTAACAACATAACGAAATCCAGACAACCTGATGTGAGCCTGACACAGCGCAAAACCAATGTGCTCTAAGTAAAACCAGTATCAAGTAAGACAGATGAGGTTTCTGGAGCCTTTTACCACTTTGGCTAAGTGCCATACTACTGATGGGGAGGACTTATTCTATAAAAGATCAAGCTGCAAAACCCTCTAATGAGAGAATATATCTGTAACCAAGTAGAAAACTTCAACCAAAATCCATATTTCCTTACTGATTTTATCAGATATTTAAGATATGAGCCCCCGTTCTTCTCTTCCTGTTCAAGTTGCTCGTAAGAACCAGATATTATGTGTCAGGACTGAAAGTGCGCAACCTCCATCTCTGGATAAGGCCTCACATGTGTTTGAATTCAGATTTCAGTGGCACACTAACCTACAATGTGGTGATATCATCCGCTTTTAATCAGCAGCACAGGCTGAAAAAGGAAGGGGTGGTTAAGAGATAAACAAAACCATTTCTGCAGGTGCCCCAACAGAGGTGAGAAGAAAATCCTTTCAGCGTGCTTCAATATTTTGAGTCTTTATTAACATCATAGATGATGAATGAAACTTTCAAAACTGTTTCTCCCTCTCATATCACCAGGATCTATCTCACCACCATCGGAACAGGAAGTGCTGATAAAAGAGTGCACGACTGAGCATTTGTAGAATTACTAAACTGGTTACAAGTGGCTGTGCAAAATCACTGGCTTTAAACTTAGCAACATGAACAAAACTGTAATACAGCATTGTAGAAATCAAAACTAACATATGGAAATATTTTTTTTGTATTCTTGTTCTTTCAGTTCCCCATAGAAACACGTTGCCAAGGTTTCACAGTTGCACTAAATAGAATCTAACATGCCTTATGAGCAAAGATACACCCTTTTACTTTATCCTATTGTACTCAAATTCCTAGGCAGAGAGAGTTTAGAGACTTTACTGATAAGTTTGAGAGTAAAGTGGCGATGCATTGTAAGCGCAGAGTGGGGGAGGAGAAATGTTGGCCAGTGACATTCTAAGAAGTACTGTTAAAAAATACAGAGCTATTTTCTTGCACCTCAGAGGCTTTGTCGGAGAACATGATGAGGCTATAAACATTTCCTTTACACATTAAAACAATAGATCATCCTCTTCCAAACATCTGCAAAGGTATTCATTCAAGTTCCTGTCAGCGCACGGTCGAACCTTTGGTTCATTTCATGCAAAAGTCAGATTAGTTGAATTAGTTTCAAATCAAGTTGATCTCTGCTTGTGGGCTGAAAAAAAGTCACTGCTTTGACTTTCATGTGCAGATGCTTGCATTTCCATCATCACCTCTGACCGCAAGAATTACATAAATGCTGCAAAACAAAAGAGGAAAGATGAGGTGTGAAAACAACAGGAACACACAGTCAGACTTTTGTACTGGAGATGGGTGAGGGGAAACAGACAAGACACTCTAAACCATGCGATCGCAGGTGTCAAGTTTTGCATGCTGGTGTGCATGTCTGTGTGTGTGTGCAATGGTGAAGGGTGATAAAAATCTTGAGGTTTAGGGGAAGAACTGTATCTATAAAATCATTAGTGAAAATGATTCATGCAGAGATCTTACACTGATAAAGGATATATATAAAGTATTGAGCTCTTTTAGATAAGGATGTTATAAATACAGTCATTGTCATTTGGTGTTACTCAGCAAAATGCACTGTGTGTGAGGTCTAACAAACGTGTGGAGCACGTTTCACTCAGCATAAAGCACTTGCAAAGCTGACTTTTTCGAAAGCAGCATAGCTTGACCTATTACCATCACCTGTTGGTGAGTGGAATAGGAAGTGGTAGCGCAGGGTAATGCGTCATAGTAGAGATAAAGAAAAAGCAGTTCCTTATAGCTATTAGAGATCTAAAACTCGACAAGATCCCTTCAATGTAAAACCGAAGGGGCTCATTAACTGATGAGAAGAGGAAGAAAGGGCTGATGAAGAAGAGGAAGAAGAATTCATTCATTCATTCATTATTCTTATTTTTCATTAGATAGCTTTGTCTGATTACAGCTGAACATCACAGGTGTGAGTTTCTCCTGGATTTATGTGTCAGCACATACTATCAAATCCATGTCTGTACTAAAGACCACAAGAACAAACCTCTACTTTTACTGTAATTTGGTATTTAAGATGACTAAGGGGAACAGCATGACAACAGTACACAGAGATTCATTTACTCCTTTACCCTGTTTTGTTGCAGTTGTATGATTTTTACTTGCCATTTCTTTACAGGTGGTAAAATTAGATGAGGTGTCAAAGTTGCATTCAACTTTTATCTACATGGTCTACATAGTGGCAATGTGGTTTCTTGCTATAAGAATTAGTTTGTGTGTTGCATTGCGATCTTGTTTTAATGTGCATCGCTTATGATATCACTTTTATTAATTAATTGCACAGTTGTAATTACAATTGATTTTAATTTAATTTAGTGGCTAAGCTACATTAATGTCCTCTTTGAACTCATGTGTGTTTCTCGTGTAGTGGCAGTTTCACGTGCGACTAGTCGGCTGCTGTATCTCCTTTTGTCATTGTCATTCTGCGTGTAGGACAGACCTGGAGGTGAATAAAGTTATCTAATGTAATCTAATCTAGATGTGTACTCTTTAATGTCTCTGTCAAATGTTAAAAATAATATCAAATTTTATACATAATCCTATTAGCACACATATAATTTGTACAAAACTGAACCTAAGAGAAAATCAAGGAGAGTCATGGAATGAATCTAATAAAACATTACAGATTGATTTTAAGTCTGTAATGTGGTTCTTAAAGGAAGTTGGACAGCATTTCTTGAAAATAAAGGTGATGTGAAAGTAGTCCAAAATGTCTCATGTTGGCTATCTGAAAGTAAAACTTCCTTCACGCTGTGGTACCATGACTAAAATAATTGCAGATCATCCCCTGAGGATGTCAGTTTCACTGAAACGGCAAAGATAATATTGTCATTACATATTTGAACACAAAATGTTAAAAAAAATCTACACTCAGCACAACATATTTTGTTTCAACACATTGAAATTGTGGGTTTCAGTGGAACAACTGACAGACCAGACCCAGACCAGGCCCAGACCAGAGCCCTACACTTTATTAAATAAAGCCCACCAGTACATCTTCCTTGCCGTACTTTCAAATATGTGTTTTTTCTTCCGGTCAAATTCCTCCCTCATAGAGAGACTGCACAGACTGTAAGATATAAAAGGCTCTACAGCCACAGCAAGACTCACTATGGCCTCCACTATCCTTGGCTGTGCTGGAGCATAATCTGTCCTCCGGCGAGATGAAACATGGGGCAGGGTTTCAGGGAGGAGTGTCTCCATTGCGTGATGGTGACTAACAAGAAGACTGGACACTGGTTTTGGATCTGGCTCAACTGGAGGATGAAGACGTATACTTCTGCACTGTCCACTGTGAGGGCGTGAGAAATGGTGGAGAAGCTCTGCTGCTGAGAGGGTGGAGAGACCAGAGAAAACCATATCATCTGTAAGTAACTCACATATTTGAATCCACTGATCAGGAGGTCCAATCCACATGTACATGGGCAAAACAGTGAACCCCACATATACTAAAACAACATTAAAATGTATATGTATGTATGAAAATGTATAGTATAACTTAATTTAAATGTGGGTTCTCTTGTCTCTTCCTCCACTAGGCGACAGGAACTTGGACCATTGTGGCCACAGCACCTGTGAAGCTTATTATTGTTGCCCCCCTTTTTTCTGCTCGCCAAAAGCCTGCTTCTCCAGATTGAGATGAGTAGTATTTGAGGGGCTATATATTATGTAGCTTCAGTTATATATATTCCATGCACTTAATATAAGTGCAAAGACTGAGACTGATCAAATAATCTGGTACCAGCTGTTATGTTTTTCCTGTCCTGTGTTTCTTTCCCAGATTTCTGTGTGTTAGCTAATACAAAGTAATTGACAGCAAGCTCATTTTCTGTCTGTGTGCAAGTTTACTGTACCCATATTATACAGATATGTGTATCAGTAACTGTATATCTTTTTTGTAAAGATTAAAAGCTCAAGTTTTTGTTTCTTCCTTTAAAGTATTTGTAGTTTGTCTGTAGTATCTGTGTGTGAAGTAATGACAATGAAGCTGAATTTTGACATTTCAAACGATGTTCCATATGAGTCCACATTTGGTGATGTCAAACCTCCTAAAGACCTTGTAGTTGACAGTTAATTTTTTCCTAGCTTTGCCAAAACCAGCATCAACTGCATATTTGTGTGTTTAAACTTGTCTGTTTGTTTGTTTTTGTTTTTTACAGCTAGTAACTGCAACTGGGTACCACTGAGAGAACTGAGTATCAATTTAGTTATACTGTCAGGATGTGTGCCACCACAGATGTTGTTGTTTAGACTCTTGTCTTGAAATATTGTTTTAGTGCTCAAAAGCTCATTTGAAATGTCAAAGCAGTCAAAACTGTTGGCGGCACATGAGGGCATGGGAGGAAAGAGGGGGCTGCTCCACGAGGCTCTCTCAGTTGCTAAATTACATGAAAGCGACTGGCGGTGTATATTCAAGGAAATGACAGTTTCCTCGGAAAGTGTAGCAGCCTACTTCCACAACAGATCACCTCTTGTGCTTTGAGCATGTTTTACACTGGTGCATAGTCCTTTTATTCATATAAGAAGGCAGCATAGGCTGATTTAATCCAAAACTTTTAAAATAGTATTACTAGAAATATTACAAACAAACCTTTAAAAAAATCATCAAATTGTGTTTTTTCAAGTTAAACAAAAATATAAATGCATGTGAAATAAAAATAAACTCTTTTATCAATCCAACAATGAGACCAGTGACCCCAATTATCCCAAATGGCATGAAGTACTTTCTCACTTTTCTCGCTTGTGTTACTCTTGCTGAGACTTCTGTGAGACTTTTTTTTTTTTTTTACTCTGGCTTCCTTTGTGGTCTCTCTATAGATCTCTTATTAGCAACAGATCACAAGGTAGGGCTCATTTCTGCTGCGCTGCCTTGTGAATCTGCTCACTCAGGAAAACATAATGCCAGAGGAATACGATTTCGTAAGTTATCATCTTCACCTATTTTCTTTAGTAAATGTAATTATTATGTAATTTTTTTTATTTGAGAATTTCACTGTGAGGGCGATGAATCCCACACTACATTTTAGCTGCATTTGTAGTCTTTGTTTTAAATGAATTACTGATGAACATGCAAAGATTTGTTGTGATTTGTGTCATTGTTCACCTTTTTTCTTTCAACTTATGTTCACAATATGAGACCACAGTGTGCTTGACTGTGATGTGGTTTGTAGAGCTACGTCACTTCACTGTGCGACTGAGTAAAGATTTGCAGCATTTTGTGAAAGGAGCTACAGTCGACTAAATGTGAAAGTCTTGAATAATAGCCATGAAGATGTTAATTCACACAGTCATTCATATTTAAGTTACTGAAATCTGTGAATTTTCTCATGCTTCCTCTTGGACTTGTACTTTTTTTTTGTATACGGCTAAAAAAACGAAAAGAAGACTAAAGGGAATTGAGATTTTGTAGAAAATCAGGAGCCATTCTGTAAAACATTTTTATTTTACACCACAGTCAGGAAAAGGTATGGTGGTATTTCACCTACGTTTAACATACAACAAGAGCGGGCACCTTTCTGTTCAGTGCTTCGAGCACACCAAATTCATTATACGCACTCATACCACAGGTTAAGATGCTGTGATGATTTTATTGCCTCTAAAAAAAGTCTTTAGAAAAGACACAGCTTCCTCAGAATACCACTGTGAGAGTTATAACAATATCAAAATTAAAAACATCAATAAATAGCTAGTTGCATGCTATAAAGTTACACTTGTTTTATTTCATTCTATTTTTCACACAAGTTCGTTCATTGTCAGGATAATGGTTAACACAGAGGCATTCAGGTCTTGCTCCTCCTCAAAGACAGACACATCTTCTGCTCTTATATGAAACTGCTCATACCAGTGGCTGTTGGACAGATTTAATTTATGTGCGTTGAATTGTAATTTATGTTATGTTTTTCACAGCAGAGCATTTAATAAACCTGTGAGAAATGTGCATAAAAGTCATGGGTGCAAAAGATAGAACATACATAAAAAAAAAACATAAGATTCAGAGAGTAGATGATTTTGTTTAAAGCTACACAGCACCACCATGTGGCTAAAGGCCACACATGTCAATGCCTAACATTAATTTTCCTCTTCTTCATCTTCTATCTGTGCAGTTTTCAAAGATGGACAGCAGCTTTGTAGTTAGCGGATATGAGCTCACAGACCTTTATGATTATGACAACTACACTTTCAACTCCTCTGTTGATGATTGCTGTGGGGAGGACGAGACCCTGTGCGACCTCAATGCGGACATGCGTTTTGGCGCAGTGTTCATCCCAATTATATACTCGGTGGCGTTTGTTGTCGGTCTCCTGGGGAACGGGGTGCTGCTGGGAGTTCTGGCCCAGAGCAGGAAGTCCTGGAGTGTGACAGACACGTTCATCCTCCACCTGGGTGTGGCTGATGTCCTCCTGCTGGTGACTCTGCCTTTGTGGGCTGCACAAGCTGCTCAAGAAGCTGGATGGAGCTTTGGCACTCCACTTTGCAAGATCACTGGGGCTGTTTTTACGGTAAGAGGTGTGCAGCAGAAAAGATGCTCTAAAACTGTCTGCAATGATTTGCGCAATAGTTAACAACACTGATTTTGATGCTCCCACAGATCAACTTCTACTGTGGGATTTTTCTGCTGGCCTGCATCAGCCTGGACCGCTACTTGTCCATTGTCCACGCTACCCAGATGTACTCTCGCAGGAAGCCCTGGGCCGTTCAGGTCAGCTGCTTAGCAGTGTGGCTCTTCTCCCTGCTCCTCTCTATCCCCGACTGGATCTTTCTGTACGCTGACAAGGATGAAAGACGAAAAAGAACGGAGTGTGTTCGCAACTACTTCAAGTTTGACCGCAAGAACAGTGGTGAGTGGCAGCTGGGATTCCGGCTGCTCTACAACATTGTGAGTTTCTTGCTGCCTTCAGCCGTCCTGGTCTTCTGCTACTCCTGCATCCTGCGCCGGCTACGGTGTGGCAGCCAGGGCCTCCAAAAGCAGAAAGCTTTCAGGGTCATCATGGCCGTGGTGGTGGTTTTCTTTCTCTGCTGGGCACCATACAACATCACGCTCTTGGTGGACACACTTTCCAGCAAAAACCCTGCCGCTTGTGGAGTGGAATCTCTGAAGAAAGCGATGACAGTCACTTCGACCCTGGGTTACCTGCACTGCAGCCTCAACCCCATCCTGTACGCCTTTGTGGGTGTGAAGTTCCGCCGTCAGCTCTTTGACATCCTGAGGTCTCTGGGCTGCAGGGTGAAGATGAGTGCCACACTTCAATCTGCTGTTAGCAGGAGAAGCTCTATTTGGTCTGAGTCTGCTGACACCTCCAACTCCCTTGCTATCTAAAACCTGAACAAGCTTGCAGGCATGAAGACAGAGATACGAGCAGCTAAGCATACAGTGTGTTTCATTTATTGCCGATGTAAAAACGTATGCTTCCTTTCAATTACCTGAGGTCCAAAGAGCATAAACATCTGAATATGACCACTGGACAAAATTTACTCTCTCTGGGGCTTGACGTCGTACACTCGTAGTTGTAGACAGCACATTTGGCTTTATTCTATAGCAAAAATACAACATTTCTCTTCTCAATATGTAATACTGCAGGTATTGTTACTGTATATATTTATTTTACATATAGATATACTTTTAAAAAGCACATTTTATACCACAACGATGCTGTTTATTAATGTGTGTATTATTGTTTTTTATGACTTGTTCAAATGCAAAATAAAACTATGCTTTTGTTGAATCATGAACCAGTGTGTTTTCAGCGTTAGAGTGCAGTGACGGTGCTGGAATGACCCTTTAAAGGTAATGCTGATCACCTTTGGAGTAAATGTACGGACATGTCACTATTTTCAAGCATAAAATGAAGCTGGCAGTATAGAGGAGGTTTTGAAACAACACTCTCTTATTTACAAATTCTTTTGTTCTGCTCACTGCAAACCCACTCCAAATACTGAAAGACCTCCGCGTCATGCAGTTTCACGGCAGCGTGGAGTGTATTATGCGCTTCTTTTGTAATCATGTAATAGTTTCACAATCAAAATACACATATACTTGGTTTAAAAACTCTCGTGGACTGCAAACAGAAATTGTGTTTGCTGTGAAGCTCTTACATCTGAATTGTAATATTAAAGGGTAATTAATAGACACAGATGTTTGTCCAATTTTAGTTTCAAAGCTATGTGAACAGATCGGAAAATATAGTCTGCAATGAATGTTGTGACTCAGATGACAGAGATAAAAAAAATGTTTTGCAGCATGAAACCTGAAACCTCAAAGCGATATTTTAGGGGAAGAAGATTGCACAACATTCCTCCTTATTCACTCTTTTCTTTCTGTGCATATTAAACATCTGATACATTTAACTACTTTTTACAATGTGACAAGACGCAGAAATTACATAAAAAACTGCAACCTCCACTGCAGCAGTTTTGGTGTATTTTTTTTAAACAGGAAATTGAACAAAGTTACCTCAGAGAAAAAAAAAAGCCACACATCCTCATACAGCTGGTTTAAGCTGAAAAGACTAGAAAGAGATAAGCAAAGAGCACAGAGAAATGCTGTGATTGTGGCAGTCATACTGATTATATTATATATAATAATTATGGTGAGAAAGAGCCACAACTGTGCAACATGTTAGTGGAGATGTTAAAAGGGAACCTTCATTAGAGTGGCACAAGTCTGATTCCAACCGGTGTATCTACAGATATAACCACAGAAGCAGCAGTTCCTCCGGTTCAGTCACTGCGGCTGAGGGCAAAGTGAGAAGGTTAAAGAACTTGATGCAAGCAAATTCCCCTTCGTATGGACGAAATAATAAAGTTTGTGTTTCTTACACATTAAACAAACGTCCTGATTAGCAGCTTATCTGTTAGTTAGAAGATAGCTTCAAAACCTTCCTCTGAAGCAGGAAATGACACCTCACTTTGATGAAATACTTGGAACTGCTTATAGCCAGTAATGCTATAAACATGACACGTTGCTGCTGTCACAGTCAACCCAGACATTCTCTGATTGGACCACATTTTTCTTCAGCTCTATGTGAACTTTAACACCATTCTAGTTCAAGTGGCAAGAAACAGGAAATGACATGAGGGGAACCTCTTTTCTTGTTTCTAGAAGAACACCTAGTTGTGAAAGTACAAAAACTGTGCTAAAACTGTTGTCTTGCCTGGAGCCTGGAAATTCAACAACGCCTGGCAGGCCGTGACCTGCACAGCAGATAGGAGCTGAAACCATAGACATATGCTGGCATGTTTAAAATAAAAATGTAATCTTCTTTCACTCCTCTTCTTGTGCCATTTGCCACCTACTACACTCTTTCTTTCCTACAGTTCAACTGCCCTCATGCACAAAACACGCCACTGTTCCCTCTTCACCAAACAGACGGGTCTTTGCATGAGAGTAAACAATGACCTATGAGAAGCGGCAGCACCAACAGTCAGCTTCATGCCAACCCTCCTTCCGCCTCCTCTGTCATGCTCTCTGTCACCTGACTGATGACATCACCACCTGTTTATATCGCCCTGAGTGTGACAGTCCACACGCCTATGTTGCAACGTTGACATGAAAAAGACAAAAAAATGTGGGATTTGCCGTGGGGAATTCCCCTCACTGCACACTGGTCATACATCTGCACATTGTGCAATCATGGAATTCACAGAGTCTATACTGCCTGAAGATAACAAGATATCATATAAACAGAAGTGAAACAGTCTGTGATAAGTTGTCAGTAATAAAGTCGTAAAACCGTGTTTGACACTTTAATGGAAGATCGCAGAAACACTGACAAGAATACAAGCTTATATTTCTTCCAGTTTCAAACATTATGGCATTAGCTTTGTGATTGTAAATCCCGAAAACCTCAATGTATAGAAAAT
>JAOXYL010000043.1:14141150-14160927 GCA_028564955.1 Terapon puta | reverse complement strand
TGGACATCTTGACAACATCACATTTCTGCATCAACTCTTGTGAGCTGATCTGCTCGAACTCTGTATTGCTGCAAGCAGCTATGTTTTTAAATAATCTTGTCATCGCAATTTGACACCTTACTGCAGATGCCTGATGTGTGAAAACACTTCAGAGCAGTTTCGCCGCTGTGATGAGCTGGCCCTGATATTCTGCCCGCATCACAACTCGGTTTAGGTATTTTGGTTGTGGACCTGTGGTTTAGACAAATACATACACTCAGCTCAGACAGAGCTGGTTCTCTAACTAAAATGCAGCAATGAGTCACAGAGCTTTTTTTGTTTCCTCCATAGACGAGACTAGAGAGAGACAGAATGAACAGAATGTACAAAATCCCCTTTCAGTATAGCTATGTGACTACTTTGGAAAATAATTAGCACTTTTTACGTGTGAGGAACTGAACACTCTTGTGGTTACTGCTGTCTCAAGTGAGGGTCTCCTGGAAAATTCTATTATTGTGCAACATCACTGGTGTTTTGCTTCCTACTATCAGGGTCGACTGCAATGACAGAAGGGGGACCATTGTTGGTCTTTTGACTTCTCTGTGATATTAAAGGGAAAAAAATATGTTTTTCAATACTCTAATAACACATTTCCATGCTTCATTTTTTAAACTTGGGACACTCAAATGCTCTCTGTGAAAGCATCCCCAGCTCTACATGCTGTTCCACATTGCCTTTTTGGCTTATTGCTCCAAACAAAGCCTGCACAGAGTGCTGTGTATAAAAACCTGACCATAGAGATTTTATTAAGGCTCAAACAATGGGAGAATAATCTTAACATGGATTCCTTTGGAGGGGATTACTTACTGTGACACATACTAAGCCAAGATTTTTTAAAGTGTAATAAGTCAGTGCTCTCTGGTGGGCAAACTACGTAGTGGTGACACTGTTTCTAAATGACCTTCGACATCATTTGGCTGAGGGATTTCTGCTTAGATTAATTGCATTATGCACTACCAGTCAAAAATAGACACACACCTCATCATTTAATGTTTTTTTTTGTTTGTTTTTTTAAAAATTATTTTCCACATTGTAGATTAATACTGTAGACATCAAAACTACAAAAGAACACATATGGAATTATATAGTAAAGAATAAAGTGTTATTATTTTTTAAATTTTAGATCCTTCAGCAACCACCTTTTGATTTGATGACAGCTTTACACACTCTTGGTTTTCTCTCAGTCAGCTTCATGGGGTGGTCACCTGGAGTGGTTAATAAACAGGTGTGCCTTTCCAAGGGTTCACTTGTGGAATTTCTTACCTTCTTAATGCGTTTGAGTCTGTCAAATCAAAAGGTGGCTACTCTGAAAAATCTAAAATATAAAGCACACTTTTTCTTTACTACATAATTCCAGATGTGCTCTTTTATACTTTTGATGACTTCAGTATTAATCTACAATGTTAAAAATAATAAAGAAAACAAAGGAAAACAATTGAATTAGAACATGTGTCTAAACTTTTGACTGGTAGTCTATCTGTGGGAATTTCATTTTCTTATGCTGTTCTTCAAAGGAAATTTTGTTCCAGTGAACTGAAGAAATCTAATTAAATTCTTACTTTACCTCACTGTCATAGATAACAGAGCTTTTAGGCAATGTGAGATGATAAAAGTCACACTTAACGGCCACAAACATGTCCTGTGAGTGTGTAAATGTGAAACGGATGAGTCTTGGCAAAGCAATGCTGTTCTCTGTTCATACTTGTCTTGGCAGCTGTTGCTGTAATCTGAGTTCAGTTTATGATATTATCTGCTGCTCAGATTTATTAAAGCCAACCCCAACATACTCAGCCTACTCAAAGTGGGCAGACGATCTGAAAGTATCTGGTAATTTTATGATTCAAAAAATGTTCATAAATCTGTGCCACTCTAAAAGAAACCCATTTAAATGTGATATACAAAAAAATGCAGTGTATAACATGATACAATGAAGTAGTGCCAATGTGTGTAATCTATTTTACCATAAGCCTTGTATATAAAAATGTACATACTAAGATTACACATATATATTTTATTACAAAAAAGAAACAAATTAACAAGTGGTTAAATATTGCTAGTGCATAGAATATATCTACACTTTATAATGTCTGATGTTGACACTGACTTTACTTCCTCATTGTTTGACGTCTCACTGACTCAACTGCTGCATGTGTAAAAAACAACGAATAATTGCGAAATCAACATATTTTTCTATTCCGCAAACCACATTCACACTCAGTTGAAAAGTTTAGGAAATATAAATGACTCATTAAAAAATAAAAATGATGTTTCAGTGTAACAAAATTATGGTTTTTTTTTCAAAGACAAGTCCAAACAGAACATTATGGTTAAGTGTTTATCTCTCATACAATGTTTAGGATTATTCCATACTATTTAATTTCATCTAATTGTTTAGCATCCCATTTAGTTTATATATTATTGTTATTATTATATTTAAGGGTTAGGGTTAGGGTTAGATCTGTCTTTGTCTTTGACAAAATATAAGTTCTGTTGTATTATTTTTATTTAATCACTTACGTCACCCCAGCATGCATGTGTTGAAAACTGTTGACCAGTGTTTTCTATACACTTGTATGCACATCTGGACATATTATACAAATTCAAATATGTAGCAACGTTGGGTGTATTGCAGCACAAATGTACCCTTTTAACATCAACTCTGGTCTGTGCTTGAGGATAAATTGTGGATCATTTTTTACTGCTATTTTTCCATTCATAGAGCTGGGCCCACGTTGTGTACACACACACCACACCCGCTCTAAAGGTAAAACCTAGTTTATGTGCACTATGCCTTTGTTCCTCAGTTAATGTATGCTGATAAAAAAACACGTCATGGTAGGTACTCCCTTTTGAAAGGTGTAATACGCCCCAAAACTAAACATTTGTGTTTTATCTTTACACGGTGTTTGCACCTGCTCTAATGGTCACTGTTTGCCATGCCGTATCAGCACAGAAACTGGACTTCAGTGTGTGACTGATGTCACACTGGGTATAAGAGCTGTGGCCATGCCCTTGTCCACTTCCTTGTGGATTCAACCTCTGATCATCTTCAGCATCAAATCACCTTCTCTGGAGCCTCAGGAGGTGAGATGTGAAGCAACGTTTCCTCCAAACCAAGGCTGTCTTGATCATGGGAGACCTTTCAGGCTCACCTTCCAATGAATTATCAAAGTGATTTTTCTAATTTGGTGCCTCGCTCTCTGATTTTGGACGCAGCTGTCTATGAAATAAGCTTAGATTAGTGTTTTGTTGGATTGAAAACCTGCACAAGCCTCAGTGACACACGACTGGACATGGAGCATGATGTTTAGGAGATATATTGCTGCAAAGTGATCTGGGACCTTTCATGAACAAAATCATATTTTTACATGTTACATTTCTCCTCATTGTCCTATTCTTTTACTTGCAGCGATGGCATTCCAGTCAAACGTGATCAGCTCGCAGCCTCAGGTCTCTGTCACACAGTACACTGTCTCCTCAGGATTATCAGACTGGAGTTCAAACGTGTGCGACTGCTGTGAAGACTGTGGCATCTGTGAGTGTTCACGGGAGCTTGTGGAGACAAACAGAAAGTAACCTACACAGTGAAATGGATCTCACTGTGACAATGTCTCTTTCCTCCAGGTCTTTGTGCGACATTTGTCCCGTGTATCCTTGCCTGTAAAGTGGCTCAGGACAATGGGGACAGCTGCTGCGTGCCCTTCCTTCCTGGTGCTATGATTGCTCTGAGGACGAGCATCCGCAGCAGATACCGCATTGAAGTAAGTGTGCTAAAGTTTTCCAAACACATGTCAGACCACAAAGACGTAGTAGTATGTAGTTTTTTTTTCTTCTGAAAACAGGATGTTATTTGGTAATAGCAAAGCAGAGACCCAGCCTGTTTTTGTTGCATGAGATCATGACGTTTGTCACCAGTTTACTGAGTGTGTGCCTCTTCTCAGGGCTCGGTGTGTGATGACTGGGTAGTCATGGCCTGTCTGCCTCTGTGTGGACTGTGTCAGATGGCACGGGAACAGAAGATGAGAGGATAAAAAGAAGGAACATTGAATTTGATTTTTTTTTATTTACATTCCTTGGTCAGAAAACCATTACTGTATTTCCTGTTAAAAAAATTTATTTTTATTTTGGACCATAATTAGGTATGATATTGCAAAGGATGTAGAACAAGGTTAGATATTATATAGTAAATCTATTATATTTTTATATTTGGGCAACAATGAGAAACAATCCAGACTTGAAACCAGGATAAATAATCCAGATACATCAATGAGTCATTCTGTATTTCAATAAAACATTGACACGATACCATAGTGTTTATAATACCTTTGACTCACTGTAATGAAGTGTAGTAATGAAGACTGAAGTCCTGAGAACTATAAGGACTCTTTTCTAAGTTTCAACTTAATTCATGTAATTTATTTTGGAATGTAATTATACCTTAACACTGCTTTTCTTGTGCACCATATTCTTTAATAATGTCATTTATTAGAAGAGGTGTGTGTCGTAATCTAATATTCTGTCAAAGGAATATTTTATTAATGTCTATTTGATGTAATTAATGCACATTAATTAAAGTGACACAATTTTAAATAAAACCTTTTGGAATGATCATGTTGTGAGTTTGGCTTTTTCATTAGCTGGAACTGAATATGGAAGGAAAAGAATGGGTTTGCCCATCTTCCTCATTTTGACTTTGTCTGTATTGAAGATATTCACAGTTCAAGAATCTCTCTGAAGAGACAACGTGAGGTGAAAAGCAATCAGTTGTACAGGTAAGGTTGTAATGGCAAAAAAATTTTGTTTCTCTAAACTTAAAGTATAAGACTATATTTAGTAGCTAGTGGCAAGTATTGTTTCTGAGCAGACAAGAGTGTTAAAGATCCCATGAAAGATTATATAATGACTTCTCACAGGATGTACTTGTTAGTTGCCGCTGCTTGTAGTAATGTTGTAAGCAATGTTTCTTAAGTAAGTTTTAATACCGTCTGAAGTTGAATCTGAAATGAAGGAAGAGTTATAGGAGAATGTTGGCTCATAATGTGCACGGATCACTTCAGGAGTTTTCCTGTCTGTGCTGACACTGTCATTACTCACACGATGATTGTGGCGGAGTGTTGCTACAATTTAGACGTCTCTAAATCATTTCCATAGAAGTAAACTCAAGTGCTACTCAGTTATTTGTCTTGAGCCTTTCGATGCATGTTCTTAGTGGTATCTGATGCTGGTTACAACAAATTAACAAAATGCATGGAGGAGCAGAAATACAGCAACAGAGTGTAAAGGGATATGAAAATGTCAAAAGAGGAACCAAGTCAACCTAAAAAAAATCAGGTGTCTCGGAAACAGCCATATAGTAAGTGAGAATAACAGGCTTTAACCTGACACAGGAACCTGGTGGAGTTCGGTTCTGGTGAGGCAGACTAACATGAGTAAAAAAAACCAAAACAAAACAGTAGTGTAGGAGTACACTAGTTTTACAGCACGTACATCAGGGGGTACAAACAGGGTTTATGTATTTGATATCATACACATGGACAAAAATGTTGGTACCCTTCTGTTAAAGAAAGAGAAACTCACCCTCATTTTTGTCCCAGCCAGTTTGTTTTTTAAAATGCAAAATGCAATTTTCCTTCTTTAACAGAAGGGTACCTACAATTTTTGTCCATATGCGTACATAAAAGATATATAAAAGACACCATCAGAATAGTTTTTATTTTTTATCTTATTATCATATTAATCACTCATAAAAAATCGATTATCAATGTATTATTTTGTTGTTGTGATTGCGCTTCTTTAAAAAGATACGATCGAACAGCTTGAAGAGAAAGCTAATTTAGCAGATTTTGCATATACAAGTATGAAAAGAAGACTGACAGACTGACTACAGTATGAAACATGATAAACACCTGAAAATTGTTGTAGAAGTTCTTTATCATGACTGATAAAGAACTTCTACAACAAAGTAAGAATTTTGCTTACAAAAAAGGTCTGGACAAGAACTTTGCTCTCAGTCTCATTTGAAAATGCACCTTTCAATTTGTCTGTGAAAAGTGGTAACATGTGGTGAGTCTTGGTCTCTGTTCTTAGATTCCTGAACAACGTTCAACTGATGAACAACCCAGAGGCCTTTTGAGGAGACATTTGCAACATCATAATCAAAGCTGCCAAATCAACGAGGATACTGATGAAAATCATTTAAAGGAGTTTTACTGGACTGCAGAAAGACAGGATGGGAAGTCTAACTTATCTGCTGCTGTCAGTTGCGGTTGTTCTCTGTGCCGTTCAACTCATCAGTGGCTACAGCTTTAACAACTGCATAGAAGATAAAAAAGGAAAAACCTTTAAGTGTACCAATCGAAAGGAAAAGAATATATCTGCTATTATAAATGACCTGCCATCATCTGTCACCAATCTCACCATCTCAAGAAATCATCTATATCATAATTACATCATCGACAAGTCTTTTGCTCATCTACCGCTCCTTCAAGACCTCAGACTAGATGATAATAACTTGACAAGAATTTATCAGTTTGCCTTCCAAAACTTGACTCACCTTAGGTCTCTAAATCTGTCCATTAACAACATATCAGAACTCAAACCTTCTGTGTTCGAGGATCTGCACAACCTCACCATCCTTATTTTGACATGCAATAAACTAAAACAGCTTCCAGAGGGCATTTTCTCCAACGTCCTCAATCTACAGACCCTAATCATAAGGCAAAACTTGCTGACGGATTTCTCAGGGATTGCCAAGTCTGTATCGCATCTAACAAAAATAGAAAAACTAGATCTTTGCTTTAACAGTTTGACCTCTCTGAACCACTCAAATGCGTCACTACCCAGATCCCTCACTACGTTGTATTTATGTAGGAATAATCTGTCTACATTAGGATGCGCACATTCATTTCCTGGGTTCATCCAGGTGCTAGATTTGTCGTACAATCTTAGGCTTCCTACGACGGCCTTTCAAGGAATGGATCTGAGGCGCTTAAACTATTTGCGTTTGCGTTCTACACGTATCAATGTAGTGGAGCTTTTACACCTCAGTAACGTTAAGGCAAACCACATTGATTTCTCTGGCACCAGTCTTAAAAATGACACGATGCTCACGGAGCTATGCAAACTGTTAAAGAAAAAGGTGAAATGGATTGAAAACATGACCCTGCATAGTAATGGGATTAAGACTGTCAAAACAAACACACTGAGCGATTGTCCTATAATCACAGGGTCTTTGGATCTATCCCGCAACCAAATGAAAAACACCAATTGTCTTGAATTTCTCCATGGACAGACACAAATAAAAACCTTCAGTGCAGAGCATAATCAACTTTTCTCACTCCCAAGCTGTAAAACACAAAACACAACACAGAGTCTGGAGAAGCTGAGCTATCGTTACAACCGCATCATCTCAGTCAAAAATCATTCTTTCTATCATGCACTGAATATCAAAATATTACAACTTAACATAAATTCTATTGCTTTTCTGGGTCGTGAAGCTCTCAAAGGGCTGAAAGCACTTGAGACACTCCGTTTGGACAATAACCTTTTAACTGATTTGTTCAGTAAGACCTTTGAAGATAATGTCAACCTGAAAATCCTGAACCTACGCAACAATCGTATTTCTGTCATTTTTAATGGGACCTTCCGCACTCTCAGGAACCTGACTACACTGGACCTTGGGGGTAATAAGATCACTCATTTTCAGGCAGGTGGCCTGGAAGGCCTAACAAGCCTGTCCAAATTCTATCTTGATGGAAACAACTTGAAACAGATTGACACTTCCCTCTATCGTGTATTTCAAGACACGCTCACAGTGCTGGATTTACAAAGTAATCAGATTCGCTTTTTCAATGAACATATTGAGCCGCCGTTTATGAATCTCAGCAAACTCACGGATCTAAAATTAGATGGACAGCGGCCTTTTGGCATCACCATTTTACCTCGCACTTTTTTCCGCGGTCTCTATTCACTGAAATCTCTGTATCTCACCAACAATAGGATCTCTCGTCTTGCACCTGATACCTTTGATGATCTGAAAGACTTAGTTTTCCTCACACTGGATAAATGCTGTGTTGGGGTGACACAACTAGAACCAGGAGTCTTTAAAAATTTAAGAAACCTGACCAGATTGGTTGTGGAAGATATGGGTATTCAGAACTTCTCAAAGGAGGTTTTTGGGAACCTTACACAATTAAGCAAACTGCAGCTCAACCGCAATGGCATGGAGAGCATTCACGTCGATGCACTAGAAAGTTTACCTAATCTCAAATACCTTGACATACGTGATATTCCTTTGAGCTGCACTTGCAAGAACAGCTTGCTGCAAAACTGGACACTTCATGACCCAAATGTCCAGGTGGTCTATTTGTACAATCTGCAGTGCCCTCAAGATTCAAAATCAAAATTCTACAACTTCGATACCAATGTCTGTTACATAGATCTTGGAGAGTACCTGTTTGTATGCACAGCAATTGTGGTCTTTTTGTTCACAGTGACTCCTTTACTTTATGTCAAACTCTACTGGAAAATGAAGTATGGCTATTATGTGTTCCGTTCCTGGTTTAGTGAACAGTGGCGCAGACTCAGAGAGGAGGAGGAAAATTGCAAATATGATGCTTTTGTGTCCTATAATTCCTCCGATGAACAATGGGTCATGGAACAGTTGCTGCCCAACCTGGAGGGAAATGGATCGTCTTTTAAACTTTGTCTGCATCACAGAGATTTTGAGGTGGGCCGTGATATTGTGGACAACATCGTCTCTGCTGTATATAGCAGCCGAAAAACTATCTGCGTGGTGAGCAGAAACTTCCTGAGAAGCGAGTGGTGTTCTCTGGAAATCCAGCTGGCCAGCTACCGGCTCTTCGATGAGCACCGGGACGTTCTCCTGCTCGTGTTCCTGGAACCAATCTCTGAGAGGCAGCTGTCTACCTATCACCGCATGAGGAGGGTCATGTTAAAAAAGACGTATTTGCAGTGGCCTAGCTTAGATTGCACTGATCCGATTCAGGCCCAAGAACTGTTTTGGAATCACCTGCGTAGGGCAATGAGAACTGGCAGCAGACTCAAAACTGAAGAAAATCAAAGTGAAGGCTTCAAAGAAACTGAAGGATTTAAGACATCTGATGAAAACTATTACTTACTGCCTTAAAAAAATCTGATAGGTTACATGAAGGATAGGGAAAGGGAGAAACGGAGAGGGTCTTTGAAATATCATTTAAATGTGTGATGCAATCCATGTTAATACAAATAATAACAATTTCAATGAATATGAATCAGAAATGTCATTAAAAATCTTATAAGTTTATTGGTTTTTGTATTTACTAATGCTTGATATTGCATGTCTGCATAGCACAATTGTACAACTGTGTTTTCTTGCATTTAAGTGTAGCCCATATACACAAAACACATTAGAAAGCTTTCACAATAGCTCATTCTTTGCTAGAATTCTTGGTCTGTATATAACTTTCCATTATAGCACTTGTGTTGAAGATGATATCTGTTAATATACAATTCTGCATATTAAAAATGCTCCAAGGATACAAACAATACATAATTGTGTATTTCTTTATCTTAGCAAAAATGGGTCAAAAAGAATAAAAGAGTTGACTCTTGAAATGACAGCTATTGCTATTACTTTTAATACTGTATTTTTAATCAAATTAGGGCACACAACACATATTTTTTGCTGACTGTAAACAAAAAGTCGAATGTTGTTTTTTTGGTCAGCCAAAGAATTGTTTACAAGCATGTACAAGCAGAGCTTCATGACACATTAGTACAGTCTCATAGGAGGGAAGCACCAGTGCTCAGGGCTCGGGAAAGAAGAAAGAGGAGGTGCTGCATCTCTTTCAAGCATGTGAGATGGCGGGTAATGCATCATATCAGTGGGGTGGGACCTAAAGGGAGGGTGTGTTAAAGGGTGACTGAATTGGCTTAAAGGCTGGAAGTGGTTGCTCTGTGGAGGATGGTGAATTTGGGCAGAGAAAGAAGGGGTGACAGAGTTTCTTTTAGTTTCAAATAGGTTTTGGGGAAGGTCTATTGGCTCTGCTGAATGTCTATCTGATAGCTGCGCTTGGTAAGGAAAGTAAGGAAAGTCGTGGCTGTCACTGTATCGAGACACACTCCTCCTGCTCCTCCTCTCTGTAACAGTTCTTGTGTGGTTCATAAAGTTGTTTTCGAAGGAACCAAACATTTTTGGACTGTTGAGGTTGTCTTCCCAGTGCTGAGATGTTGAGGCCTTTTCTCCCCAGCATGAATTGGGAGAGGGAACAAACATATGATCACTAGCTGTAACTTCAGAGGGTTCAAAGTCCATGCAGAACTGAGGAGAGCAAGTGCTTCTGGGGATATCATCCAAAAGACTGACAGAAATCTCCACAGGACTTGTCGACCATTCAGCAGTCTTCACATGAAAACCAAAAAGCATTTTATTCCAGAGTAATAGTGATTATATGAAGATTATCAATCTTAGTTTAACAACTGCACACTATGTGTAATTAACTTCCCTGAGAGAGTTGCAAAGTAAAACAAAGGGCTCACCTGTTCCAGGTTTTGGCGTAGCTGTGGACTTGACTTCCAGTTAAAATGCTTACTTCCCATCACTTTGAAAGAAGTGGTTTTCTGGGTGTCAAAACACAGCTGGCTTGCAGTGTTAGCTTGAAACAATGTTGTGACTGTATCTAAAAAAGAAGAAGACATAACTGCAATCCTGTCCACAAATGGAAGTGGAATGGTGAACAAAGCGTACTACTGCTTTTTTAAAAGTGCAAAACTTACTGTATGATGGGAATTTATGTTGTTATAGTGTACTGGTTCAACTCCTGACAAAGTCATGTCTTAAAGCAATAGTCAGGTGCCAATATGGATATTTAAATGTGTTTTTCTTGCTATTACCATTCCTCCTGTTTATACTCATGATTAAGAGATCCTCGCCTTTAAATGTTCTGATGTAGGACAAAAACTATGGTCCTCCACTTCTGCAAAAATGAAGACTTTTCAAATTGCATACTTGATTTGTTTTACTCAAATGGCACATGCCTCTTGTAAACTTCATATTTGTACATTAATTGTCAGGTACCTGTATACCTCACTATTGTAGAAAACACAGACTTCATCATCACATCACATAAAGCACCACCTTTTAACATGTGGATCATACTTTTGTCTGTGTCGTGCATACACGTGTGAGCATGCAGGAAACACAATACGCAATTCCGAATGATTGACAGCTGGATGTGACAATGAACAAAGAAAAGTAGCAATGCTCCAACAGCTGGCAAAAAGAAGCCTAAAAGATTTATTAGAGTTTAAAATAGTTGGCTTGCGGAATGTCTTGGAAAGAAACACAGTCTGTGTGGGCCAGACTTCAAGGTTACATTCACTGTGTTTTGGTGAATAATACTAAATGAAAATATAATTTTGTTTAGAGAAAAACACAGGTACAATTTAAAGACTGGTGACATAGATAATCATCACATTATAATCACCATATCTACATGGTATTACCAGTACCAAAGTAAATTGTATTTATATGAATACTAAAGAATTCAAAATCAGTAAGTAAACAGTTCCAGTATTTAATCAGCAGAATCCCAGAGACGTCTACCTGTAGGCCAGAGCTCGTCTTCATTTCTCATGGTCGGCTCCTGATCGTGGATGTCCCTCAGAGGATTAGAATTCAAGCCAAGGCATCGCTGCACCTCAAGGAGATTCTCGATAAGCTGTGGTCCATGCTTGTCCTGGAGAGCTTTCAACAGCACCCTCCTGCTCTGTGCCACCAGGTTTCTCTTTCTCAGACGTGGAAAATGCAGAGAGTCACACAAATCTGCAGCCACAGCACAAACAGACTTTGAAACACTATCAGGATCCTGATGTTCCTGCTGCATGTCAAAGCTGTCAGCCATGTGTGAGCTGGAGAGCCTTGCTGGACTCTGACTAAGACCATGAGCTTGTGTTTGGTGGCCAGCAGACTCCTGGATCTCTGGGGTGTGCTCCAGAGTGGAAACCATGTGTCGCTTTATCTTCTTGTTTAACGTCTTCACGTTTCCTCTCTCAACGGTGGGAGTCAGCTGTGACTCTCTGGCCTTTTTAGATATGATGACATTGGTTTTCCCACTCTTGAGGACCGTAACATCGAGGGAGCTGTGTTTAGAGGAAAGGGTGCTTTTAAAACTTCCCGATGAAAGCTCGAGTTGTTGCTGTGGTCTCTGCCCTGGTGTAACATCTGATCCTTGACTGACTTTCTTCTCTGTCTCCAAGCTTTCATCATGATGTTTTGTAGCAAGATCTGCTTTTCTTTCATATAGTAACGCCTCATCAGCATTAGCACCCAACAACTCATTAGTGCAGAATGGAGAAGGGACGTGAGATGTTGAAGATTGAAGTAAAGTATCATTGCTCTTTTTTTGTGCTTTATGCCCGCTCTTCTCCAGATTCCTTTGCTTACTTAACAAGCGCTCAATGTCAATGGACTTCACCTCATGGTTGAACAGGCCATGGTGTCCTATCAGGCGACTGTCTGTGATGATACTGGGCTCCTGTGCAGCAGGAACAACATTAGGAAACAGCACATCTCTCCTTGAAGAACAGTGACAGCTACTATGACAGCAGAGATGCATGATGTCTTTACTGCTCTGGCGACGGCTGTATTGGTTGTATGATTTTGACTTTGTGGCCTCTTTCCCACTAGCTCTCATCTGACTTCTCTCCTTGCGGCTCTTCAGTCGCTTCATTTTGTGCTGCCCATCCGTCTTACCATGATGGTTCAAACATTTGAAATCTGCGTTGAATCTGCTCACTGAGCACAAGCTTTTATCTGTTGCTTTTAAGATCTTTACGTTGTCTGGTGAAACTCTGCCACACACGTCACTCATGCTGCGCTGGATTCTGTAGACAGATAACAGCAGTAAGTTGTGTGTAAATCTGGAGGAAATGGAGATAACCTTTACAGAATGCTGTTGCAGTCAACTTTACTAGGAGATAATAAAGTAAATTACAAATGTTTCAGTGACTGGCTAAATCCAAATGTTGACCAGCTGGACATATGGACTCTGACCGTGAGGCTGGTCAGGCATGGGCTAGTCTCTACTCCATCATTGAAGCTTAGTTAATTAGTTTCCTTCTGGCTTAATAAAGTTGTCCATATTCATATTTGTAATGGTAATGTAAGCAAACTTTGTCATATGCATAATTAATTTAATAACCTACATGTGCTTTACTTTAATAAAAGAAACCACAGGGCTATGACCAATGGAGCAGTATATTCTCATGATGGGAATCAAGGTTATTGAACTGGGAACTAATTATTTGTATTTTTTTCTCATGAGGGAGAGAGAGTAATTTGAGTTGCAGTTGATGTAAATATTTTTAATTAATAATTCTATGTGCACTGTGTTAAGTTGCCTTAAATTTGCAGATTGTAAGAATTAAATCCTTATTCTTACTTCTCTGCATCTGTACATGCCCAAAATAAGAAAAAAAAACATACACATATATATGTATATTTTTAATCCTTTATGGCTACACATTTAACCGTAACAGTAAAAGAGACTGGAAAAAAAAGTTTGTTGTTTTAAAAGTCTTAAAGGCTAAAGTGTGATTTTTCCAAGAGTCACCACTGATGAATAGTGCAAATGCAACAGCTTATTAAATACTAACATCAAAAGATGCTTAAAGTACAAATAATCTGTATGATATAAACTATAAACTATATCATTTTATTTATGCATTAATCGTTTCATAAATTTATTGTGGTGGGGCTTATTTCAACTTTTATTTAAAACGTTTTTGTTTAATAATACATCAATAATACACTTAATACATTTATACTAATAATACATTTAATAATGCATCTCACTTTATGAGTTCATATTGGTATTAATAATCTCTCTCTCTCTACATATATATACATATATATATATATATATATATATATATATATATATATATATATATATATACATATATATATTAATAAGTGTACTGAGTACATACATTTGTAATCGCAGGCTGGACTCAAGCTAACTGAGCTAACGAGTCAGGTGATAATAATTTCAGCCACCAGGTGCACTATAACTTGGATCACACGTGTGTGAAGTTACGGTATTCATCTGCCAAACCACACAGCCGTTAACCTCAACTTTAGGTGCATATCATGCAAGAAAACACAGCTTTAAATGTGTCAAGAAACATTTCCATACAAACTTTAAATAATATCCTACATATTCAGCTTACCGAAATTGTTCGCAGTCGTTACTTTTTCAGTCGCAAATAAATCTGTATTGCTAGGCAACGCGCCGCAGACCTGTTTCGGTGCGCAGCAACAACTCTCACCAACACCAACGAGCAGGGCGATACCAAGTACACAGATGAGTAGGTGAAACCGTTTATTCTTTTATATTTTTCTTTACTTTCTCAATGGTTCACGATGCCCCTTTTTTACATATATGTCTTTAGAATGAGATTTTAAGCATGCGATACTGATATAGTGTCAAATAACTTTAAAATGCACAAAAACATAAATGTTGTTGCCCTTGGAGCGCAATGGTATTGGCAGCTATAGTGAAAAATTACTTCCTGAAACTGAATCAGGAGATGACGAATTTTTGACTTCATGGTAGCCTGTGTCTATTAATGTCTCTAAATGTAGCCTTTATATAAAGCTCTGCCTTGCTTTCTTTTTCACAATGCAGGATTTGATATTTTAACATTAATAACAATCAGTGTTACTAGTGTGTGGCCGGTATCTCTCCGTTAAACATCTGTATTGTCCTACAGCAAGTAGGCTAGCTGCTGTGGCTAATTGTATCAACCTCCTTAGATTTAGAAAGCAATTGCAGCTGCAGACTATTGTTTTATCGCCTTATTTTCCAGAAAAGTAACCAAATCCTACTGGCTACTCTCCCAGCACAGATAGAGCCAAATCATGAGTGCCGAAGACCCAAACCCTGCCGCCACACCCACTCCCTGTGAAGACACCCAGGGAGATGGACGATGGATGTCTCTGGTGTGTGACATATTATTGTTATTATTATTATTATTATTATTGGTATGTCACACTATCCCTTGGCGTTCTATAGCTACAGCACAACAACAATCACGTATTGTCAATTGTCATTGTTTCCCCCTGTTAGAAAACTAAACTGATAAATAATTCATTGGTAGTAAATGTGCGATTTAGGTATATGCATACAGATAATACAGATATATTGTTTAATGTGTATCTGCATTTCCCATACAGAGTTTCAAAATGCATTTTTGGCTATGTTCATATTGATATGACTTGAGGAGTAGCCTATGATACTGCATAATGGTAATAATGTGTAAATTATCAACGCCTTTGTATTCGTCTTTATTCTTTTCTCTCTTTGTAGCACAATCGCTTTGTGTCTGACAGTAAAGACAAAGAACCTGATGTCCTGTTTGTTGGAGACTCTCTCGTTCAGCTCATGCACCAGTTCGGGGTAAAATATATACCACACACTCTTTGTCTGGTTCTGATTGAATTTAATAGCTTGTTCTCATAAACACCTATGCATGCTTTCAACTTGCGTGAACTTCTGGATATTCAATATGCAGGTGCTCTATTGTTGTTTTTCATCTGCAGGTGTGGCGACAGCTGTTCTCTCCTCTTCATGCCCTCAACTTTGGGGTGGGTGGTGATGCAACACAGCATGTGCTGTGGAGACTGAGCAACGGCGAGCTGGATAACATCAGCCCAAAGGTCCACTGCCAGAAATAGAGAACACGACCGTGCTTGTTTGTTCACACAGTAGTGTCATTGTGCTTTTCTTTGTGCTAGAATCCAAATTCCAGGTATTTTTTACTTCAAACTATCAATGCCATGGGCTGAGTCATGCATTTCTTTCTCTTATGCTGTTGTAGGTTGTAGTGCTGTGGGTAGGCACTAACAATCACGGTCACACCGCTGAACAAATCTGTGGCGGAATCATGGCTATTGTCCAGGTCATCAAGAACAAGCTGCCACATGCCCGGACGCTTGTGCTGGTAGGTTTTATTTTTTAGTGCATTCCTTAAAGGAAGTGCTAATCTCCTCACCTGCATGTCTGTTGAAAAAGACAAATGAGGTTCATGCGACCATCAAACTGTGCAGTGATGGCAATGATGAGCTCCATCTCAGCACTGTGAGGTTAGGTAAACAATAGACTTTTAAACTCAATGCAATAGTTGTTATCTTTTAGATTGTGTTGGAGCTGTTTGGATATGTGTTGCTTTTATTCCTGAAAGGTATTATTTATTTGGGAGAGGGCTGAGATGGAACTACAAGTGAACTTGCTGTATGTAGGGTGGGGCTTTAAACTTCATTTGAGTTTGAACTGACATATGGGTGTGAAGATAATAGTAGACTGTTTTTACACAATGGTATTCATTTCTGAGAATATTACCAAAGGTGACACAGCTCTCAACCTTTTAAACCACAACACAACTCCTTTTTTCAGGGTATACTGCCAAGAGGTAAATTACCAAACCCTCTGCGGGACCGAAATGCCAAAGTGAACAAACTGGTCCAGGAGGCTGTAACATCCCTCCCCCACGCTTCTTTCCTCAGTGTGGACCCAGGCTTTGTCCACTCCGATGGTAGCATCTCCCATCAAGACATGTACGACTATCTTCACCTGACTCCTCAGGGATACCAGGCTGTGTGCGAACCCCTGCACACACACCTCCAGTCTTTGCTAGAAAAGCCAGCTGAGAACTGACCGACGAGGGCCCAAGCTTACACTACTGCAGTGGTCCTCACCCCTGTTTCCAGAGAGCAACAACCTCAGCTTATTAACACCTTGAATAATGGATAGAAGCAATTAATAGGGGCTAAGAGCCGTGCAAATTATATGTGCAAGTCGTCTTCATGGCCAGGGTTGGTGACCACTGTTACAAATAATGGGACCATAGTTTTTGTGTTCATGATACAGTCAGAAATGAATTGTGCTGTGCTATAGAGAGACAAAGTTTTGCCTCCATTCCCAGCAAGCATCTGTACCGCTAGCTTTTGGTTCTCAAAGTGTTTTTTCCGCAGAGGGATTATCCCTCTGCTATATGATACCAGTGATGAATATGATGAGGGGAACTTCGTGCTTGTAGTCCACAGGATCAGTGACTCAACAGTGAGAACAATTAAATTAATTAATCTGAAGGGATGACAACAGACAAATTAATCCAGACGTCCATTGCTTATGAATAAAGCTTTCAAAAAAGATACAGCAGCTTTTTACTCTAATTTTTACTCTAGTTGCCGGACCTTTAATAAGATTTGCTGCTCTGGCTGATGTCCCTTCAGCTACAGCTCTCATTTGGCTATTGATGCTTAATTTACTTTAGAATACAGAAAGCTGCTCTTCAGACTGCATCAGAGGCTTCTGGGACAGGATACGAGGCGTTGGCTCTTTAGGTACCCAACATACAGAGAACTGCCCTTCCAGGAAGTTGCTATAATTTGTCATTTTGGTTTCTCAGTCTCACTAAGTTTCATGAGTTACATTTATCAGGCAATAGCTTTATTTCATTTTTGTGATGTCTGGTATCTTTTGTATTTGTTCATTTGAAAGACCAAATGTTTTTGATCAGCCGTTACTGTTTCTTGCCTTTCATCATGTCACCTGTTGTCTCTTTATTGTCCACGTACCTTTTTGCTTCACCTATTGTAATAGCAACAGATTTTGACGTGGGAGTATGTATTTGAGTAGTTTGTGAAGTTGTATAGGTATATCAAAACTGTACCATCTGTAATGGCTATACTTCACACTAAAATGCTTCTGAGCCTGTTGGACAAAGATTGTGCTACAGAACTTGAATTATTATGAGTGGATTGTGTAAGTGATGAAAGAATGCATTAAATATAAAAACAAGGTGGTTTTGGTGTCAACTGATGGGTCAGATCAGTTTGCTGATACTGAATTAGAGACATTGATTGCCACTGAAGCAGTGCTGTATTTTTATGCCGCAAGTCTGATCATCAACCAGCGAGTTCAGCAAGAGTTCACGTTGAACGTCTGCAGGAGATAAATTGGTTTTAGTTGCCTGCTTTTGTTCAGGTCTCAGACATAGTAGTGAGCTGAGGGCTGCATTTCTGAAACTGGAGGAGGGTGAACAAGTCTCGCTTTGCCTTTAACCTGCACCATCCGCCTCAATCATGAGAACAAAACCTGAAACTTCATACTCATACAAACCTCATACTCGCAGTTCTGCCCATTACCTCGATTATATCAAGCAATATCTTCCATATGACAGCAGTGAATCCATTCCAGTGGTGTTGATAGTATTGATAATGAGCAATCAGAATTGATTGTAAGCCTGTATGTGTATGACATGAAATGCTTTTGCCACTGAAGAATCTTTATAATGATATAAGTATAACCAAGTGTAAGAGATGACTATTCAAGGTCCAAATTCATCTTAACTTGCATCAGTACAGTGACAGCAGTAAACTTAACCTACAAATATTGCAAACCAAAGGCTCATTTAGTGCAGGTGAGCAGCATGTGGGACCCACACCTTCCCTCAAATTAGCTATCAAGCAAAACCACAATCAGTGTTGTGGCAAAGATACATATCTTGCATTATTCACAGCCACCCATTGTAAAGGTGCCATTTGTGCAGGACATGCGTCATTTAACTGGCAGTTGTTGAATGTGCCACGGCTATTATTTCAGGCATTGACATCATTCCTTATAAGGAGCCCCGACATCAACCATTTCATTCCCTTCTCTGGGACCAAAGAGAGTGCACATGCAGGATTTCTTTCCATGAACTTACTGGCTTTTTTGGGCTTCACTACAGCATGGGATCAAGGATGCTTTTGCTGTTTGCTCTTGCTCTGCTCATATTCACTGAACACAGCCAAGGTATTATTATTATTAGAATGAGATAATGTCACAAGTTTTAAAAGTAAGTTTGCATTGTGCATTTTACTCTGATGTTTTTTTAAAGGTGTTCCTGAGATACATGAGCAATCTTCAGTTGCCAGCAAACTTACTGATGGTATGTGGTAGTACTGTTAACATTTTCCACTAGACTGATTCTTTATTATTTAGTGAGGTTTTGTTTCTGCACTACTTAACTTTAATTTAATAATTCTTATTAAATATTAAATCATAATTATTAAGTATTAAGTTTTATATGAATTGTGTCGTAGGGTCTGCTGCTGGAGAACCGCTGATGACTGTAAATACAATCAACACCACAAGGCAGCAGAATGGACTGTGTATTTGTAAAGGTGAAAGCAGTTTTGTTAACAAGCAAAATGCATGTCTTTACAGTGTATCATCCTAACCCATAATGCTTTTGACTTTATGTTTTTGGGTCACCCAGGAAAGGGAGCAGAGGTGACGAGTGCACACTGCCCTTGTCAGCACTCTGCCAGAGGCAGTGGCAAGCATGGAAAGTGTAAGTATCTGTTGTCGTATCACATAATCAAGTACGATTAACAGTATAAGCATAAGTGATAGGAGAACAACTTTCAAGAGTATTGTTTGCAGATTTTTAAAGATATTTTGAATGTTTGAATATTTTATGATATATTCTTTCTTATCCTATTGCCCTGCCCGCCTGGATTTGTTTAACCACAAGGGAGGAGACGGTCCTGGAGTGGAAAAAACAAGAATCTGAGGAAGCACAAACTGAAGAGCAAGTTTAGTGTCCCGATGTGAATCTATCTATCTATCTATCTATCTATCTATCTATCTATCTATCTATCTATCTATCTATCTATCTATCTATCTAT
>JAOXYL010000043.1:14115509-14129700 GCA_028564955.1 Terapon puta | reverse complement strand
TGCTCCTGTTATACTCCACGAACTCTGTGCCGCTGGCAGTCACCTCAACATTAGAGACTGGCTCTGTGGGTGAAAAAAGAGACAGTATAGTAGAAGGAAACACTGCAGTGGCTTGAAATGACTCCTTTGGAATACACATTTTACATAAGTTGTTTTTAGGGTTGCTTTAGATTTGTGTCCATCACAGTATTTTGTTTCAGACATAATAAAGGATAATGTTTGGTCTAAAGCAATGTGTTGTAGTTGTCGGGGCCAAAATGTTTGTGTGCATAATCTGTGCTGTTTATTTGTTTTGATCACCTGTTTGTGGGTCAACTTTTGCTTCCGGTAATTAGCGCAGGGAGTGGAGTCGCACATTATTTTACCTGTGCACTTGGTGGAGTTTTTGGATCAAAGAGGATGACATGCTCCGATATTTTCTGTTGACCGTGCTTCTTAATTTGTTGTTATTCTTTTTGGTTATTAAACATCATAAACTTCTACAGTGGACTTTGAATTTTCTTTTTGGACATGAGTCAAAGTAGGGGCCGGCTTGGCCTCTCAGTGGTCTTGGAAATGGAAAATTGCCACTACAGTAGTACATTGTCAACTGCAAAGTTTATACTTTTTGCCAGAGTAGAGTGTTTGTATTATTTTTGATATTTCATATATATTTGTGCACACTTAAGTTTCTTCAAAGGAACCTGAAAACATGATTTCTGTGTTGGGTGTTTGGAATCTCTTGATAGATATTATTTGAAAACACTGGAAACCTACACAGAATTATTGGAAAAGAAACAATATTCATTGCTTGCTCGTATGCATAATTTCCATTCAGAATTAAACTACATGAAATATTTGCTCACCAGACACATCCAGTCTGACGGTTCCATCTCCGACTGTGTCTCCCACTGGGAAAATGACAACTTTGTAGTCTCCTGTGTCATGAAGAGACACATTTCTGAGCTGCAGAGATCCAGTAGATAAGAAGAGGGTGATCCTGCCCTCATACCCCAAGCCAGTTGTGTTTATTCCATTGTTAAAAGTAATTATAACTCTCTCTCCAAATTTCCAGGCTACAATTGAAAATGGTGTTTCTGGTGGAGTCAGTGTTGTTTTGAACATCACCGTCTCTCCCACAGCTGCATACTGAACATCTGGCAACACACCAGCTCCTTTGGCCAAACCTGGAAGAGAAAGCAAATACTTTATATTTTTGTAACTAATAATCTGAGTATATTGCAAAATGGGCCTGTGGGATAATATCCTTGATAACATTTTTGGCCATCTGCTTTTATTTTAGACCACATAAAGGATATCAAGTCCTCTAAAGTGACCCAGTTACTAAGAAATTATGTCTATTGGAACAGACAGACAACACATTTAATATAGAGGTCGGGCGCCGATAGGACATTTTAAAAACGGCATAGACGGAACTTGGCACCGACAGTCGCCGATAGCTGCCATTTTTTTGCACAGAGCCATAAACTGCTTCTTCCCTGCTCTGCTGTCTGTCTCTCTCTGAAAAAAAAAGCTCTGTCGCTCTGATCACTGAGGGGCAGTGGTGGACAAAGTACTCAGCTCCAGTACTTGAGTCAAAGTATAGATACTCGTGGTCAAATCTTACTCAACTACAAGTAAAAGTTCCTTGGTCAAAATTTTACTCAAGTTAAAGTACTAAAGTTCTAACTTTTAAAAATACCCAAGTATTCAAAAGTACATGCATTTAAAAATACTTAAGTATTCAAAAGTACAAAGTACATTTCCTCAGTACATTGCTGTATTGTTTTCTCAGTGCTTTTACAGACTCTCTGAAACCACCTAATGATGTACAGACTTACATGTAGAACCACTTTGCTACAAAAAGGCTATAGAAACACCTATAAAAACTTCAACATAAAAATGCAGTCAAAAACAATAATGACAGCTATTGTCATTTAAATGTTTTATTTAAACATCCCCACCCAAAAAACAGGAGGGTCGTTCAGTCTATTGCCGTGAACATGTGAACATTTTTTTCTCACTGAGATAACTCAGTTTTTAAAAGGTAAATGTAGTCCATTTCTTCAGTTATCAGCATGGCTGACGTGGGGACGGTGAGTTCTTGAATGCAGAAATGTACCAGTAGATTGTTTGCGGTGAACACAGCAACCATTTGAAACAGCTCTGTGAAAGCTACACAGAGCGAAGATGACGTATTTCCATCCCATCCCAGGGTTGAGCGGTGACTGTGATTGGTTCCCTTCTGTGAGGAGCACAGCGTGTGGCCAATTGCAAGAAAAACACCAACAGCTGACTACAAAGCTATATTGAGCACAAAAGGAACGAGTAAAGACAAGATTCCTAGAAATGTAGTGGAGTCGAAAGTACAATATTTGTCTCAAAAATGTAGTGGAGTGAAAGCTGCATACTGACACTCCGTTACTGTTCACCACTGTTGAGGGGCGGGGCTGCTCTTCACACACACACACACACACAGAGAGAGAGAGAGAGAGAGAGCAGTAGAGACGATTAATCAGCTATCGTTTTTTTCCTGCTCCAAACTATCGTTATTATATCGGCCTTAAAAAATCCACTATCGGTCGACCTCTAATTTAATGCATCTTAAAATATCAAAGTTATGATTAATATATTCATTATATTAAGTAATATTGATATTTCTTTAAGTAAAAAATGTCCTCATCCTCAATGTCAACATCCTCAGCCACATTCCTCTGGGTCAACTTTAAATAATATTTTTGTTTGGTTTAAATGAATATTTAATAGTTACACATATAGTCCACAACATCTCATGTTTACAAAACCAAAAAGCCTTCACCTTGATCACTGGCTAAATCCATTTCCAAAAGTATTCAGCAAGTTTAAAAACCTTACCTGTGAAAGCCACAGAGACAATGCAAAGTAAAGGTAATATATCCATTGTGCTTTGTGAGCTGAGGAGAGATCAACCGTCTGGCTTTGACTGTCCTGACCGATGTGAACCCTTTGGCAGCTCTGATTGTCTGACTGAGTTACAAACTGAGTGCATGATAACATGAACCCAGTGGATCTGCAGTCATGCCATAAAGCTGCAAGACGTCGCCCTCTTGTGGCACTTCCATGTTTGTACTGACACACTGATGTAAGTATTAATAATCCCACACACGAGTGTTACTTATTTGGTAAACCGCACATAGTCAGGCCATTTAACTTCCACTCACCCAGATCAGTCAAGTTTCTAGTCTGAAAGGAAACCTACACATTTATCATCCTGTAATAAACATGATGGCAGAAATGGTTAAAACAAGTGGCTAATTATTTTGAATTCCTGCTGAGATCCCGGTACATACATAAACACTAAATGTGTAGGGTGAATTTGGAGGAAAATTATGAAATTATATAAACATCACAGAGCTTGGTTGTTTTGGCTTCTGATGTTTATTTGCATTTGAATTTCTCATGAAGGGGACTCTGCTTCTTGGAAAAATACTAGGTGGAAAAAGAGTGACAATGAAAAGAAAACATTAGAATATTTTCCAATGCCTCTTCAGTTTATGCATCATATTGCCAAATTACAGCCACTCTAGCAGCTCTGTGGACACAGTACTATTTCAATACTTTGCACCTTGTGAAAGCCTACAGTTCTAAATTATATTGTGTATCATATTTATTTAGAATGTTTTAGTTGTAATTATTTTTATTTTAGGTCTATATTTTATTTTATTACTATGTTTATTACTCACTTTGGTTCTATATGTTATGTTGTATATGCAACAACTGTGCTAACATGCTCACAATAGCAATGCTAACGTACCGATGTTTAGCATTCAAAGAACATGCAAAAAATTCAAGCAGAATATTATTCAGGCCTGAACACAGGAAACCTAACTGGATAACCCGCATAGACTGCCCGATTATCTGCATAGTCATTGAGGTCAGGAGGCCTCCAGCGGATCTGAACTGAGTGGAGCCCAGGCCACAGAGGTCCAGCAGCCCTGTTTGCTTCAGGCAGTTGCTCAGCCGGGGCCTCAGTGTCTGCATCAGGAAAATCCCAGTCCAGAGCAATATGGCACAGATCAGCCACGGCTGCCTGGTCAGGGGTCAAGATGACTGGTATGCCAGCGTGAACCGTCGGCCAGGCGGAAGGTCACTGGTTTAACCTGGTCTGGTAAACCTCTTCACCCCACCATTGGCCTGAGGGTGGTATAAGGTAATCCCTCAAATGAAAGTGTGCTGGGTGAGAACCTCTCCTCCACGGAGTATCTCTGCTCAGTTAGTGACCTAAAGGCAAATGCCACCAGGCGCTCGCTCCTCTCCTGGAGCTGGGAAAGGACTGCAGGTCACAAAGGTAGGGCTTCTCCTTTTTTGAGAATTTTTTTATATGTCGGAGTGATGGTGATTCAAATATCATATATTTCTGTGTACAAAAACACAATATTATGTTAACAGAATGCAGTCTCCTGCTGCCTTATTCCTCTAAATGTCAGAGCTCCTCAAATGTGTGCATCCAGGCATGCACTGTGCATGTGCATCAATCTAATGAACGAAAAGAACAGACCCCTCAGGGGCAGAAAAAAGAAAAGATAGAAGAGGAGAAAGGACGGCAAGATAAAGGATCAGCAAGGGGGCAAGAGGGGTTCGGCTCAGTCCACCACATGACCCTACTATGTGTGAAAATTAAAAAACAGTCAATTGAATTTCTGTAAAAGTAACTGCTATTCCCAATTAGTCCACTGGGGGTCGCAACGTATCAGCATTGCCAGGGTACAAACGTTTTGTAATTTTTTTAATGAGTCAAGTAAGGGACAGCACAATGGTGTATGGTGTAGTGGTTAGCACTGTTGCCTCACAGCAAGAGGGTCCTGGGTCCAATCCCTGGTTAAGACAGGTCCATTCTGAGTTTGCATGTTCTCTCTGTGCCTGCGTGGGTTCTCTCTGGGTACTCCAGCTTCCTCCCACAATCCAAAGACATGCAGGTTAGGTTAATTGGCGACTCTAAATTGCCCTTAGGTGTGTGTGTAGTGTAATGTGAGTGTGAGTAGTTGTCTGTCTCTGTGTTAGCCCTGCAATTGCCTGGCGATTAATCCAATGTAACATATAGAACCAAATACTTTTGGGCAAGAGACTACTTTTGGGTGCAAATAGCTGGGATTGACTCCAGCACCCAGTGACCCTGCCTGGCAGGACAAAGCAGGTATAAAAAATGAATGGATGGAGTCAAGTAAATGCTTCAAAAACTGCGTAAATGCAATGTCTGCTCCAGAGGTGAAAGCGTACATTGCCACAGGCAGCAATGCACGCTGCTCACTTTGTGACGTCAAATATGTGAGGGAATTTGCTAATTTTTCCAGCATGGTAACTTTCTTGCTAAATCTGGCGACTTTCCAAAACCCTCTTGGCACCTTTTTTTTTCTTCAAATGTGACTAGCGACAAATCTAGAAACTGCCGGTGCTATTGGACACTTTTTGGTGTTTTGGAAACTGACATGAAAGCCCGTATCACTCTGTGGTTACTGTCCTTAACGAGCAGCAGGTGCTGCCATGAGCCCTTCCCCTGTCCCGAAACTCTCTCAACTGCTGTCACAAGAGAGAGGAGAGCCACCGCTCTGCATCCACACACTGCAAATGAATTGCGCAGAGCCAACGCCAATATTAATGTAAAGGCCTGGCAGGGGGGGAACTGTCCCTTTTATAGGTTTGCACCCCCAGTGGTTGGCTGTGGTAGTGCCTATTACAACCCACAGATCTCTATCCTGCTACAGAAGGTATTCATTAAAATGAATGAACTCCCACTTCCATTCAAATCAGACATACACAATCTTCCAGATAACAAAAAATGTGCCGTCAATTCTTATCTCATTAGAGTGACGACTGACAAAAAATGAGCAGTATTACAAGTATTATGTCCATTTCATGAACAACATCATAACCAGAGGTGATGCTGAGGTCTCTCAGTCTGAACTTAACAACCAACCAGCATGGTACATTCCTCACCACAGAGTCTACCACCCCCACAAACCCGGAAAGATACATAATGTTTTTTGATTGTTCGGCACGTTTCCAAGAAACGTCTCTGAACGACCATCTCTTGACTAGGCCAGATCTAACCAACACGCTTATTGGAGTGTTATGTCGATTTAGAAAAGGTCCAGTGGCTATAATGTGTGATGTTGAAAGGATGTTCCACCAATTTTATGTTGCAAGGGAATACCAAGACTATCTAAGGTTTCTGTGATAGGATGAGAGTACACTTGTTTGGGGCAGCCTCATCTTCTGGCTGCTCCAACTTTGTATTTAAACACCTAGCAGCACAGGGTTATGGAAAGTTCAGTGATGAGCAATGTTCCCTCTAATTTTTCATGTGTCTGGGTATACACACAAGCTTCCTGAGCACACTGAGGACCACTGTGAGCAACATCAGATGTGCACGCTGTGGCCACACACCAGTGTCACACTTGATGAGTGGATGTGTCGCTGCCCATTCGTTTCGCCATGATAAGGGGTTAGTATTTGCGTCTCTTAACTCAGCCGCACTGTTGTTAGCTAGCTAACCTGCATGAAACGTATCAACAGGACACATATGCAAGCACTGTGATTGGCTGCGTAGCGTAAGTGAACGTTATCGTATGATTGGCTGGACACCTGTCAGTGACAAGTGTGAGGCTGTCACTCACTGAGTTACAATGCAAAAAACTAAATTATTGGTTTAATTAATTAGATTAAATTAGGTCTAATATTAGATATTAATGAATATGTTTATGTTGAATTTTATTTTGTGCACTGATTTTCTTGTGCGCTGAGAATGTGCGAGCAGTGCGCTATTGCGCTAGCGCTCAGCTTAGAGGGAAGATTGATGATGAGTCTATCGGGTTCATTCAGAAAGGATTTTATGTCGACAATGGGTGGATAAGTGTCAAATCAGCTGCTGAAGCCGTAAATCTGGTGGAAGAGGCAAGAGCCTTGTGCAGAACAGGAAACCTCCATCTGCACAAGTTTGTGTCCAATGATAATAATGTGACTGCTGCAATACCACCTCAAGAACCTGCCCAGACTAAAGATCTAAACATGGCTTTAGGAAAACTTGTGAGTGAGTGAGCGAGCACTTGGAGTTCAGTGGTGCGTTGAGGTAGATGAATTCCAATTCAGAGTTACAGAAAATCCACCGACAAAAAGAGGGGTGCTCTCAACTGTTGCTTCTGTCTTTGACCCACTAGAGCTTGTGGCCCCATTCATACTCCTCGGAAAACAGATCCTTCAGACACTGTGTAGAGACAAAGTGGGTTGGGATGAAACTCCTTCCATTGAATTTTGGTGAAGTTGTGCAGTATGAGCTTCACAACTGTTCAGATGTGAGTCTCAGGGGCTATGGTGCCTGCTCATACCTCAGAGCAATAATTGAAACAGGACAGATCTTTTGCTCATTTGTGATAGGGAAGGCAAGAGTGACTCCTACCAAAGTAATGACCATCCCAAGACTTGAGCTGTCATCAGCTGTAACTTCAGTTCGCAATGCTGATGCTGTTAAGCAGAAGCTGGAAATTGAAAACCTGCAGGAGTATTGGACTCACTCAAAGGTAGTCCTTGGTTATGTGAAAAATGATGCCAAGAGGTTTCACACTTTGATAGCCAACAGGATACAACATGTAAAATTAAGCACCAAGCCCAAACAATGGCGATATGTTAGTTCTGAAAACAGTCCAGCAGACTATGCCTCTAGAGGACTGAGCTCAAGGAGTGTATAACACGTTTCGCTAGTTGAATACCTTCTTGGACATGAACAATGTCCTTAGAGTGGGGGGACGGCTATCCCATTCAGTATTACACTACAACATAAAGCATCAACCAACGGAGAGGCATGACTATGAACAATTTGCGTGCAAATGGAATATGGATTTTGGGATGTGGAAACCTTGTCCCTTCACACATATATTAGTGTGTAAAGTGTATGAGATACAAAAGAGCCACAGAGACCCAAAAACTGTCAGACCTACCAGAGGAGAGAACAGAAGCTTCCCCTTCTTTTACATACTACGGCCTTGATTGTTTTGGCCCTTTTATTGGGAAGGAAAGAAGAAAGGAACTAAAACCATATGGACTGCTGTTCACTTGCTTGTGCTCCAGAGAGGTGCATTAGATGACAGACGCATTCACAGACTCATCAATGCCCTTTGAACTCTTGCTGCCATTTGAGGACCTGTGCATCAATTATGATGCGATCAGGGAACAAACTTCTCTGAGTTACTCAAGGGAATGGACCAAGATGGGCAGTGAGCTATCGGTTGTGAATTTGTAATTGTTCCCTCTGCAAGTCATATGGGAGGAGTCTGGGAGCACCAAATTCGAACAACAACAGGAGCATTCTAACAGTCATTCTGGACGAGTTTGTAAGCAGAATCTACACCAAAACATTGAGGATGTTGTCATGTCCCGTCACGTTTGTTTAGTCCTGTTTAGTTTCCTGTTTAGTCATTGGCTTGTGTTTTATTTTGAAACCCTAACTCTGCTCTCGTTTCAGGTCCCTTTACTTCTGCCCTTTGTGTGCTTTCCCGCCGGTGTGATTGTCTGCCTCGCCCTGATTGTTTGCACCTGTGCTCCCCTTCCTCTTGTGTATATGTAGTCCGCGTCTCCCCTGTCTCGTTGCAGATAAACAGTGGGCTGATGTCTGAGTTTTGGTCTTTGTGTTTCTAGTTTATAGTAGAAAGACTTTAAATTGGGGTTTAACATAGAAATGATTCACTAATAATTTAAACATAGAGAACTATTGTCATTATGTATGGCTTATTATACTGTGATTTTACTGGTCAGACCCACTTGAGATCAAAGTGGGCAGTATGTGGCCCCTTAACTAAAATGATATGAAACACAGTGTGTGTTGTCCTTGAGGCGTGTATCCAATACAACTGACAAATTATAAAGGAATTTGTGATACATCAGATTCCTGCTTATCAAGTGGAAGGTTACACTTGTTCTGATTAAATGAAAACAACTAACAGTTACATGAGTTCAGTGGAAGAGTACAACTTTAAAGTAAACTGAATAGAAAGTTAAAATATAAAATGAACCAAATATGAGTATAATGAACCAAGTAAAAGTGCAATTTTAACACAGTGTTTGATAGCAAACGATTAATTACAATTTGCCAGCAATATGTTTTTATATTAAGGAATTCACATTGTTAACTTATAGTTTGATATGCCATTTATAAAGTGTTTGCTGCAGAGCATAATACTGTATGTGTGTAAGTAAACATTATTTTAACATCCATTACCTACTGTAGGAGCACTGTTAAAATATTTTGGAGGAGGCACTGATTCAGCCCAGGGCCAGTACACCACTGATTCATGTGAGAGAAAACTCACCATATATATTTAATTTCAAGTTAGATTATCTCAATAAGATATACTAATATAAGATATAATAATATGGCAAGGGACACAGTTTTTTTTCTGACTGTGAGCTAGCTGTACTATTTTATTGGGAAAATAAGCAGTATAATTTTCAAAGGTAATATGGTATCTAGCATGCCTAGCTTTGTTGTTGTTTTTCATCTTCGGTCCATCTCCATTCTCTGCCTTATCCACTGTGCTCACTGTCCCCTCTGTGTCTTCTGTAAGCTCAGCTGTACCTGGTAAGTTAATAACAAAATTGCTTTTGTAACTGCTCTGTTTACTGGAGAGCATTCTGAGGTGAATACATTTGTCCAAAAATATTGATTTAATTTTGCTATAGGTCCTTCAGCAGCTCTGCCAGTAGACCCAGCTCAGTGGCCCCCTTTCCTGTTGGACTCAGACATTTTGTGTAGCTGCTACTGGAGAAGTTTTTTGGATGGACCAGGTATTACTGACAGTAAGAAGTATAAACGACAAAGTCAGCCATCAGATTTCTTTTAATGATTTTATAAATGACTTTGCCTCCAAAAAGCTACATAAAGGCCAAACTTTATTTGTATTTTTTCCCATTTTTACCAAAGCTTTTGCACATTTTATCCAAGTGTCAGCTCTAATTATTCATTGTTATTTACTTCCTATTTTGTTACCTTGTTTCAGTTGTATCTGTTCTTTAATCATCATTAATAATGTATTTGATCATTATTCAAGTATTTGTTTGATATTTATTTTATTTAATGCTGTTTTTGGTAACTTTTCAACAGTTCATTTAAAACAAAAAAATTAAATAATCACTTTGAATATTAAGTGGAAATAAACCCCAGGCTGCTCTTGTGGCTGAATTATTTTCCATTTCAAACAAAAAACATAGATGGGTAAAACATTTTGGGCTGCTCTATGGGGTTTCATGTATTGATTTTCTGTGCACCGAGTGTGTGTGGGCAAATTTGTTGTTTGCTTCCATGGCTTAATGACTGTGGATTATAATCTAACCACAACATAAATATTCTTACATCTAGTTTTCTAAGTGTATTCCTAATGAGTAGAGCATAAAATAAGTTAGTACAGTAGGTGTGTAAATGATCAAAGACCAGTATCATTGGCAGTAATAGAGGGCCCCAAATTCACATTTTGGTTAGGGCCCCATGGAGGCTTGGGCCAACCCTTGATTAAACATCTTAAAACTGCCAAGTTGTGAGTGTCCTGCATTTGGGTCTACCTGCCTTGTCCTGAGCCACAACACTTTGTTATGTGGTTGGATGCAGATCAGTGTTATTTTGGCAACAGACTAGTTAGTATTAAAAATGGAAAGTAATATATAAAAGTTGTCATATTTGGTTTCCATATTCTTGACCAACATCTTATTTCAGATACTGTAAATTTATATCTCAGATCCTCACAGAGCAAACAGATGTCCTGTGTCCTGTCTGATGCCAGCGCCAACCACTGAGGCAACTCTACTTTAAAATTTTATTTAAAAACAAACGTGTGTCCCTCTAACATGTCTTCATTCATAAATTGAACTGTGTGATCACACATCCAATTCTTTCTTTTTTTCACTCAAAACCTCACGGTGGTATGAGAGAGAAGTCAGGATGACCAAAGTCATTAGGATATATCCTCAGATACAGACCTCCACAAATAATCCTGAATGTTTGTGTCATGTCAGACTATGATCCCTTTTTATGTACTATTGGGGATAATTTGAAAAAACTGTTTCTAGAAGGACTTTCTTTAATTATCATATAAAAGTTACTTGTTGTGTACAGTGTTAATGATCAACGAGGTTGACGTTGCTGATCGTTGTGTGGATTTTATAGCCCTGATGATGGGAAAGTACCACAGTACTTCCTTGTGCATTATTCTGAGATTAGCGAAGGCAAAGTGAATTAGTCTGATCCCTCTTTTCTGGTGTGAAACTTGATGATACTGCAGACGAAATGAAAATAGCTGTGATACACTTCATCATCCTTGGAGTCATCTCAGGTAAATTTTACTACTTAATCCAGCAAATATTTATTCACTTGTTTCTCTACATGCAACCATCCATTTTGAAAGTTGCCATTTTGTGCTCAGAGGGTTTTTTTTTACATCAAGACTTTGCACTGAATTGAAATTCAAGGTCTTTTGCACTCCTATTAGACCTGTAATTGTCTGTTTCAGGTTTGGCCAAAGGAGCTGGTCTGTTGCCAGATGTTCGGTATGCAGCTGTGGGAGAGACGGTGATGTTCAAGACAACACTGACTCCACCAGAAACGCCATTTTCACTTGTTACCTGGAGATTTGAAGATAGAACTATAATCACTTTTAATAATGGAGTAAACACAACTGGCTTGGGGTATAAAGGCAGGATCAACCTCTTTGTATCTACTGGATCTCTGCAGCTCAGTAATGTGTCTCTTAATGACAATGGAGAGTACAGAGTAACTGTTTTCCCAGTGGGAGACACATTCGAGGATGGAAGCGTCAGACTGAATGTGTCTGGTGAGCAAACATTTCACATGTTATTTAATTCTGAATGGAAATCACACAAATTATCAAGCAATGGAAATTGATTCTGTTCCAATAATTGCGTTTAGGTGTCCAGTGTCTTCAAATAAGATCTATCAAAAGAGATTCAAAATATGTCAGCTAACACAGAGATCATGTTTTCAGGTGCATTTAAAGAAACTGAAGCCGAAATTTCGCAAACTGCACAAATACTCCACTAAAAAAGTAAAAAAACATCCTCCAGAGCTTTCAGCTGCATCTCAAAGTGGGTATAATTTACTTGATAAAGAGGCAGTATTAATGATGGTGGAGAATATATCTGCAATAGTATGTATTGTACCAGTGGGGAGTGGGATTCAAGGATGGATCCATCAGACTGTTCGTGTATGGTGAGCAAATGTTTCACATGTTGCTTCTCTTACAATGTTGAATGGAGAAGATTAGTTATAACAACTGAACCACAACTAAATGCTGTTGCCTTTTAAATGATCAGAACTTCAACAGTTCCTAATTGGGGATAAAGTTTATCTTTCAGCTAGAAACAATTAAAGGCAGAAACAGACATTTTTAAACATCTGATTAAAAATTACATTAACCTGGCATGACCAGTTTTAGGACTGTAAACCTAGATATAAAAATTAATGAGTAACTAAAATAGCCAAACAAAAGATAGCTTTCTTCCCTCTCTGCTTGAAAGTATAAAACCTTTTTCATCTCTGACTACATTCAGCATCACTGAGGGATCACAAGTGTGATATGTTGACCTCTAACAGTGATGTCACAGACTCCTGGGATACACCTGTACATCAGTGTAGCAAGGTCAAAGGCTAAATGGCTGGAGGTCAGCCAAATTTATTTTCAGGGGGTGTTAAAGTTGTTAAGTGTGTCAAAACAGTGTTTAGGTGCTCACATGAACATTGAAACAGGTTTTGCTAGCTGCAATAATGCCTCCTGCTCGTACTGGCCCTTCATTGTCCGCTTCCTATGATGGAAAGTCCAAAGTCCTCCTCTGTGCAGTATTCAGTGTTCTATCAAAATCTAATTTCCTCCTTCTGAAGTTACAGACTGGTACGAAATTCCATAGCATTTTTGGAGAGGAACCAAAATGTTTCAACACATATTTGGCATCACTGTAGTGTATAACAGATATGTATAATAATCTTCACCAACCAAAACATGATACAAACAAATAAAATAATAAACAGTAGATTTGTATGTGCAGTACAATTCACGTAAAAGTTATAAAATGTTCCTTAAAACACATTTAATATTATGCAAAAATACTACAATATTCATATATGAATAATTAATTTTCTACATTGGAGTTCACAGAAACAAGAAACACTGGCCCAAAATGTGAATATATTATGATGCAGAAAAATAATGTGTGTTTTCCACATGTAAAAAGTGATGTTAAAAAATGTGACAGCACTATCAGGATGTGGTGATTTTCTTGGATGTGCACATGAAATGATCCAGGTGTGTGTTATAGTCTTGCCTTACATATGTTTTACACCTCTGAGATTTTGAAAACTCAAAGTGGATCAACTTTGTCTTAAGATTTAAAGCAATCTGAGTCTGAGAGCATCAAATCCAATTTGAGGCTCAATTCCTTGGTGACACCGCTAACGTCGACTGATTTTACATGTCATTTTTGTGTTCTACTACCTGACAAACTCATTAATTGACCGTTGTTTATTCCAAGCTACAGTATGTAGTCTCACCTGATTTAAATACTGATCTTACTGCTGTAACATGGTCAAATTTATAGTTACAATCTGCTCAGACAGTGAGGCATATATAGGAAATATTTTAGGAAAGAAAACTTCTCCAGTAGCAGCTACAAAAACTGATCCAGCTGTCCCCTGCAGTGAATAAAGTTTTGTATTTTTCTGAACTTTTTTTTTAAATTATTTGGTGATAATTTTGGATGTGTTACAACTTGTGTGATTTTATGCAATAACTTTTCCTTTTAGTTAAACTTTTAAAATCCAGAGTCTTTTACTCTTACGTGTCTTTTATGTTCTCCTGATGCATTTTGCTTCCTCTGGACACCTTTGTGGGAAAATGTACATTACATACAAAACAAAACCACTATTGAATTGCCATACATCAGTATTTTTTCAGTTTTTCAAAACAATTGAACGGTCGAGAGAGAGAGAGAGAGAGAGAGAGAGAGCAATTACGAATGCTCAGTAATACTGTATGGGATTCACCAAGACCTGCTGTCCTCTTGACATCATTCTTTTGTGAGGTGGTTGCAAATATAAAATCATTTTGTTTTTCACCCACAGAGCCAGTCTCTAATGTTGAGGTGACTGCCAGCGGCACAGAGTTCGTGGAGTATAACAGGAGCA
>JAOXYL010000043.1:14064073-14108719 GCA_028564955.1 Terapon puta | reverse complement strand
TTCATTTGATCCTGAATGGCCTATTTGTGAACCACACATTTTAAGTTCCCCTTTCCGTCTCCTTGAACACCCTCCAAGACGCTCACGTTCACAATGACGTTAATATGAAGAGACAAGCAGTGCCCTCTCCAACAGCGATCATCCACTCTTAATTTGACCCTCCACAGTTGCACTTGCTTTCATATGAGAGACAAGGAAAGCACAAGTGTTATCAATACATCTCACATCTAACTGCATAGTTCTGAATGGCACAGCGCAGTTCACAGAACCGTGCTAAAGCTACATTTACAGAATATGAAATAGCAAATTGCAAGCGTTACATGCACAGACAGAATCTCAAATGCAATGTGTTGCACTCGAATGGGCTAGTTTGGCCTGATTTCCTCTACTTTCATCATTTTCTGGGCTTTAGGAACGCCATTACTTTCATACTACCTTTTATATGCAGTTACATGTAATGCACTCATCGAGGTGGTTTTTCTTAACAGGATCCACGGCTGAATACTTTTTTCTTTCTTTCTTCCTTTCTTGTTTTTTTTTTTAACCACACTGCATAAATCTCACTTTTAAATACCCCCTCGACGTCCTCAGTATCATTTGACCTGAAGGGGTCGCTGTTTTACCGACGGTGTCGAGGGGGGGGGCAGGAGGAAATGTTGCGGTTTGCTGACTTGGAAGAAAAGTTGCAGATTTGAGCGCTGAGAGGAGGAACGAGGAGACTTGATGTAGTTTGAATACATGAGAGATGGGAAAGCTCTCGCAGCTCTTTCTCGAGTAAGTCACTTTAATTTTCTAACTAAGGCAGCCTGATGCCCCCGTGTCGGTCCACAGGTGTGCGCTCTGCACTGTGGATGTTACCGAGCCATGATCTTAACATTAGTTTATTCCCAGAGTGAAGCTGGCGTTTTTTTTTTTTTGAGGCTGTGGTTTTGGGGCGTCAGTGCTGGTGTTGGCCTCCTGTTCCTCTTCGTCTGTTTGACACGAGTCGTTAACATTTAGGGATTTTTATCCCCTGTTACCACTTTGTATGTTTCTCCCCCTCAGTGTCTCCAGTAATTAATACACTCGGCTGCCGTAGGTTTCCCTGGTGGTCACTCTGACTCTTTTCACTCAGTGTGTTTTTACTGATGAGCACAGAGGGGCTGTGGCGTTGAATCTGTGAGGAGTTTTCGTTATTTTCTCCACCGTCCCTAGTCCACAATGAAAACTCTTCCTCTGCTGAGGCTGATTTACATCACATTAATCCCAGGTAAGATGAAATGTTTGAAGCTTTTGCTGGCAGGGCACATGTGGCTGCTGATATTGACTTTAAAAAGTTTACAACAACGGGGTTTAAAACTGAGTTGTGAAACTTTACCCTTTAATATAATTTACATCAGATATTTTTCGTCCAGCTTTTGTCGGCTATTTGCACACAGTTACTCTGTTTTAAAGCAAATACTCTGATGAAAGATGTGTTCGTTTGTTTTGGTGCTGTTGTGTATTTTGAAAAATGTCTGGGTTTTTTTGTTTCTGTTTGTTTTTCTCTGGCAGTTCTTGAGTCACAGAAAATCAAAGTTCAGCCTCAAGTGACTGGATATGTCGGGCAAGATGTCAGCCTGCCATGCCAGCTCATCCCAGGAGCAGGAAAAGCTACAATCACTCAGATTCAGTGGGTGTACAAGGCACCAGAAGGAGAGAAAATCATCATCGTTGTTTCTAATGTTCATCATGGAGTTGAAGCTCACAACACATTTCTGAAGGACAGATTGGAGATCGCTAATGAGTCTTTGACCATTAGAGATGTGGAAATGAGAGACGCTGGCTCGTACATCTGCAACATTGTTTCTTTTCCTGATGGTTCATTTGATGGGACCACCAAACTTGTTGTTCAAGGTGAGTTAAAAATGTGTCTACACACAAACTCACCATATTAACATGAAGAGTAGACAGTCTTCAAAATTAGTGTGATAACAAGACAAAACTCTTTGTGTTTGTTCTCCCAGAAGAGATGCCGTTATCAGCAGGTGTGGTCTCGGCTGTAGTGATCACTGTCACGTTGCTGCTAGTCATCATAGCAGCCATAGTTTACCTCGTCTTCATCAGAAGGTGTGTGTATGTGTAAGTTATGTGTTTTGTGTTGGAGTATAGAAGCTGTCAAAATGACACCTCCTCCCATAACCAAGACTCTTGAGTTATGATCATCGTGTTGCAACAAATGTATAACCATGTCTGTCACTTTGACTAGTTCATTGAACAGTAGTGCTGTATTCACTGGATTAAAGAGGATGTAAATCATCAGCGTTTTTCTGCTTTTTCATGAAGCGAAAAAGAGCTGTGTGTGCATATCCATAAATATGGATCATGTATTTTTGTAGTCGTCGTCAGACATTTGTACAGAGCATGATGGTATATCCAACCATTATTTCCTCTTTGATTGATTTGATTATTTTGAATTTCTGGCTTTTACTGCACAAGATTGTCATTTAGTTTTTTATTTGTTTTAACACTTCATTATGAAACATATCTTTAAGATAGATTTTTTTTTTACAAAGTATCTTTTTGTTGTTTTGTTATAAAGCTTAAGATGGAATATATTACTTATACAAAAATGGTTTTAGGATTAGTTGCTTCACTAACCACTGCTCGTCTTATTTCCTTAGGCACGATTCCTCGGTCAGAAACTGTGTCTACATTGGTAAGAACAAAACCACTTGAAGTTCCTCTTCACTCTATTTCATCAGATCACCTGTTTAATGGACACCTTTTTTTGTTTGTTTTGTTTCTGTTCCCTTGACTAACTCTTATGTGTGTTTCAGACACCAGCCACCCAGTGACGGATGTAGCCAGGCCATCTCTTATTGTAAGAGAGGAGGTGAGCTCAGACCCGATTTGAAGCTATGTCTCTGAATTTTCAGTCTGATTAAGTAATAACATTGTTACATGCTGGGCTTAGAAAAAAGAGAAATTTGTTTAAAAATAGTGACATTAATACAACTAAGTCTCCACTTTAACACTTTCAGTTCACACCTGGTCTACAAGATGTCGTCTACTCTCACGTCAAGCCCAAATCATCTACAGATGTTACACCATCAACGAATGACAAATACACAGAGGCTATGTCTGTCGATGATGTCACTTATTCTGAGGTGGTAGTTTTACGCCAGCAGCCCAGATGAGATTAAATATTTGCTGAAGTGATGATTAGCTTTTGCTGAGGATAAAAAAACTGAATTCTGAGGTGATGTTTGCAATTTGCAGTCACCATATTCAGATTCTATAATAATAATAATAATAATAATAATGATGATGATATAGAATATAAAAATGAAATCAAATAAAAATAACGGAAATAAAATATTCCAAGATAAATAATTAATCCTAACTCTAAGTATACCTGCACATAGTACAGAGGGAGTGTGCCTGAGAATATACATAAATATATAATATCTCAGGTATCGTTTATTAAACAAGCACATAATAATGACAGTTGTCAATAAATAGGCTGCTCCTATAATAAAACTTAACCTTTGTAGCTGCTTCAGGTCTTATCTATGCTCTGACATAGTTTTTCCATGAGTTCTTATCAGGCAATGCTGTGATTACATGCTTAGAATCAGATTCAGCTGTATTAGCCAGGCGTGTATTTCAGCCATGAGAAATTTAAATTTAAATATAATTTACAGTCCACTTGACTGTTGGCATCTAATTACCAATGGAAAAAGTCTCAATTCTTGAATTCTGTTCCTGTCAAAACATTATTACAGGCTCAACCTCATCACACAAAGTTTCTGTTCCTCCTTTCCCCCCGACCAGCAAAGGAGGAAGACAAGGATTACACAACCGACTGACTGACTAACTCTGTAACGCAAATGTAGAATTCTAAGCTCAACTTTTTTATGGACTTTCAAAGTGGCACCGATCTTTTTCTGTTTCATCAGTGAAATTCATTTCTCTTACTGAGTGATTCATCATGTTTATAGACTATGATGTTTAGCTCTTGCTTTGACTCTGTCACTTGCCAGCGTTTCTGTGTGCCTTTTAAGTGATTAAAGTGTTTATGAGTCAGAGGGGAAGACTATAATTGTTGTGTTTGTACTCTTCCAAACTCTTCTCTCGTTCTTGCCCAATTCTACCAATTTCTTCAAACGTTATTAAAGCCCTCAGCAGCTATTCACTAAAAAAAAAAAAAAAAGATGCACCACTGTGTGCGTGTCAAAGATGTTCGGGCCTTGGTGTGTACAGAGCACAATGTTGCTAAGTGTTAACATCAGAGCGCTGTATGCAGATGTTACAGTCTCTCATGTATAAAGGTGACAAAATGTGTTGTGCAGAGTTGCTGTCATGATGCATGCCATCTCTGAACATCGCTAACAGTCACTATCTCTGTTTCCTGGCAGTGTGATATTGTGGGTGTGAGATTGCGTCTGCTCTCTTTCTCCTGTCAGAAAGTGTCAGTACATAACCATTTTTGCAGTGTTATACTAGTTAATGTTTATTTGCTGTTTTGAGTTTTTTTCATTTGCTTTACATTAAAATTCAGTGTTTGGAACATTACTCACAGTCAATGTAAAACATCTGCGATAATTTAGTTCTGTTTCCTTTTTATTCGATCATGCAGATTGTATACAGGAACAGAAAAGTGCAGTTCCGTACATTGTCACCATATTGGCTTTAAAAAGAAATTTTGTTAGTGGCTACTGTTGCTTAATTAAGTTTTACACTGTCACAGATCTTATCAAGACCATTGTTTCTCATTTTTGTTTTGCACCGTGGAGTTCTGTCATGACAGGAAATAGATCAGAAAGATAAAACGAATGCTGTTTGAAAGGAGTGCATTATGAAAGTCTCTCCATAGCAGTTTACCCAGAAGGTACTACTCAGCCAGAGAAGATGCAGTACATGTTTCACTCCAAAAGCAAAGACATGTGTCACTGTAGTACTAGTGAGCATGAGCAACATCCAGTATTCAACGAATGATAAGTAAGCTTGAATACGGAGGAAGGTGTGATGTGGAAATTCATGTCTGTTAACTCAAAACATTCAAACTGCATCATTCATAGTAATTTCATGTGTCTTTCTGGGTCTTTAGTCACTTAGGGGTCTGATTTATGTCTATTATTAGCAAAAAAAAAATTATTGTATTTGTATTGTACTGTATGTAAATTTTCTTAGGAAATTTGTGGTTCCTCATTTTTATTCTGTACAATGACATTCTGTCATGACAAGAAAAGAACACAAATTTGAAGTGGGTGCATATGCAGTGAAAGAAAGTAACTTCACTGAAGTACTGTACTTAAGTATAGTTTTAAAGCATTTGTGCTTCACTTGTGTCTTTGATTGTTAGCAGAAATATTTTACTTTTTACTTCACTTCACCACTTCACAAATGTAACAGAACCTTTCTTTCCTTTCCTTTTCTTCCACATCTGTCCGTTCCAGGGAGAGGGATCACTCATCTGTGTCTCTTTCTCAGGTTTAATCTTTTTCTCAGAAAGGGTTTTTCTCTGTCCTTTTCCTAAGAATGAGTTTGGTTTGAAATTTGTTATATCCGCAAGTTTTTTTTTTTTTACAATAGTAGAGCATTTCTCTGCAGATCATCATATCTGACCACATGGGGTCACTGTGCTACAGGCAGTAATTGACAACTGCAGGGACGAATCTTTTCAGGGAAACAATTGCAGATAAGTGACACAAGTGACAAAAAGCAGAAGGATGCTTGTGTTGTTTCTCCCTTTTCGTTTGACTCTCTCAAGATTTCCACAATGAAAACTGGCAGTAGATCACCCTTTCTTCTTCTGTGGTTCATTTACATCAAGATCTCAGGTAAGATCAAAAGTTTAAGATCAAAAAATTATTTGCTATATATGAAATTCTGACTGCAGTTTTATCAGGACTTGTGGTAAAACATGTATCTTTAAGATGTTCTTTTGCTTGAATAAATGTATCAATAACACTATAAAACACTTTAAAAAGTGCACAATTATTCACAGCAAACTATGCACAATTGGGTAGTATAGTTGATATATCTATAAACTCAATTTTCAAAGTACCTTCAATAGTCAAATAAATTTAGTGGAGTGAAAAGTCTGATGATTTTGTAATTTCTCTGAAATGTAGTGAAATAACTATATCCTAATATAAGGTAATTTAAAGTGAAGGTACGAAAGTTAAGTACTTCCGAATTGTAGTAAGTGTAAGTATAGAACTGAACTAAACATGCCAAAGATTACTTACAGAGAGGTTGTAATGTCTGAGAGGATAATATCCTGGTAAAAATACAATTAATACCCACTGTTATAAGCTGTGTAGACAACCATGTTAGAAACTAAAGAAGAACTTCATATGAAGTTACAAAGAATATAATATCCCATATTTTAGTTTGTTTTTGTTTTCATTGATGAATTATAAATGAAATTAAAACCAACATGATTTCTTTGTGTACACTCCATCTTCCTTTCTTCCACCATATAATCTCTTTTTTTGGTAAGTTCTTGAAGGACAGAAAGTCAAAGTTCAGCCTGAAGTGACTGGATACATCAGATATTTTTGTCCAGCTTTTGTTGGCTCTTTGCGCACAGCTACTCTATTTTAAAGCGAATACTCTGAAGAAAGATGTTTTTGTTTGTTTTTTTCTGGAAGTTCTTGAGTCACAGAAAATCAAAGTTCAGCCTGAAGTGACTGGATATGTCGGGCAAGATGTCAGCCTGCCATGCCAGCTCATCCCAGGAGCAAGAAAAGTACAATCTCTCAGATTCAGTGGATGTTCGAGCCACCAGAAGGAGAGAAAATCATCATCATCGTTTCTAATGTTCATGTTGGAGTCAAAGCTCACAACACATTTCTGAAGGACAGATTGGAGATCGCTAATGAGTCTTTGACCATTAGAGATGTGGAAATGAGAGACGCTGGCTCGTACATCTGCAACATTGTTTCTTTTCCTGATGGTTCATTTGATGGGACCACCAAACTTGTTGTTCAAGGTGAGTTAAAAAATGTGTCTTTACACAAACTCACCATACAAATGTGTAGGCAATTTTCAAAATCATCATAACTATAATATTTTGCATCTCTTTTTTTATTATAAAAATAAAATGAAAAAGTTAAGTCACTTGGTAGACATAAAAATATTACTTAAGTAGAAGTGCACAATTAGAAGCACTTAAAGGTGTTAATCTACTTCCAATGCCTGAGTTACTTGAGGTACAGAACATTTTGATTATATAAAGTGTTTGGTAGTTTGATCTATAACAGAGTATGGTATTTTATTAGTTGCTAATATCCTCAAAACTTCAACAGTCAGCTAAATGTAGTGGAGTAAAAAAGAAGAAATAAAAAAACAATTAGACTAAAATTAGACACTTAAGGAGAGCTCCATGTATGTTTGAAATAATGTGAAATTAGAATTAATATTGTGGATGAGCTTTGAGTTACTTTTGGTTTTGACTGACAAATTTTTTTAAAAAAAGACATGCTTGCATTTTCTTTCATATATTTTCCATCTTCCTTGCTGCCACCATAACAACACGAGAACAGAGGGGAGATGGCTAATGAATCTTTGAGAGATGTGGAAATGAGAGATGCTGGCTCGTACACCTGCACCATTGTTACCTTTCCTGGTGGCTTAGTGGAAGGAACTACCAAACTTGTTGTTGAAGGTGATTTTAAGAAAAGCATCTTTATGTGCAATCACTTAGTAGAAGTAAAATTCTTTTCAAAATTTTACTAAAGTAAAAGTACACAGTTAAGAGCACTTAAATGTCTCTTTTAGACTGTTATATCTGCTGGTTGAGATACAGAACATTTAAATCATATAAACTGTTCAGTAGTAGTAAGACTATTTTGTTTTTACACATGGGAGAGTGCTGCCTCGAATACTTCAGCTAAGCTAACTGGCTGCTGGCAGGATGTTTATATGTGCCGCATGAGTGCAATCAGTCCTCTCATCTAATTCCTGGTGAGAAAGTAAGACGTGTGAACAGTTCTTTCTTCTCTTCTTTATTTCAATGACTCCAATTCTAACTGGTTGAATGGAACCTAATTAAATGAATAAATATCAGATAATAAGTAATTAAAAACTTTTCTTTTGGCATCACTGAGAAAAGACCTTCACATGGTTTGGAGCTCATCGCAGTTGTTTTTCTTCTCCTAGAGAAGATTTCGATGCTGATGATGTTACCAAAGATGATCGCTGTAGGTGTCTTCACGCTGACTGTTGTGACCATGTTTGTAGCAACTCACTTTATTATCCTCAGAACAAGGTTTGTGTGTGATGTTTTATGTGTGTATATAGCTGTTAGGAGGCAAACTCCAATAGGGTCAAAACAGAGAACTTACTCATTTGATAAACATTTTTGATCAATAACTAAATGTGTCCTACTGTATCTCTGCAGACAGAAACTGTGTTGACATAAATTCACTTCTGAAATGTGGTGGTTGATTGCAAAACAATTTATTTTTCCTCTTTCTTTTTTTCAGGCGTGAGATGCTGGTCAAGCATCGTGTCTGTACTGGTTAGAAAGAAAATGTCCAATTCCTCCTTGAAGTTCCTCTTCTCTGTATTTTTGATAGCACCACATTCATTTATGTTTGGGTGTTTGTCTTTCAGTTCCCTTAACAAAAACCTGTTACTCTTTCAGACACCGTGCAGGTGATCCAGTGACATCTTATCGAAACTGTCAGGACACATGACAATAAAGAGTTTTTATATGTGTAAAAATACTAGCTTGAGGACATTTTTTTATTTATTAAATACTACATTATCACATCATTATATTTTTTTATCAAAGATGGCACAAATGCTGTTTGAAGGGGGAGCTTTATGAAAATACTTTAACTACAGTCATTTTTCACTCTAAAATGTAATTTTGTGTGTTTGTAGTCTGATTATTAGGTATTTTTGAAGCATAAAGTTCTCCATTTTTACAGTCCAAACAGATTTATGATTTCTCGTATTTGTTAAGTAATGTTCTGTCACTGCAAGGATTAGACAGGAAAGACAAATGCTGTTTGAAGGCAATGCATTATACAGTGGTGAAAAGTAGGTGTGCTGAAGTATTATACCTAACATGAGCAGCTGCATGTTATGCTACTAAGTTTACTTCAACACATTTAATGATAGTTGCTGTGCAGCTGTAAAAATGAATCAGAGCTTTACTTTTGTCTCTTTTTTTCCCCTATTATTCATCTCAATTCTGCAGATTTATCTTGTGACTTTTTGAATGTATATCAGTTACAGGGGCCATTTTCCTGCAGAATGAATTATTTTACTTTACAGTCAAGTACATCTTGCTGATAGTACATAAGTAGGGGTTTGATTGCAGGACTTTAACTTATAATGGAGTATTTTTCCACTGTTTTTGAAAAATTTTATTTTTATCAATACAGTTGAGTTTCCATACCTGTAAATCAAAACACTCTTGATGTGAGAAGAGCAAATGCAGCGAACCTTCCCCTGAAAAAGCAAAGACACATGTCAGTGGGACTGTTTGTAATACTTTTATTCCAAAAGGAGTTTGTGTGTCTATAGGTTTGAACAACGGGGCAATCTCTCTGACGGACATCATTGCACCTTCATCCCAGCACCTCCTGTCCCCCATCCTTCACCCACAATCACACTATAGAACCTCTTGCTCTTCAATAGGAATAATAACAACAATTTAATCATAATATTCATCATCAGTTTTAATAATCCATTTAGCACTAGTATAGAAATATGAAAAAATACCAAAGAAAAGAACATAAAAGTAAACAAAAAGGTTTGTTTTGTGGAGCGACTGATCAGACACCCCATCTGATATTGTTTTGTGACCCTCCCTTCCCTTCAAAATTCATTCTATCAATATTTTGGCTTTTTTTTTTTCAGGTTTGTACCCTCCTGTTGTCCCTCCACAATAATGCTTTGCAGCTCATAAATGCTTTCAGCTGATGGTTTAAAGCTGTTAATAGCCAGTTATTGGCTATGTGGTGTTGTCACATGTTAAGTTTTGTGAATATGTACACAGAACAAACAAAGAGAAGGAAAAGAGACACAATTGAAAACGACAAAACAACTAGTGGTTTTACAGCCTTTAGACAGCAAGGGAGCCTGAAATGAAGATGTTGTGTGTCTAGGTGTGTATGTGTGTGTGTTTGTATGAATCTGTGTACTGTGACTCCTCGTGGCATGGTGTTGCCTTGTCAGCATTCTGAACACAAAAGCAGACGTAAACCGAGAGAAAGAGACACATCAAATCCTGGCCTGCTTCTGCTGACAGCAATCATTCAGAGAAACTGCATAATGTGTGCAAACAATGTTATCATTCATTATCTGGAGCACAACGGTGTCAACAAATCTGTTTCACTGCAAAATGCATAATTTTATACAGCAATGCAATGTTTACCCAGCCAACAATGCCAGTAATTTTTCAGGGCATTTATAAAGGGCTGAACTGGTGGTTTTGCTTGTAACTTCACACACTTTGTATTACTGCTGAGTATAGATGGGTGGGATGCCAGTGAAGGATCAAATTCTTGTTGCTGCACCAGTGATGGCTGCTGTTTGGTGAGATAATGTAATCAAACTCCTCATTTTTTTAAAAAGCAACTGTTAACTTTATGTGTATTTGAGGAGATTTGTGGGTGTCAAGGTTTTTAGAGACATGGATTGTGGCGCATATGGAGAAGTTGACAATCAGGGACAAAAAAACTAAACACATTGATGCATTCATGAGGCAGGAAACTCTGACCATCAAGATTTGAGAATCTGTTGCTTAAAAGCATTACATTCATTAAATCTGCAGTCAGGAAATCACATCATAAAAGACAAAAACTAAGCACACACGGAACAGGATGAATATTTTGCATTGAAAATGTTGCATCAGCTTACCCTCAAATCTTGAATGTCAGCATTTCCCTGACCACCCCAGGACGATGTTTCATAGCTACAAGCAAGTACACTAACTATAACAAAGGGTGTGTATTAAACCACCCCGTTGTTCAGTATCTAGTGAGTCACACTACAGTCAATATTATGGGAACTGATTCAGTAACTAATTTTATGAACACTGAGACTCTGATGAGTCAGTCACCTGCAGTGCAGAAAATGTGCACAAAGTACTTGATGATGTCATATTAAAAATATATATAATCTGGAAATGATAGGCTATTGTGCAAAAAAATCAGTAAATATTATGCTGTTGCATTCTTTTTAACATATCTGCAGCAAATAAAAGTGACCATGTGTTACGTTTGATGAACAAAAGGGAAGCCCTGCTGCAGTAACCTGATATCTGTCATTCATTCACATAAACGAGTGGACTGGAGCTCAGTATTTTACCACACACCTAAATCTGATCTCTGTTTAATCTGTGATCCTAAACATGAATGGAAGCAAGCACTTAATTCAAATGAGGGGAGGTGATGGTGTATAAAATAAAGTGCTGAAGTGTAAAGCTAGCAATACTGTATTTTTTCTTCTTGTGAACAAATCCTCTAAAAAAAAAAGAACAAAACCACTGATGTTTTAATCAATCTTTCAATACTTTCTGACTTCCCTACCCTGTTTGTTTCACTCAGACCTGAGCCCCTTTGGTCCCACTAAAGGCGAAACTCTTAAAAAAAAATTAGCACAAATATAATTTCTTACATTTTTAAAAAACAGTTGGGCACTGTAGTTTTTAGCAAACATTACTCCAACCAGTGAAACAGGGTGACTCCTGAACATGTTTTTAAATAATGGCACAGAAGCATTAACTACATGGGGCTTTGGCTTCCCATTAGTCAGATCAATAATCTGTGGTTTTGTTCTCCTCATTGAATTTGCTGACAACAAGAATGTCACAAGTCATGCAGATCTAAGGAAAATTTGAAAAACAATGTGATTTTCATACCACCAACACTTGGTGTGAAAGCAGCAGTTGCTTGGGAGATTGGGAATCTGTTTAAAAACATATGGTATGCTCTGAATATTAATCAGCAATAACATGAAGTGTACACAATTTGAAGTTGAGGGCCTAAAAATGTGCAAATCCACCAGTGTATTCCCTTCAAGCATCGTGGCCAATCTACTGTAGTGTCTAAATTGTTTTAGTTGTAGTTTCACACACCGGTAGGGCTGTAACATTAACAAGATAATTAAAAGAGACCTGATTCCCTTTCCAGTTGGAGTGAAAAACATGTATTTCTTCTAAATCTATTTATCAGCATGTTTCCCTGTGTTCAACCCCCGCCCCCTGAATGAGTCCCCAGCCACCGAGGGGAGTAATTAGGCGATCAAAAGCTTGAGACAGTATTGACAAGGCTGTGTTGAGTCTATCACTCTGGCAGGGGCCTCTACTACGGACGGCCAAGTCTGTCTGTTAAACAGAGAGACGGGAGGAAGCTGCAGCTACAGCCTGCTGGCGCATTAACAAGCCCCTTAAAAGATGCCCAGAATTAACAGATCAGGACAGATCTAATAATGGAAGAAGTTCAGTTAGGGATTTCTCATTCAGAATCAGTTGTGTCCTTTTCACTCTGTGCCTCCCTCTCTATCTTCCCTCTTTCTCTTCTTCTCAATCTTGCCTCTCTGTCTCTGGCTCTGCCTCGCCCAGTCTCTCTATCTCCTCTATGCTGTGTGAACAGAGGTGAAAAAGAAGTAAAGGCTTGGCAAGCGTTACCCAGGATAACGAGGGACATTAATTTCACATTTCAAAGCCTCTTGCTCTCTCTCCCCTTTTGTGGCTCTCTGATTATCTAACATTTGTAGAAGGGTGCTGTTGCTGGGTACATGGTTCTCCTCACTTTGAGTGGTTATAGACAGACTTACAGGAAGCACAATTTTTTTTTTTACGTACACACACACGCACAGTGTAAGAAAAGGCAGACCTACAGTTTCCTCTGCTACTTTTTGCATTATGTTGTCTTGAAGTCGCCTCATCCACCTTCCCTGATCCCATCCAAAAAGCATCTATGGGGCACAGGGAGGGACACAAAACTCTTGAACACAATTAGCCGCAGTCAAGTTTCTTAGTATGTTATATTCCACCATATTGTCACACATAGTCTGTATTTAACTCTGTAATTCCCACTTAGAACAATGGTAACAAAACGAGAAGGACAACAAAAAAAAAAAACAACAGGAAATAATTCTCTGGAAGTCTTTTAGTTGCTGTTTTAAATCACATATGGACACAGTATGTCCTCCAACAAGGCTTCATTTTACTAGAGGGCCAGTTAGCTTCCAGGGAAGTGTCTGTAGAAGAAAACCAGCGCCCTCAAATCTAATGGTCAGGTGTGATGACGAGTAAGGAGAGAAAAAGGAGCCAGTGGAAACATCATCTGGTCATGTGCATTTCTGCTCAGATTTATCCAAACCGAACTGTTCTTCGGAGTTGACGTCAGTATCTGGTGGCCTCAACCTCAACTGGAGAAAAGGTCACAGCTTCCCTTATTATTGTCTTTTTAAGGGTCGTATCATTTTCTGCTGCCTGATCTCGAGGAGTTCAACCATTTTTCCTCCATCACCTTCTTTTGTTCGCAGATGAATTTCACCTGTGGAAACAAGCTGTGTTTGTCTCAGCAGCACGAATGTTCCTCAGTTACCTCCTCACTGGCTCCCTGCAGCGCTCTCACCCTGCCCATTGCTTCTGGTCTCAGTCCTGGTCACCCAGTAGGTCTGTGGTGTTGCTGTTCTGTGGAGGGGGAGCAGGTCTGGAGGTATGAGGTGGGGGGCTGTGGTGTAGCCGCCTGGGACTGGGCCCCCCTCCGCCCTCACTGTCTGTGTTGGATGACGATGGGGGTGGGGGTGGGGGTAGCCTGGGCAGGGGCGCTGATGAAGGTGGTATCCTTGTTGAAGTTGATCCTATACTGCTGCCTGACCTCAGGCTCTGGATCCTCCGGCACTCCTGGCAGATCCTCACGTGGGTGCAGCTGCGGGCGGGCAGCATCACAGGGGTAGGGGCTGGTGGGGGTGGGGTGGTGTTGGCCCCCAGCGGATCATCTAGGATCCGCTGAGGGCCAGGGCCAAGATCAGAGGGCCCTGTCCCTCCTGCTCCACCTCCACCTCCGGCTCCCCCTGTTAATGGGCCAGCACCACTGTAGAGCTTGCCATTGCTGAGGCGCATCTCCCGGACCAGGCGGAGTGGCCGAGGGGCCCCCAGAGCTATACGCGTGGGGTGTCGCAGGGCCGCCGAGCTGCTGAGGGGCCGACGGCGGCGCATGCGGGAGCTCTTCTTACAGGAGACGGCGTTTCGGAACTCTGTGATCATCTCCCGACAGACAGACACCTAAAGGAGAAAAGGAAGGAGGGACGAAAGAGGGAAGGACGGAAGGGAAGGAGGCAAAGGTCGGAGGGGCGCCACAGACACAAAGTAGGCAGGCAGCAGAACAAGACAGTGGTAAGGCAGTACATAAATAGGAGAGTGGAGGAAAAACAAGAAAATTGAAAGTAAAAGCAAATAAAAAAAGAAGAAGAGGAAGGCGGGAGCAAGGCAGAAAGAACAGACACAGTAAGGCATGGTAAACAGAAAAGTCGCAGGAGAAGCGAGGACACAGAGATCAACATATGGAGGGGTGGTTTGAAAACAGAAATGAGGAGGTGATGGGGAAGGATGTAGAATGGACAGAGATGGGAGAATATCCAAGGAGCAGAGAGAGTTATTACAATCCAAACACACAAAACACCAAAATGTTGTTTAGTTTATGGGCACTTCATTATGGCACTATGCACTATGAACAGACAGGCAGGCCTGCAGGTGCACATATACAAAGGCACACTCACACATACACACACACACACTGTAAGACATCTTTTTGGTCATTCCAACAGCATCACTACTGTATTTTGCACACACAATGAACAAAATGCATCAACATGTGCACTACAGACAAACAACATTCTCATTGAAATCATAGTAAAAGATCATGTGCTCACATAAACAGAAACAGTACTCATTATCAGAGAACAGACACTGATGGCCAAATGACAGGAGGTGTGTGTTTGAAAGAGAGATAGAGGAAGACACACAGTGAGATGGGTGAGAAGTAATCCAAGAATGGAAACGAAGAATACCAGCGTACATGTGAGGCATGTAAAAGAAGATACATCGTGACATTTAATGCCAGGGAAAAAGATCACACTACTTCTTTATGCAAGCAAATATTGGCATTTCTCAATATTGCTTATCCGTACCATCAAGTTTAGCTCACAAACACTTAGTGCCATACTGTTAAACAACAAACACTAAAAGGGCACGCTGACTTCAAAACAGGCAGGACATGCAAAGTGAAATCAAATCCTCTATTTGTTGTATACATTTCGGACACTACAGCAGTTCAGTGCTGCATACTCGAACATTCCTCTCATCTCACATGCACATAACACATTGAACCTCAAATGTTACAGCACACACAAACAAACACATACGAATGGAGGCAGAAGCTGAAAAATATCTACCCTCTCTCGCACACAAGCGCGCGCACACACACACACACACACACACACAGAGAACAACATAATCAAAAGGGTTGGCGGGATGCCATGGGAACCTACTGGGGTGTGTCTGTGGGGTCGGCGAGGGCAGGTATGGGGGCATACCTCATCGGTCTCTGCCGAGCGGCGTGTGGACCACACAAACTCCATAATGGCCACAAACACGGCAATGATGAGGCCGCAGATCAGCACTACGAAGATGCCCCCAATGTTCTCCATGCCCAGACCTGAGAGTGATCCACAGGAGACAAACATAAGTACACACGTGCAGAAACACAGCAAATGTATATATTATTTACTTCGTTTCAAATGTACTGTTAATGAGAAAACAATGGTGTGGATCTGAAAGGGTCCTGCTGAAGAGACAGTTGGACATTTTAGGAAGAATAGTTGTTTGCTGTCTTTCAAAGGCACAGCAATAACGACTTAGTGAAGGTCCAAGTTTAGGATCCAGTATTTCTGGAGGAGCTTGACTCACATATCGCAACAAAAGTCTGGATTTCTCACCCTCTGCAGCTTCAATTTGGACTGGTCTTTTAAAAAAATCTGTCTCTTCTAAGTATCTCAGCTTTATGTAAGTGCAACACTAAATCGCTGGAGTGCTCTTTCAATTGAATTAAAAAATGTAAATGGCCCATGATGAAGTGGCTGAGCGAACACCAGAATTATGGGCCCTGAAATGCTTGAGATACACTGTGCAGATGAAGCTCAATGATGCTGAACAGTAAGGCAGGTTTTTTTCTTCTTTCAGAGTAACCAAAAACCAAAAACATTTTCTAAAGAGATTTACATCTGACAGAAGTGGCATAAATGCTGAGGCATCTTCATTGTCTTTGTCAGTTTTACGGCCATACACACACACACACGCACGCGCACACACACACACACACACACACATATGAGCAGTCACACTCACTCTAATAAAATTCCCATTACACACCACCTGAGACAAACAGAAGACATTTGGGGAAGTAGATTGTGCTAAGCACCCTTCACAAGGACATTAGGTTAGGCATTAGCCATTAGCTGGACTGTAGCAGAGAGTGAGGAGACTATTACTGGGGACATTAGAGAGAAGGAGGGAGGGGAGACAGACAGCTGCAGTCGACTGACCCTTGGCACGGTGGTCCTCCTCTTTGGGACATTGGCCTCCCTCCCACCATCTCCTCTTCAGTATCTCCAGCCTGTTATTCTCCTGCAGCTGGAGGATGGCCAGCGTGATCTCATCTCTGAACGGAGATCCTGGCAAATGACAGGAAAGCAGGATAAGAACAAGTGGTGGAGGATGGAGAAGATGCAGCGCATGGAGCCTAAACAAAGAGTGGGGCTGGTTCAGCAGCGGAGGGAAATGCGAAATGAGGAGAGTGAAAAAGGAGGCAGAACCACTGTTGCAGCAATGAGATGGCTACGAATGATCTTACTGTGAGAATAAAGAGAGGATTAGCGAGAGATAAAGAGCAAGATTACAACTAGACAGAGCCAGTGGTACAGCTGCTGGTCAGATAGCATACAAAGCATCTTATAAACTAGATACAGTAAAAGAGATTGGGGAGGTTTAAAGGGCCAGTTCACCAGAAGTTACAAAAACATTTTCTCAATTTCTCTTCCTGGTGTTATCTAGTCGTGAGGATAATCACCAGACCGAATCTACAAATTGTGAGTATCATCTGTGAGTCCAAACAAATCACACCACCATGACAATCCGTTTAAAAAACACAATTGTTTCATTCTTTCATTTGTATTCTATTCTTGAACTCAATAAGCATAAAGCACCCTGCCCTCCGGTTGAGCTGTTTGTTGTTGGATATTACAGTGTGATTGTCACCATGTGTTTGTTGTCCTTGCAATGATGTTAATAAGACAATGCTTTTACACACTGCACCAATGAAAAATTACTCCAGCATAACTGGGTGGTCTGAATTTTCTTTGAAATCATTTATTTGCTTTCTTGTGAAGAACTAGACAGGAAGATACTACTCAATACTTCAAATCCATTTACCTAAGCTCTATTCTAATAAGCTAACCATTTCCTAGCTTTGCATTTATGTACTATCTTCAGAGAGGCATCCAGCAATTGAAATATGCCTCGATGTAAGTGAGAAATGTGTTTTTATTTGAGTGAACCAAACCTTTAAGAGTATTTGAATATCCAAATGTCTCTTGTTTTGGTTTGCCTCAAGGACTCTCTCTTCATTTCTTTGTCGGTGTACAGTAACTCTCCCTCATCTTTCTTCACACTTTTGCTCTGTCATATCTCCCTTTTTGTTCTTTTTCTTTGCCCTCTCCCTTTTTGTTTGATTAGTGTGATGTAGTGACACCACCTCTGTAAAAAAAAAAATAGAAAAAAAGAAAAAGGAACTTCTGAGGAGCTGGACGTGTATGGAAAAGCAATTAACTGCATGTTCATTACTTCCAGTTGAAATACTTACTAATCCCTTAGATAAAAAACAAATCAACCACGTACAAGACATTTTTCAGATCTAATCTCTCACCAATCAGTACTTCTACATGTGTCTATTTAGCATAATTGATCTTATGCAGGTGTCTCTGCCACTCCAATTGAATCCATTTTTTTAATGAGGTTTATAGAGAAACTCCTTTAAGCTTACCCTTTTTACACAATTTTAGTCATATGTGTCATTTTTACATTAACAACCGGCATGAACTATATTTTTACAAGCCTGGAATTGTTCTCTTTTATGATTCTGTATCTCTTTTGTGATTGTGTTCTTCTGTCCTCTGTCTTTAGCTGTGGGTGGTACATTTCGCTCTGATCTTGGTTGTAGGCTTCAGTAATGTCCTAAAACAATTAATAGTGAATGCTACTGATTATATATTTAAGTTGAATTCAAAGAGCAACACTATTTAATATGCTATTGTCTTGATTGGAAATACCTTATTCTTTTGCCTTGTTCCACAAAAGCAAAGCTAATGTAAAATACTACGGAGGTGTTTTGTAACAGGGCCTAAAAAAAGCAGTCAGTGTTGCCTGCTGTTAATTTTCCAATTGATTTTAAGCATTTATTGATAAATTATACGTCAAATCAAAGAAATGACAGCAATATCGGTGACCTTCAATGACCTTTAAAACCCTGACACAGCCAGATGAGGCCTTAGAGATTGAGTGTTTGCTGTCTGGGCTTGTGGGCTTTGAAATGTCCTGCCTGAAAATGACACTGAGAAATCAATATCAAAACCTATTTATAGACCTTGCAAACTGTATCTATTATCTATTGTTTTGTTTCTGTAATGTTCTTGTTTGTAAATTATGGAGCCATCTCAGAACCTAAAAAATAATAATTAAAGCCAAACTTGACCATTATGATCTCATAATGTATTTCTCTAAACAGTGAAAATGGTAAAAACAGAACAGTATTACCAGATAGTACTTTACACAATAACTATCTTGAAAAACATATTTACTTGTTAAGGAGTGTAATGTGTAATGAACTGATAAATCTTAGTTAACATTGTCGTATTTTCTTCTGGCAATTATCAACTTGACAGGTTTTACTATGTATCTTACATTTTTAAGCTACTAAAGTTATCTGAAATGATTACATTATTATTCACTAAAAGCAATTTGAAAAATGATATAATATTGTTATTACCCAGGGGCATGCCGATGCCGTAGCCTTTGGTGTCCAGCAGGCCTCCAATTTGTGTGAGATTACAGTTGAGGCCGCGGTGGTACTCGTTCATGGTGCTTTCCATTAGGAAGGCATACTTGGAGTTGACCACACGGGCGATGCCCTCCTCTGTGCTTTTCACAAATACACTCGGCTGCTTGGAGTTCATGTAGTTCCACATCCGCTGGTAGGTCTGGTAGCGTGAATTCTGGAGAGGAACGGGGAACATGACAGTGGGAATCAAACACTGAGAAAAGATGTTTGTGTATTCAGGGTTCCTAACACATGTCCCGTCTGTCTTTAAAGCAGAAATCAAATGGAGGTTGATAAAAATGAAAGACGGAAGATGGAAAAAAGAGAGAGATATGCAGCCTCGAAAAACAGGCGAGAGAAGCACACGTAGAACAGAGGATCCAGCGTGAATAATGACAAACAGAGTGAAACATCAATCGCAAAGAGAGGGAAAAGGAGAGAGGAGAGCAGAGGGGAAAAAGCAACGTGAATCAAGTCAACAGATTATTTGCTCATAGCGTAGCTGATGCATCATCTTTCATACAGATGGAGGTAAATCAGCACACAGGAGGTGGTTCAGCACTTAGCAAAATATGACAAGCTCCAAAACAGGATTAAGTGTTTAAAGTGTACAATTACATGTTGTATCTCTTGTGTATTGTGTGGGAGAAGAAAGGAAAAGAGAGGAGAGGGCGGCATCTATGTGTGATAATGCGGGTGTGTATTGTTTGTGTGTGTGTATGTGTGTGTGTGTGGATTAGGCATTGAGTGGGGTAATGCACTATAGCATTGAAACTGGCTTATGCAGGCAAACATAAACCACTTTTTCTTATATCCTCAATATGGACAAACACGACAAATGAAAAACACACTCACACACTCACAGTTTGGCATGTAGCCATTTCCCATGCACACACACAAATAAACACATCCATATTTTTTATACATTCACCTACACACACACACACACATACTCCCACATGCAAACACACCTACACAGACACGCGCGCACGCTCTTTGACAAACACAGATGCCGACACAGATGCCGGAAGCGCTCTCATAAGCAAACACAGGCAGTCAGCCACTTAACACAAACACAAACAGCCATAAAGAAAACAACGGAGGAACCCAGAGACATCGTAGCAAATATAAGGACAACCTCTCACTCCAGGCTCGGCAATAAAGACAGAAACACTGGTCTAAACTGCAAACGCAAATACAAAAATGTGACAAATTGTTGCTGCAAAGGCAGTTGTCAGATCCTAGAGTAAAATCAACCACCACCAAAAACAAGACAATTCAATGTGTACACACAGCAACCAAACTCAAAAGCCAACCAGGGCCACAGCTGCTACAGTGGGTCGTACCATGAAAAAGGTCATGGTGCTGCCTCCGTGGATGGTGCCATACTCGATGTTGGTCTGGTCAGCCAAGTCGTCCGGAGACTCAATGGGAACCTCCATCCTCTGGACAGTCAGAAAGGCTGCCAGGTTGGCCGTATATGAGGAGATGATGATCAGGGTGAACGCCCACCTATGAAGCAGAGGGGAAGGACAATTATTATATTTCTATATTAAAAGATTGATTCATATCATGATACAGAAAATGGTCTGGAAAATGCCTGCAGCCACAAAATACCTACAATAAATCATATAAAAATACAGTATTTCTATAAATCAGTCCTGTTCACTGAATACAAACACAATGGGATCCTACATCCAGGGATGTTAAAATACTTCAGTACAAACATTATGCAAAATCTCTAAAATCTCTAAAATGATATTGTCTCATTTTATCTATCATGTATTGCATATCGCTGGAGCATAAAGGTAAGTAAGAAAAGGGGTTCATATTTCTTGCACTAACAGATGATATTCTCCCCCCACAACCTCAAAGATGGGACTCTTACATGACCTTTCTTGCATGTCTAAAAACTTTCTTCAAGAAGAACATCATGTTCCTACTATACTTAATAATATCCCCTGTCCCATATCTTGTTCAGCGTAATTTGCTCTTCCTGTCTTCCTTTACCCTTTATCTCTTTAGCTCTTAGTGATTTTTTTTTCTAAGCACACGTCTCTTTTGCAATCACTCTGTTGCCATAGGAATATCATCAGGCTCTGTGGTATTTCTGTGAACTTGGCATTTTTGTATTGTTTGTTTGAAACGTTGGTGCTATATGCTAGCTATACGCTTAGACTTTTAAATGTAAATGCCATTATCTCAAACAGCAGATGTGTAAAAGAAAAAGCCTTAAGGGAAATTTAGAAATGAGTTATCCAGTACTGTCTGGGGGCTGAGCTTTTGCAAATATGGCCCCAGAGATCTGGAGTGGTTACCATATTGTCAGCCTTGTCAAAATGCTTGATTCCGTTCATATATGTAAATTTAGCCTAAAGGCTCATTTTTAGTTTGGCCCTCTTGTTGTAATATGTATTTTGCTGCCTTGGTGCATCTGGTTATTCCAAAAAAAACAAACAGATATGCTTTTTTTGGTGGGATAGACCCTTTATTGTTTTTATAGATAGGACAGACAGAGAGACAGGAAAGATGGGAGAGAGAGAGGGAGGACATCCCAGCTGGGACCTGAACATGGGTCCGCTGCACCAAGACTCAGGCCTCAAACGAGTGTGTGCACACTCTACTACTGAGCCACCTGCACTGCAACATACTCATATTTTTCAATTATTTTTTATTTCCAGATGCAAGCTACCTCCAAATTAGTTGCAATGTAACAAACCCGTACTTGTATATACACATTTTAAACTACAGTCTTAAATCTAATGTGAGCAAAAGGAAACTCTTCAGCAGGTGACTGTGTAAACAGCCCTTAAGTATCCCACCTGAACATCATTCTGTGATGTCGACACAGTGACCATCGACATTCAACAGAAGTTACAGAACACAAAACAGACATTTGAGTGAATGGGGACTTTAATCTGGCTGGCACAGAAACACAAACTTATCCATTCTTTAACTTACCACACACCACTAACACATCTCGTGGACAGGGCTCTCGGCATTATCTCTGATCCCTGCTGCATAAAGCCTCCGACAGGGAACCACAGGCTGTTCCCCAGGGTGTACTGGTTCTCCAACATGTCCCTGCGCTCTCGCAGACACGGGTGAGGGTTGTACCACTCATAGGGGCTCAGCCTGGTGAGGAAACACAGGTAGAGCGGAACAACCGAGAGGTCAAACCGCAGCACAGTAATGTACTTCTGTCATATCATTTAAGCAACCGCCAATCAGTCATTCGATCCCTGTCAAAGCTGCCTGCTGGAGGTTGCATAAGGTAAAAAAGCCCGTTATGTGACAGGCGGCTCATGTTCTACAAGATAAATGATGATAGAGCACAGATGTGAGCTGCAGACTATCAGTACAGTGTGTGATGTAATGTATGGACCTTGCAGCCAGGAAGAGCACACAGCTGACAGCCAGGTAGGCGAGCAGCATGAAGAGCCAGACAGCTGGTGAGAAGGGATCGAGGAAGGAGAAGTAACCTGGCTTCCGACCCTGGTGCAAAGAGAAAGAAGAAGGGGGAAAAAGAGAAGTAGAGAGATGGAGCAACAGAGACAGACAGTGACAGACAGAAGGGGGGGGCAGCATGTTAAAGAACAAAGTGTCATGTCTGAGCAGTCAGAGAATGTCCTTTTGCACCACAGGAGGGCAGTGTCCCTCACTGCACCCTGATAGTAAGTCTGCAGTGCTTTGATACGCTAATGCTACAACCCATAAACGCTCTGTTTCACAATGCCTACTGCTGAAGCATACTTGGCTTAGACCCAAAACCTCATTAGCAATGTAAAGCTGCCACTGTTACCCAGCTATAGAGCACTGACTTATTGAGCAATTTCAATTACACCTCTAAATTTCACTGTGGACACAGTGGATGCAGCATGCAGCACACTGCCCAAACACAATCCTCAGCTTCAAAGATGAGATCAACTCTTATGTAATATTCCGTCTGATTCCATAAGAATCATCTAACAAGTGTAGCCCGTCGTCTTCTGTATGACCCTGCCAGCTTAAAAGCAGCGCAAACAAAAGAAAAGAAATCCAGCACAAGATCTGTAGTGAGTATCACCCAGCGGGCGCCCTTCGGCCCCAGATAACACCCTCACCAGTTGAACTCTGTACAAGATGCTGATTCCCAGGGTCATGAACGGCTTAGAGAAGTCGATAACTTTCTCTCTCTCTGATGTGATGGTGAAGCCTGCCACAGCCAGGTCTGCTTTCTGCGGGATTGACAAAGATAGATAGGCAGAGAGATAGTAGTGGGGGCGAGAGAGAGATAGAGGTAGTGGAGGAGAGTCAGAAAGAAAAAAAAACGACAAGCGGTCAGGTAAGTGTGCAAAAATAGAAAGACACTTGATGCAGCACTGGGTAGATGAGAGCTCTGTTTGTATAAAATGTTGACTTCCCAGATGAAAAATGAAATAGTTTGACAACGCACTTGAAAACACATTTGGCAAAACATACAGACGTGCACTCTGTCCCTCTCCCTCTGGCTCACACACTCACGCTTTATCCACCATCCAAATGAGGCTAATTGCAAGTAAGCACTGGGTGGCTGGTCTTTCCACCTGTATAAAACCTTGCAGGTCTCTGGTCGCTCTGCCTCCCCTCCATCTCCTCCATTAAAAGCTAATTGATGAACATGGGCCGCTAATTAGAGCAGAGTGATCAGGCAGTGGGGAGGGCAGGGAGGGAGAGGAAGCGTGGAGAGCTGGGGGAGCACCAGTGTGGCAGGCCCCACACAGGGACCACAGTCTGGTAATTGAAGTATACCGTATGGTAATTAAGCAAAGAGGGGCTCTCATTAGCCTGCTTCAACCAAAGTGTCTGTCAGAGAGGCGCGAGGCCTGGACAGGGAGAGAGGGGCAGGCTGGGAAAAGAAGGGTTACTGCAAGCAAAGATGGTGCAGACAATTTTAGGCAATGCTACCACTCTCTTTTGGGGAATTATCAAGTCAGCTTTTGTCCTAGATAAGAGTCTTACTCCCCTTTGAGGGCAATTTGAAACATGGGAAGTTACAGCAGAGTTGTGGTTTGGGGCTACAGTGCGAGTGTGTGTGTATGAGTGTGTGTGGGTGGGTACGTGTTCAGTATAAGTTTCTGTTTGTAGAGACACTGGTAGGAACATTTGAGCGTGTTTCTGTATTACTGGTGTCTCTGTGAGTCAGAGAGAGAGAGGGAGAGGGAAAGTACTCACCCTGTTGATTAGCTCTCCAACCATGCCCGTCCAAGAGCCGTTGGGCTCTGGGGCCCCGTACAGACCATCGTCTACCAGCTTGATCTTGAAGGAGAATTTCAAGATGTCTGCCAGCTCTCTCAGCATGTCGACACAGAAGCCCTCATACTGGTCATTGCCCTGGAAGTCCTGGTAGTTGTCTTTGCGCATCACATATGGGTTCTCCTGAACATGGGGGAAACGCGAGCAGTTTCAAATCAAAACAAAAAATATCTTGTTTGCGGAACCATTACGCAAGACTCAGTTTTTCACAAAAGACACAAAGAAACTAACAGAACTAGCCTAAACATGAACATATTTCCCAAATATTACACTCTTCCTTCAAGATAGATAATGTACCAGCACAAACTGTGGTAAGCTGTAGTTGAAGTAACTCACGCTAAAGCATGAGTCTATGTGAGGCATTTAAAGGCTAATTACACCAATCTCACACATCAAAATCAGTTTAGTTGTCACAGGGCGTGCAGTTGTGCCAGAACGCCCATAAACTCAGTGCACTGAGTTTTTAAGACATGGGACCAAGCAGGAAGAGTCTAACAAAATGATGATATACAGATGCATCATAGGATAGTTGTAGGATTCAGCTTTTATGGAGCCTGATCAATACTTTGGACTGAAAGTCAGAATCTTGTCTTCTGCTGAATCAATTCAGACCTTTGTGGGTTTTTTTTTTTACATCTGTCTCCTGTGAGTCCCCCAACATTATGGAAGTCCAATACTAACCTGCTGGAGAACTCCTTTAAAATATACAGACAGATCGACAGATTCAGTGACCACAGTCTAGCCAATGAAATAGCTGGACGCAGACAAACCCGACTACTAAGACCAGACAGACTGTTTTCATTATGACCTGCAGGTCGTTCAGACAGAGCTCAAATTTCTCACTGAGTGCATCAAATATACTGACATAAATGAAGGAATTTTTTTCACAAAGCTGGCATATATTGCAAGAAACATTCCACCAAACAAGCAAGGCTAAACATGTATACATCTCGGGATAAAGCAGCCAAATAGCTCTCTTGGCTGCAGAATATGTAAGCTAGCCACAACCAAAGAGAAAACACTTGAGACTCCTTCCTCATTTTTCCACCATTTATTTCTCGTTTATGATTCAAAAGATTGTGTTATTTAAGATCATTGTTCTCTGTTTGGTGATTATTAGCTATTCTATTTTGTTTTCTTAAAAATGTGATATGTAATAATGTTTCATTAAGCTTTCACAAATGTGTTACACATCTAGACCAGCCTGAAGATGATGAAGCAGCATCATGTGAGGGATTTATTGATTTTCTGATGTGACATTACTCATACTGCATGGGAACTAGAGAGGGACAACTTTGAGCACTTTGACATCATCAGAGGAGGATACTGAATTTAGAAATGTGTCTCTCTCAGTGCTCTGTCAGTTTCTATGACAGCGACAGTGACGGCAACATTAGCAGAAACAGACCACAACACAGCATGGGCTGCAGCACAGCCTGTGCAGCAACACAAAAACAACTCTGACCTCAGCAGTGTGGTGGTCCAGAAGGTAACCACGACCTTACCAGTATGGTGGTGACAATGAGCGTCTTGTTGGCCAGTGTCTCTGAGACATTAATATCCAGGCTGGTGGAGTTCATTGCCAGGGTGTTGTTGGAGTACCAGATCCCGATCTAGCAAAGGGGAGAGAGTGAGAGAAAATCAATGGCTTTTGTGGGATAAATAATGCACTGTTGAGCTCTAACTTCACTGCAACTGTTTTATTGTTGTGGCTGCCTACACACATCCATAGCAAATTAGTATTTCAGTGAGTGCATTAACACTATTGGCCTATTTTATAGAGTGCCTTTGCACACTGAATGTTTTATTTAGGTATCTATGCTGTTACATACTGTATATGCACATTGATTTAACAGCCCCCACTAGAGCCGTACATGTACCCGTACTACCATGTGTTGTTAAAAAAAAAAAACAAAACATTCATGACATGGTGAGTTTTATTGCCATGTCTATTTTCCTTTACCAACATCTTTTTTGAATTGCATAGAAAACAGCTCACATATTTCCATTTTATGGAGGCAGTAAAGTCGCTTAGGTACATAATTGTGTGATTATGACCTAACCAGTGTGCAGGGGTGGAACTGCAGCTCACAGAGGCATTTCTTTAGGAGATATTACTGTACATCTTTCAATAGGTCAGAGGAGAGGTAATGACTCCTCAGACAGAATCACAGTTTTTCTATGACACTCTTTATCCTGCCCTGACATTTAAGAGTGGTCTTTTTTCTGTGAACCAAACTGCTGCCTGCCTACGGTGTGGGTGCTGCTGTGCAGAGAGGTGGGCAGAGTTAAAATGTTAATTATCACAAGCTAGCTCTCCCACTGAGTAAAAGTCTAGATTTAAGTATGCTTATCAGATGGTATTTAGTGTTAGCATGGGAGGCAGTTGGACTGTAGTAGAGCATGGCAAGACATATTAAGGAAAGGTGAAGAGAAAGAGCTTCCTCCGGTCAATGAAGCGCAACATAATCCCTCAGTCTGGATCTGCAGTGATGTGTGTACTTATGCTTCATTTAATTTTGACTTTGAAATGCAAGTGAAATGCATTTTGATTTCTATCTTTCCTCGCCTTTTTTTCAAATGCTTGCTAGAGGAGTCTGCATTACAAGAATAATGCATCAAACGCCTCTTATAGTCAGCTAACCTTAACAAATTTGTTATGGCTTGTAACTACTGTTGTACGTCAAAAAGATTAAATGCACAGCTAAAGAGGAAAGATCATGTCCAGGAAAATGAAAAGTAATTTATGTTTATGTAACTTTTCTAAGACGAAATGAAACACTATTCCTTCATAAATTAAAGGTTGAAGCAATAAAACACAGTCTTGCTTGAGTCACCACAGCAGGTCTTGCTGCCACTGCCTTAATTTGTCTGGTATGACCAGAAGCTTTGGGTGGCTACTGTTAACTAATGTAAGCTAATGTTTGCAAACATGAGATAGTGCTTTGCAAAGTCAAGTCTAAGTATAGTCTGTAACATTTGCAAATTTTATCACGATGATTGATTGAGTAAAAAGATATTTTCACTATGCAACACATATACTGTAATTACCGCCTTTTGACCATCTCAGCAAACAGCAATAAACACAACTTTGTTGAGTTATCATATAAGAACAAGATTATGTAAAAAACACAACGTGATAATATTGTCAGTACAATGCAATTACACTGAAAGGTAGAACTGTATTATGTACAATAACAATGTAAATAAACTGTAATTCAACTAAAAAATCCAAACCAGTTGAGCTCCAACAGAAACCAAAGTCAGTATTAAAAACAGTACTCAAACTAAGCCAAAACAAATCAAGTCCAATACCAAACAGACAAAAATAACTCTATTAAGACCATATGAATATCATATACAGTATTACGTACAGGATGAACTGAGATGAAGATCTATCTGCACATACATACTGAGCTTGAGGGCAATTATAAACAGTGATTCCAACAAATTAATGTCCATACACAGAACATATATTTCCTGTTTGTACTCACGGGAAGAAAAAAAAACAATAAACTAAATTAACCAAACCAACCATTACTAATCATTTCTTTATGTTTTCAGAAAATGTTGAGTGAACATATAGATAAAAAGCCAGAACACATCCAGGAGAGTCCAAAATGTCAAGACACATTTAAAAGAGTAAAAATAAAATTTACACTGCATACCTACTACAGAAAATTTAGCAGCCGTTCCATGAAATGAAATCAAATTGATGGACTGAACGAGCAGCTAATGCATTCTATCAACCTTCAGATAAAATGTATTATTTTAGCTACTCCATGACCCACGTCTGATGACAGGTTACACTGTCGTGCGGGCCGGTGAAACACATCAAACAGACATTACAAAGTAAAGATACTTGGATACCTTCAGACAAGCCAGTGATGACACTGACCTCAGTGTTAAACATCTCCGCTAGCATTGTGAAATCAGACGGGTGACCTGTAACTAACCCAAAGCCTATGGGCGATGTGACCTGGCTGCTGCATGATAACAGGTGACTCCTGACCTCTTTGTGGCCTCCTCGGTGTTTCTCCAGGATCCGCAGGGTGTAGTTGGTCCTCTGACCTTTGCTGTTGAACTCCACACGCCCCGTCAGACCATCGTACTCCACCTGGCAGGCAGATGGAGAGAGTGAGGCGAGGAGGTATGACAGAGGAAAGGAAAAAGAAAAAAAGAAAGAAAAACGAGAAAAAGAAATGCCAACACAAACACAGGCAATCGGCTAAAAACAAATATTCTTCTTCTCACTATCCATCATCATTATTAGGCAAACAGGTACTATCTACAGTGGTGAGCAGGAAAGAGAGTGAGAGACAAAAAAAGGAAGAGAGAGACAGAGGAAGTGTTTGAGGCTGGACCAGACAGGGATGATCAGTTTCGGATCAACTTGGTAATAAGCGAGTGGCTGAGTGAGAGGCTCAGATAGAGCAGCAAAGAGAGTCAGCAGCTTCCTAATAAGAGTCAGAACTGCACCTCACTGCTCAGCTCTGCCTCTCCAAAATCCAGGTGCTGGCACAGTTAGCGAGACCTATGATGAATGGCACGGTGCTGAAGATGGAGCACACTGTGATGTTGACTAACAAAGGCAGATGTCGGGCCGGTGGGGCGGAGGCAATGAGAGATGGGACTCAGGCTGACTTGACAACAGGTTGTCGATGAGACAGACAGGCTGATGACCAGAGATGAGAGATGACAAAGAGTAACAAGAGACAGACATGCAACATGAGATGAGGATGATACAGAATGCAGCTGCACTGCAGTCATCAATCAATAAGTCAGCTGAAAGCAAATTAATCAAGCACTATTCTGATTAGTTACAACCCTTCGAGCCATTTTTCGAGCAAAACTGTGAAACACTTTGTTATTCATATCATTATAAATTGAAAGCATTTGGGGTTTCAGCTCTTAGTCTAACAAAGACACACATTTAGAGTAGGGCTGCAGTGACTTCACTACTAATTAACCTGCACATTGTTTTTAATCATTTATCAATAATCTTTTTTCAAAAGACTTCAGATGTCACTATCACTATCATGATAAATAAAAGCAGGTTAGTGGGTGTGGAACCAGGAAATGTTTGGCATTTTTGCTTTAAAAATGGCTAAAGTGATAAATCAATTATCTCATTAGTTGCTAATACATTTTGTGTTAATTGATTCCTCAATTAATCTAGTGGTTCTCTCAGCTCTATTTTGAAGATAGCTTTGTAAATGGGTATTTTCACTCAATTTCAACAATTAACATTCTAACAACATTTTATTCACAGGATGATTTATCGGTGAATCACAAAAAAAGCATCTGTACAAATGATGATAGAATTATTGTGAGGTGCAGCCCAATGTATTTTGCTCATGTAAAAAAAATTACCATGTGACTATGATGATAACAAATGGAGCCTATGCACGGCAATGATGCTACAATTGAATATGAATACATGAATTAAGAAATGAATGCATTTGGAACCATACTGCATGCATATATCTATCCTATGTTTCTTATTATGTATGCATGTACATGTGTAAGAGCTCACACGTCAGTAGGTGATTTTCATTTGATTTTTGATTGTGAATATTTACCATGCGCAGGTAGTTCATAAGACTGGTCCCATGTTGCCAGATCTGTGGCGAGGTGCAGCTGAGTGGCTTCACTCCGATTTCCTGACTGCGGTTCAATTCCCTCACTGCCCCCACCACCACATGCACGGCGTCAAACATCAGCGCGGACGAGAGCTGTGGAAAAGGAGGAGAAAGACAACAGAGATATGACGGGGGAGGGAGGCAAAGGGGGAGGGATGGAGCGAGGAGAGGCGAGGAGTCGGGGGAGAAGACGCAATGAGGAGAGAGCAGAAATGATTGAATGGTTAAAACGGAGGGAGGCAGGGAAAATAAGAGGAGAGAGAGGAAAGATGTGAGGTGCGAGTAAACCAGTGGGGAGGAAACACAGATGGATACATCAATACCCATTAAATACAAGCCAAAGACTAGCTGGCTCTTTTAACTGCTCCATGAATCAGAGTGAGGAATAAACTAGCTTAATGATACTCAGCATACAAACAAAGCTTTGAATTTAACTATGACACATGCATGAATACTTTGGTGTCCATGAGACTGACCGCAGGGCCGGGATACGTCAGGTCACAGCCCTCCCTCCAAGAGAGGTTGAGGCTCCTGATGAACTCCAAGTAGAAGGGATGGGTGGTGTTAAACATGGAGAAGCCCACAATGTTGGACTGCTCGTCCACTATATCGTCCAGTCTCAGTAATGGAAAGTCCTAGAGAGGAGGAGGAAGAGGAGCAGCAGGGAGGGTGTTGGCAGTGAGACACAGAAAAAAAAATCAGGTGAGTGACAATGTTGACAGTGTATCAAATCTTGAAAAATACTGTGAAAGGGAGAGCGTGATAAAGAAAACGAGAGGCTACGGGGAGTGACAACATCTAATCTGTGATGGGGAGAGAAAAAAGGATGTAGACAGCTGGGAAAAGGGGAAAACAGTGCAGCACGGAGGGAAGGAGTGGTTGATGGAAATGACTTTTCACAGAAATATACACACACAAGAGGCGGCATCTAAAGCGCAGGAGCACATCATGTACAGAGGACGGAGAGGGGAAGGGGAAAAAAAACATCAGGCGCAGAGCATAAAGTGACACATTAATTCAAATGGTAGAAGGGGAGGTGAGTGTATCAAAGAGGCAGATGAAAACACCGGAAGCGTAAAGAAGGTGGCGGGTGGCAGAAGAAAAAGGGCACATCACGTCTGTCATCACCTTCACCTCAGACCTCTTTTTCCTTTTTTCATCTTTTTCTGCCATCCACCTCTGCACTTCCACATCTTTGTACAGTATGTTCATTTTTCAGATCTCTCTCTTACCCTCTCCCCATCCTTCATCTCCTCCCCCTTTTTTCTCCCTCTGTCACCTCTCTCCTCTTGCCTTTATCTGATACCTTCTCCGCCTTAGCACCTTTGCTCGCTCATAAAGGAACAGGAGAGGAGGAGCGGGAGAGAGTGGAACGAGCGAGAGAGCAGAAACAGGTGACGGCAGCGAGGACGGGGTAGAAGTGGCGAGCTCTTACCATGGTGGTGAGGATGTACTTATAAAATGCTGATGTCATCCCCAGCTCTGACGCCTGTAGGACAAAAGAGAAAGAGAGAGATTAAAAAGAAAAGAAGTAAAGTAGCGGCAGGTGGGATACCAAATGAGGAAAAAGAGAATAAGTGAAGATGAAACGATTGATGGAAGGAGAAAGGCAGAGACCAATGGAAGCAGTTGGGGGACAAAGAAGGGGAGAATATGGGGGAGGGGAGGAGGAAGGAGAGGAAGCATACGTTAATCACAGTTTTACATCACCACGCTAACACTGGGACATTTCGCCGAGGGCAGAGAGCCGCTCCAATGTGCCCGGCGAAAGCATCCCATACGCATTCAAACTGTGACTCACCGCGCTGGCTATCAGCGTTACAGCCCGCACAATGAATCAGAACAAGCCTGGGTAACATCTGCACCGCATCCCAGCAGAAGATGTTCTTTTGTCAAATATTTTCTTAAGAGTTCAAGTGATTGTTGCTGGCAGACATGCATAAATAGTTTTCCCTACACAGTTCTGGAGGGCAGAGAAGGTAAAAATACATGTTAATTCTGCTACGACAACAAATGCGTAGCCTGTGGGACTTTGAGAGACTTGTTTTATGATTCTACAGATGGTAAGCTCTGCGTGCCCCTCACAAGTGTAACCTGAATTTCCCGAATGGGTGCATTAAAGAGGAAAACGGATCCCTGAGTGTTGCTGTGCGTACTGCATACGAGAGAAGCTTTATATCCCGCACGTGTGGGTGGCTCTGAAGAATGTGTTGATGTTTGAGAGCTGACCTTCTTGAGGATGAGATAGGAGACGGAGGCGTTGGCGTCGATGATGATGGTGGCCACTTTGTCGTCACGGATCTCCTTCAGCAGCGGCGTAGGGTCCAGGTTGTCATCTAGCATCCTGATTGACAGCGTCTCCCGCGAGATGAGGAAGCGGCGGACCAGTTCCTCCAATCTCAGCAGGCCTGAGGCAGAGCCAAAGCAGAGTCGAGCCGCATATCAATGTCTGTATCAGCAGACACAACTCATATTTCCCAAATGTAAGCTGTGCAGGACCTGAGAAAATCCTGATTTATCCCCGGATGACCGAATATTTGTGCCATTTTGAAAAACATGATCGATGGTTTGTCTAAATCCACAGGAAATGAAACATCATTTAATATGGAGTATGCATTCACTGTTTCTCTCAGTAGGGCTTGGACAGACACACAAATACATGAATACAAAATGTGTTTGTTAGCAGGAGATCTCAAAATAAACTTGACAGAGTGTCTTAGCTGAAGAAGACTTTGTCTTATGGGTCAGAGAACAACTGATTAGTTTGTCCTGTGGATAGAGCCACAGTGTGATCATTAGTTTTTTTTTTATCTTTATGTATTTTTAAGATTACATCCTTTTACACCGGAATTTTAAACCATCTTTTTTTTCATCACTCTACACAAACAGGCACACAGGTGAAGGTGTACATATACATGCATTTAATTAGTTAAGACCATATGTATTAAAGATTCTTCACTGAGTCTGCCATTAGATTTTATATAACACATCTTACGCAGGGATCTTCACATTTCTTAATCTTTTAATGCTTCTCATGCGGATTTTCACCAAACTTGGTCCAAAAATCAATTCATATACATTTGTACACATTTTCCTAAATGTCCTTTCTTTTTTTTTTACATAAATGGGTATGACATTTAAAATCTGATGACATTTTAGCAATATGACTAAATATAACTCAGATTGGATCTCAGTGTTTTTGGGGTCTATTCTTTGTACAAAAGACAGGTTTTGGTGTCCTCCAAAATTCAGAGCTGCCATCAGCCAATCAGCATGACAAATGTCCAAACATTTTCTATTAATAGAATAATAAATTTAGAGGCTTGTGAAGCCTTGGCAGAGGTATGTGCTCTTTGAGTGCTCTGTAATTCACTTTGTGCCCGTTGTCTCATCCATCAATGATTGTTCAGTTTTTTTGAGTGATGTATGTACTGTGAGTAAAATAGCACGTGTTCAAAGACGTGGAAACTTTCAAATCAAATCACAAAACTGCAGAGGTAAGGATTTTGAAGACTGAGTGAGGAGAAGAACCGCGGGAGAAGGAAGACTGAAATATAGTACTTGAGACAATTCCCCCACTTCAAGCAAATTCCTCTCGAAAATGAGTACAACCAATGGCAGTCAAGACTCACTTGACATTGTGCATGGAATGAGCCTTTACTAGAAAGTCTACCCTGCTGCTTCCTAATTGTAATTCCATAGTAAAGCACCCCTAGCTATGTAAATAAGTGGAGGGGCAGGCATCTGGGGGACAGAGGGGAAAGGGAGGAGAGGAGGAGGGGAGAGGTAGCGCACAGAGCCCTTCAGCAGGAGAAAGCCTCTGTAAGCAGTGGGGTAATCACTGAACCAGGCCAAAACTTTAATTAGTTTGAGGAAGGCGGGGGAAAAAAAAAATCAATGCACTTTACAGCTTCCTCTCCTCCCCTCTCTCACTCTCCCTCTTTCACATATTGCCTCTCATGCGCACAGGCTCTAACCTCTCTATCTCTTTCGTCTTAGCCCCGTGCTCTAGTTACCTCCCTCTGTCTTTATCCATCTCACACTTATGCTGCCACCATCTCCTCCTCCTCGCCCTCCGTCTCTCCCTCTCGCTGTCCTTAACCTCATCCATCTCATGAAAACTGCATAATGGAATTAGACTCAGATAGCGCGTTGTGACCCAGGCCTAGCGAAAGAAGGATATGTCGGAAATGACCCAAAATCTCCGACTCACACTCATTTAACAGAATATCTACGGGCCGCTACGTGGACGGGCTAAAGAGAGAAGCATTAGATTAATGCCATTAACATGCTGTTGCAAAAATGGCCAGTGTCTAAATATGTTAGTTAATTGGGATGTGTACACGGTTGGTGTCAATGAATTGTGGGACTTGACACATTACTCGCCTCGCTGACAAAACAGAGTGAATGTCTGCTTCATTTGAACACACCACTCTGCACTGGGGGTAAACAAGATGAATAAAACAAGTGGGCTGGTGGTAAACATTGTCTGATGTTGAACCTCAGCTGTGCCATAGCAGAGCCACACACACACACACACAAACACACACACAGACACACAATCATACAAGTGCCCACAAAACCCACACATGTACAGACATAAAGGACTCAGGGGAAACAACACACACACACACACAGCATGTATAAACCAGCACTCAAACATGTGAACACGCAGTGACAAAGTGAACCGAGCACACAGGAAAAGAAAAAAAAAATCAAACACACACATACCGTGCCACACACACACCCACACAGTCGTTCAGAGTGTGGAACAAGCCTGTTGAGTGGCAGTTAGCACCTATTCTGCAGCCATGGCAACCAGCTCCATGGCGATAGATAGCGCAGCCAAGTGGGTCAGAGTCTGTGAGTGTGATAACCTTGTATAGATCACCTTCAAGCCAAATATATTACACACGCGCACCCCTCAGTCTCTCCACCAGTAAAAGCTGCATCTTTTGGCTCGGGCGGTAACTATTGGGCTATCTGTTGCCTCTAACTCCCACGAGAGAAAAAACCCGGTGAAAGACAAGGCTCTTATCTCCCCATTCAACTGATGATCAAAACTGGAAAGGAAAAAAAAGATGTCTGATGCCATTTCAAAGCTCTTTTAGTTCAATGAAATGACAAGTCCACAAGGAATTCAGCTTACTTTTAGGAAGCTGCAGGAACTCTGCTTAACTGCTGGGGAGATAATGAAAGCATCTCAGTGATTGAATCAATTTTTCATAATGTCACAGCTTTTTGTTTGTCAGACTCTAGCCTTTTCACACTGCCACGAGAAGTGTTCACAGACTTCAATGCTCCCTCTTATTCTTTATGTAACTGCCCTTCAGTTATTGTACGGCTCTACTTGGCTGGTGTGAGCAGTCAACAGCTGCACAACAACTCATCCTTGCTCAGTTTCACTGTGGACTGCACAAAGAGTCCGGCGATAATTCGGTGGAAAACTTTAGCCACTTCCTGCAGCATATAGTGCACTCTGCCATGTATTCACAAGGCTTTGCTTGAATACTACAGCCACCATCCGACCAAGCCCTTTAATTCCTGCGACTCTCGATAGGGCAGTGCATAATAAATCAATAAAGCACTCTTTCAAAATGAAAATAAAGAGGACTACTGACTAAGCCCCGAATCCCCTGTGATGTTAAAGCTCTCTGAGTGCCTGGCAAGTTAAATCAAATGTCCCCTAAGTTCCTCCAATACTGGAAAGCATTTCAAACACGAATATTTATTAAATTGGTTTGGCCTAACTACCCTCTGAGGTGGATAAGAGACAGCGTATGAGAGCATAAGTAATAAATAGAAAGGCTGCGGCATGAGCCATGTTCTGAACTCTGACAACAGACAGATCCTTACGACCAGACTGTCAAAATGAGTGTCCAGCAGCGCAAAACAACCACCTCCGCCCAAACAGCATGAATGTGCCAAAACTCCTACAGAGACATTCACACTCACACACAATGTGAATAAGCTTGCAGTGCCCAAACAATGCATATACATCCACCAAAGACAAATGCAGTCAGTGCTTTGTATGAAACTGTGCACTCACATTCAGCCTTGGCGCAGACCAGGCTGGCTGAGGGGTAGCTGAATGAGCGCAAGATGGCTCCTATGGCCAGGCTCAGGTCCTCGTTGCTAGGGTACAGAGTGACAGAGGCGAAGCGCAGGTACGGCAATCGGGGAGTTTCCTCCGGACCAATCTTTACATGAGGGATCTGACAGAGGGAGAGAGGGGAGGTGACAAGACATGAGGAAAGAAAAAGATTAAGAAAGGCCAAAAAAAAAAAGTATTGTGATAAACTCCCCTCCAAATACACACACCGGAGGAAAATCTGTGAATAAAAAATATCCATTAGAGAGGATGGAGGGTGAAAAGAGAGATAAGAAAGATGGCAGAGAACAGAGAGGCCCAAGGATGAAAGGCTACGGGAAGAAAGGAGAAAACAGTTGGAAGAAGTGGATGATGGTTAATTATGAGAAGTAATTCAATAGGCAGGCAAAACCGAGTCTCTAGACAGATCCATCATGACATCTCTGTGGGTAGGAGGGATAGTAAGTCACAGAGAGAGAGAGAGAGAGACATAAAGAGGTACATGATGTCTGTATGCACACATGACACACAGATTTTCACATATTTGTGTATGTGTGTGTATTTACCCTCCACACTCACCTCCTTCTCTCCACATATATGACTGACAGTAGAGCCAGAGGCGGGGCTGGAGGCGGGACCTATCACAGAGACGACGCCTTTGGGTAGAATCTGACACACTGAAAGGGAAAAAGGGGGGAAATAAACACTGGGTATGCAGACACACACCTTTCCTCTGCTTCATTTTGATGGCAGCACAGAGCTGACATACAGTAGGGGCTGCAGTCAGGGGGAAGAGTGGATATTTAAAATGCAGCAGAAACTCAGAGGATGCATCATGATTGCAGTTTAACCACTGATTCAATTGTAGCAGCACAGTCTGTCTCATTATAATCTGATTTATTTTGAGATAAACACTCCAAGGACTAGAGCAGTGCAGGTCAGGGGTGGCCTTCTGCTATTATTCCCTGTTCAGACGATGGCTTTTAATGATTTTAATGATTTTTAAGACATTTTTCTCTAATTACATCTCTGGTATCAGAATAATACTAACAAATTGGTGGTTGTCTTCCATTAACAAATGGCAGTTTGCATGATTACCCGTTTTGTTGGAGGACATTCATGTTGGACAAACAGTTTTACTCGGCTGCCTATTATGATAAATACTTGGAATGGAATGGTTTGAGTAAATGCTATCTCTACCGTTCACTATACAGTTATTCAAGCCTAGGTTAACTGTTGAAAATATCCATCCAACAAATGTCTCCATTATGTCCATATATCAAGACTATTAAGAAATGTATTTAATGTTATATATCTTTATTAACATTGCTGTATTGAATGTTTTTTCAGATGAGTAACTTACCATATTTATGTTTATTTTCTATTTCTAATTGGCTGTTTTTGTTTGCTGGTAATTTGCTTGAAATTTCTGAATGACACTCATTACTTCCCACCGTTGGTCCCAATTACCCAATCAGACTCACCCACAAACCCTGCCCTACGTGTGAGCTCCTGAAGTTGGTTCTTTTTGCACATGTTGAAGTGTCTCCACTATGTTGAGCAGATACATGAATGATTAAAAGGGAGTAGTGTCAGGAGAGGTTATGTTCATTGTCTGTCTCACACTTGGCAAATTGAGCAGCCTGCAGTCTGTGTTATTGACCTGTAGCTGTAACAGACTCACGTGTTCAGTGCATCTGCCAAAGTCAATTAAAAGAAAGTAGGAAATGCTTAAAGGAGGAGTTTGGAAAATAGATTTATTTACTTTCATGCCAGGACTGTCTTGTGTCTATATGATAGATGGCAGTTTGTCATTTTCATTTTTGGAATCGGTGTTCTCATTTTACTAATTTCACAAAATCCTTTCTTAAAATTTCCTTGATATCAAATATCTCCAAATAAGTCTGAACATGTCATGCATTCATATGGAAATACTTACCTGTGTTTGTACGCGTATCACTTGAATGTGTACTGAGATCATTGTTATTGATGACGTTTTCTGCCTACCCACCTGAAAAATGCTTCCACAGATACAGCAGAAATGAGTCAGGTGACTTAACCGTGTTATTCTGACAGTCATAAGGCTCTTTTCTTGCTGGTACATTTGGTTGGTATTTTAATTCATCCCAATTAGTCCTCCTCGGTCTCAGCCACTGCCTGTGTGTGTGTGTGTGTGTATGTGTGTGTGTGTGAGAGATAGAGAGAGAGAGCCACACTGTGCCCATGTGTGAATGTGCACGTGTGTCCGCAGAAAGAGATGTGTGTGCATGCATGTGTAAATGCCTGTTTGTGTGTGTGCATGTGTGTGTGTATGTGTGTGTGTGTGTGTGTACACGCAAATGATTGGGTGCATGCAAGCGTACTTCAGACAGCCATAGCTGTAAGATGATGAGCTCTCTGATCCAGAGACCAAAAAACGCTGCGAGCAAACAAGCCTGTCAGAGTCTCCTGCCCATCGGTCAAGGACACACACATACACAGAGACACATACACACGACCCTGCAACTCAAGCATGCACATATGTACACAACCCATCTCAAGCACACATAGACATTTTGCCAGTAGCTTGTGGCAGGGTCAGTGACCTATTAGAATAGGAGCAGGGAGTCTCTGTCTCCTCAGTGACTGGATTCAGCAGCTCATCTTCTGTCTTTTCAGACTCCAAACATTCTGTTTTAACTCTCTATATCAAAACAAATTTCATGGAGCAGCCTCTGTGTTGTAATGCTGCTTTCTGTTGGTCTGCACCGCTGATCTGTATTAGTATTTGATGATTTGTTTTTGTCATGGCCTGCACAGTAGACAGTGCCAGCTGTTACTGGAGGGCACTGGTCCACTCTTTTTTAATGAGACAGGCTTACTGGCCCATTACTGGTCCCCAATGACATGTAAACTAATCAGCACAAGCCCTTACTGGTTCCTAATCACATTAAAATGGTGGTGTGTTATTATTTGAGTCATCATTGAGGTTTTTGCTCACAAAAAAGCAGCTTTTTTTTTAAGATATAATGATCTTTCTTTAAAATATATCAGCACCCTACTTAAAAGTTTTTAAATAAAACCTGCAGTATTCAGTACCACGCCATTCTTTTCAACTCTGCACTGGTCACTATTAATATTAATATCCTACATAACCAATAACATCTACTGGTATTTTTAGTGGTCACCTTTTGACTGTGATAATTAGACACTATGCCCTATTGGGGTCTAATGGATTTAGCTGGACTCTTTACTCTCAGATGGGTTGTGTGAATCTGCTCAACTGGTCTTCTTTGGTGTGCTCTGGTTCCACTCACTGGTGTCAGTAGTGTCGTACTGGGAGTCTTTTTGAAGCTCGTATATGTCCACCTCAACTCGGGCTCGGGCCGGACCCTCCATCACACTGTTGATGTTCTCCCTGGCCAGAGCCAACGCCAGCCGCTCCCCACGCCCACACACAGATTGGTCATCCAGGATTGCCGCTGGAAAAGCAGAGAGGGAGGGAGTTATAGGTGAGGCAGAGGAGAGAAGGACGGTGTATGAAGATGGAGGGCAGTGAGGGGGGGAGAGCAGATTGAAGAGATTGTAGAAGAGAAGTGGCCGACTGTGGGATCACAACCACTGATCGGTGAGGGAATGAAGTGATGTGACCTCACCTAAATTAATAAATGCTATGAAATCCAAACAGGATCAGAAATCAAAGGAATGGTTTGACACTTTGGGGAACATGTTTATTAACTGATGTTTAGATTAGAGGAGATAGTTGATATCAATAAAGCAGAGTCAGGTAAACTGTTTCCCCTTACATCTAGCCTTAATCCTAAATTAGCTCAATTCTGGGTTGTCATCTAACTCTTGAATAAATTAATCTTGAAAAATGTTGATATATTCCTTTAAAGATGGGACTGTCCTTACTGTGGATGTGGGGGGAAAAAAACTACATCACCACCGCAAAGTTGATACACAGGCAGGTTAAAAGTGATTGGTTGAGCCTGTGATTCCCTTTTACATTGCATTACATTACATTAAATAATGTGGGTGGTCTGATATAATCTGGATTTACCAGAGTTATCTGATTGTCAAAATGCTGAGCTGACAAATGCTGCTAATTGGCATTTAACACAATTTTTATTATAGCTTATTGTCCTACCTCCATGTACATTGATTAAGTGTACATTTCTAATTGTTACTCTAACAAATGAGTCCAGAAGATCCACTGATTTTCAAAACAGCTGAATTATTTCAAGAAAGGACAGACAGGTGATTGCAGATGTCACTCTCCCTGCTCTTGATGAAGATGCAGTTGATCAAAATGATAAAGATTGTATTTACCAATCAGATTTTGGATGGGGAAACATTTTACCATTTTTCTGTCACACTGTTTCCAAATCTATGAGCAAAGTTGCAAAACCCAAGTGCCAAAGCAGGAAAAAAGCAAAGCATGAAATGTGTGTTGAGAAACTTTCTGATCCAGGTGTAGCACGGATGGAGAGTCTGCCAGCCACTCACCCATGCGGACAGAGGAGAGTAAGGGGGCCTGACTGAGGGAGCGTGGCGGCATGGTGACTAGCAGGAAGAAGAGGAAGTGTATTGACAGCAGCAGTGCTGGCAGAGCCGGCATCTTCTACTGCTCCTCATGGAGAAAGGTCTGCTGGCTGCCTGTACCACCACCTGTGGGAGTGGAGGACACATTGCATATTACTGGACACATAATCATTCCCCTGGCACAACATTTAAATCATCATCCTGCGGCTTATCTCCTGTTTGCTCTGTCACATCTCCATGTAGCGGGAGCACCTGTAATTCAACACCACATACGCGTACAATAGACTTTCTCACTCAGCTATGAAGATGTTCACTGTCATATCAGAGAGTCAGCTCGGTCCCATGCATACAGCCTGTATCATAAAATAGAGTACCCATATCTCTATTCATGTCTCCAGTGGAAAGTCTGCCATTTAGAAGTGACAGGACTCAGCCTTGAAGAGATCTCCAGGGGTTCAAAGACAGCATCACAAAATAGGAGCACCGTCCGTGCACGTAGACATCTACACTAAACATACACATGCATATATACATATAAATAAACCCTCACGTAGTAGAAGCTCTTTCTGAGCACACAGGCAGACTCACAAATACAAAGACAAGTGCCTGGACGTCGTACACAATCATCTACGGTACATCTTCATATGTCTGTGCACACATGTTTTTCATAACCTCGCCCCCACCACCACATATAAACACAAAAAGAGCTTGTCTGAGCTCCACTGCTAAGCAGCTCTCTTCAGGAGTGACAAAGCCTTGCTCTGACTGACAACATGACAAGGACGGAGAAAGGAAGGATGAAGACAAAGGCGAAGCGAAGGAGTGTTGTGTGACAGACAGGCAGAGAGGTTGACGGAGGGGTAGCGATGGTGGTGATGGTGGTGATTGTGGTGCAGGCTGTTGACCTGGGAATGTTTCAGATGTCTGGTTCACCGCTCTCAGCTTTAGACAGATCTGACAGACAGCTGAGAGATTCAGTTCATGACCTTCAATTGACCCTTGCAGCTGTAAAAAAGGGCCTGCTGGAGTAGTAGAAAGCTGACCTTTGACCCTGACAAGTGCACATGGGGTAAGAAATGAGCTGGTATTGTGTGCTACAATGCGCATACAATATACACACATCAAAGAGCCAGATGATTGTGTGGATTGTCTCTGTTGGGCCAACATCCCTCCTTCTTCCATCCTTTTTTTCAGCTTTTTTTCACTTTAAGATCTTAATTTTCCCCCACCTTTCCAACGCTTGTTTAGCTTTGATGTTTAAAGCACATCAAAAAAAATCTGCAACCCTGCGCTTTGAATCCTTCTTTGCCGCTCATAAACCAGCCATACTGCTCTTTCTCCTTTTTTGTCTGTGCTCTCTTAGCAATTACTGACCTCCCTTTCTTCCTGTCAAACTTTATATGTCTCTCATTCCCGGGTTCGCTGTGTCAAAGGGTGGGCAAGTGTGTGCGCGAACATGTTTGTAATACTAATGGCATGCGCCATACTGTGCAGATGGCTGTGTTGCTCATTATGGTTACCGCAGCTCAAGGAACAGAGGCAGGGCTTATGTGAGGCCATCTGTATGTGTGACACAACATAGAATAACAGGCGCACAGTAGGAGTAATTCTTTTTCACTTCTATTTCCAATGAAGCATTCCTGTTTTAACGCAGCATGATCCATTCGAACGATGCCAATAAATGAATACCGCATGAAAAATGTCTGTGTGCGTGTGTATAATGGCATACATGTGCAACAGCTGATTATTTTGACCACACAGCGAGATCACTGCAGCATGCTGTCTCACAGCTGTGTATTGGGCTGCACAGTGCTCTGTATTACTACTGTATTCCGTTTGCTCCCAATACCAATGGTCTCTTTCACAATTTACTCTTTGCCAAAGTGTGCGTGAGGTCTCCGAACCTCTGTGTTTATTCCAGGACATGTATGGGCATGGGCTCACCTTGTGTGAGTGTGATGGCGTATTGATTGAGCCCAGCCGAAGTGGCGGGCCCTCAGGTGCAGTCAATCAAAACAATGGGGAACCTATCATGGGACTGCTGCATTTCACAGGAGCCATCTGATTGGCTATTACCAAGAAGCAGATTGCCATGATGACGAATAAGATCCTAACTGAGGCTATGCCTTCATCAATGATGGGATGGACCGGTGCTATTTCATTGTTATTGAGAGCTATTGACAGCATTAGACGGCGAAGATTACAGCATCTATACTCCAAGGAGGAGAGGAGGGGGGAGGGAGGAAGGAGATGGAAAGCTGTGATAGAAGTAAGGAGAGTGAGAGAAAAAAAGAAGCAGAGGGAATGGGCTTGGGTGCGATGGGGGAATAAAAGAACAAAATTGAATACAGAGAGAAGAGATTGGAAAGTGTTTCTGCAGAAAGAGAGACGCAGAGCAGGATAGAGACAGAAAGACAGAAGAGCAGTGGTGGAAAGTAACAAAGTACATTTACTCGAGGGTCGCACTCGGGTATAATTTTATATTGTAGTTGTTTGTTTTAATATTGCAGTTTTTATTCAACTACATTTATTCAACATCTACAGGTTACTACGGAAACAAGATTAACCTACAAAATTTATGATCTACTTATAAAATATGATGCATTGTTATAGATTAAGCCCCCAGCTGTACATTAAGTTGTTAAAACTGACTCTACCTCACCTCGCTGCAACAGTAAAATGCTGTTTATATGTTGCTGTAATTCATCAATAACTATAATTCAATGTAGATATAAAATCAAATATACCAGGAGCATTCTGTACTGCCACACCACCTCATCATTACTTCAGCAGCTGTTTATCTGATTATCATAGTGCATTATGTTTTACTCCTTTATTCTAATGACAGAGTTGGTACTCATAACTGATCTCAAATTAAGATGAACTTCTCCTCTGACAAGAAGGAATAATTATTTCATGATTCTCATTTTTAAAGCCACAGAGCTTCCAAACTACCTCACATCACCTCTCTCTCTGTAGCTTCTAATAAAAATAATATTTCTAACTTGGATATCCCATATGTACAGCACGTACTATCCTACAGTATATATCACAATTGAATGAAATGATCTGCCGTGAAGATAACTTTTCTTATTGCCCTTTAAAGCCCGTATTATCTCATGTTTTCTCATATTCTTATCAAGTCTGCTTGCTGTTTTGATTGTTGGTTGTTTCACTTTAGATGTTTTGTTTTTGTCTGCCAGTTGAGCAGGTACCTGACTAATAATGTTTCCTGTTCTATTGTTCTCAGTGAGACTTCCTGATTTAAAAAAATGACTAACTTATCACATTATCTGTAACAGTTCTGTACTTCAGTCAAATTTGGAACGCAGGACTTTTGTAACAGGCTATTTTTAAATTGTGGCAGTACTGATTTTACTCTTTCCACCACTGCAGGGGGGGTGAAAGAAAGCAAGCTGCTATAATGTGGTGGCAAAGGGTGGAGGGAGTCATGGAGACAGATACAGTCAGAGAGAAAGAGAGAGCAAACGGTGAGATACTACTGCCGTGTTTAATCTGCGAGGACTGTGTGTCTGGCTGCTGTACGTGCTCTGTTGGCGTAGTAGTACACGGCTGAGTCCCTGTAGCAGTCGGGTGTCAGTCTGCAGGGAGCTGGAGCAGCGAGAGGCCCGAGTGGAGCCAGACTTTTCTGAGCTGTACAGAAAACACCGCTTCTAGCCCCCCTCGCTTGCTTTCATTCTGCACCCTGCTGTAAGTCACCCCGCATGCTGGCACCACTGAGAAATACACAAAAGCAAAAATACATAAATATCCTGACTTGCTCTGTGTGTGTGTGTGTGTGTGTGTGTGTGTGTGTGTGTGTGTGTGTGTGTGTGTTGTGCGTGTGTGTGTTCAGGAGAGAGTATAAAAGAGAGAGAGAATGGAGAGTGAGAGAGGGGACATTCATCCCAGTTGGAGATTTAGCTCTTTGGTGCATGCATTCATCTTAGTGCGTGCATGAAGGCATATTTGTGTGTCTTCGCTGTTTTGCTTATGTGTGTGTGTGTGTGTGTGTGTGTGTGTG
>JAOXYL010000043.1:14052389-14063973 GCA_028564955.1 Terapon puta | reverse complement strand
GTGTGCGTGTGCGTGTGCGCATGTGTCTGCGCTGGAGACTTGGCGGCTTGCTTATAGTGTCTGCAGTGCCTATTATGAAAGAGAAAACCGTAAAATCAGAGATCTTAATTATCTAGAGAGAGCGTGGGGGAGGGAGGGAGAGGGGGAGGGTGAAGGGAGGGCCAAAGTGGGATGGAGGGAGGGAGGTGGGAGATATGGAGAAAATAGGAAAATGAAGGGAACACTATCTCCCCTCAAACCCCCCAGGCAGATGAGGAGAGGATGAACGGAGACCAAGGCAGAGGAAGCAGGATGAGCAATAGCAGGGGAGGGGTGGAGAAAGAGAGGGATGCGGAGAAAGACAAAAAGAACTCAGATGGAGGAAAACAGCTTGAGGGATGGGGGGGTGAGGAGAAGGAGAGGAGAAGGGGGGGGGTGTCGGTGGGGGGGCTGGCGAATCATTTGTTTTTCCCCTTCTGCCTTATTGTATGACACAAGAAAATCTGACAGTTATCATAATGGAAGGATGAATCATTCCCATAATTGAATTTGCAAGTGGAACGGCTTCAGTGACTGTGGATTTAAGAGGACTGTACCGCCAGCCATTACGGGACAGAAGTGTTATTTTGCTCATTCTTCCGACAAGTAATAGTTTTTGTTGACGAGAGAGACGGGCTGCTGCAGACAGCTGGGCCGTTGTTCCTGGATGAGCATGGTCAGACTTTGTTGTTAACCCCCAAACAATATGGATGAACTGGGCTTGGTGTGTGAGTGTGTGTGTGTGTGTGTGTGTGTGTGTGTGTGTGTGTTTGTGTACAAGCAGTGTCAGTGAGAGTGGAAAAATACCAAGGACCCTTTGCTCACCCCTTTTGGCTTCTTGTAGGATTAAGTGTTTAGTACTTTTGTCTGCATCTAATATCAAAGGAGCAGCACATGTTCTTGGTCGCATTGACTCAGCATTTTCACTTTGCACCCATTCGCACTTTCTCCCTCTCCTCTTCCCTCACATGTACCCCGCTAATCTCGACACCTTTGTGCTCCTTGCCACACCACCGTCTCTGTTCCTCTTATCCTTTTTTCAGTGTTTACCCTCACCTTTTCTGTGTTCCAGGCATTTGAGAAATTAGATTTTATACGTGCCAGTCTTATTAAATTCAATATTTTGAGCAAATTTTGATTTATTCATGATATTGCTTACCAGGTTGCTAGTACATGTAAATATATCCTAAATTGCATTTTTGAAATTGTCTACCTGAGTGAAAAATATTGCATTAGTTTAGACTACACTGGCACAAAACTATAACATTAACATTTTTTTAATAATTTAATAATGCAAATCAACAAAAAGTAATGCAATAAACACAACCGTGAGGAGCTTATTGTGCTGAATGTGAGTTTCTGATTTCCACACTCTACAAAGGGGAGGAAATAGTTGAATAGTTGAATGAAATATGACGTGTTGGTACCCACACTGCATCCAATGGCAAGCTTTTTTTAAATAATGTCCTCCTAAATGGTTGTAGTAACACTAATATAACACATTTAATTTAGGCAAAGATTGTGTTATGGTTTCCAAAAAGAGCACTGGATGCTGTAATGACAGGAATTGTGAACAGTCAACTGAAGTAAAATCTTCCACACTGTGAAATTCTGTTTTGTGACATCGAAGGGGAGGCTGCGTCCTGTATTGTTACCATAAGACTGTGATCAATCACTGACAATAGACATAAATCATGCACCACAAAATCCCACAAAGTGAGCTGAAACACAGGGTTGCTTGCATGGAGTTTCAAAGAGAATTTAAACTTTATCAATAGTGATTAAATGATTGGTCGACCAGCAGGTGATATATCCTCAATTTAACCATTTATCACTGTAAATGTTTAAATTATTCATGAAGCAAAAATGTTTTTGTTTTTTTTTAATGTGCTGGTTCTAAACTCTTAAATGTGAGGATCTGTTGTATTTCTGTTTTATTGTAGATTGCGTGTCGTCTGGTTTAGGACATCACTTTGGGTTCAGAGAAAGTGCATTTTTAAGTACATGACAATTTGCAGAATGGCAATGAAATGAGTAAAGCTTGACCGTTGACTCCAAACCACTAATGCATTTATTGAAGGAGACAATGTTTCGATTCCAGTCAAATGCAGGTCCGACTGAGATCGAAACATTGTCTACTTCAATAAATGGTTTGCAGGCGTAACACTTTTCCTTTCATGAAATCAATGCTGATTTCCAGTAAACTGTGTGATGTACACATAACTTAACTTTTTTTCTACAATAAATATTAGTTGCAAATTTATCATTTTGTGAAATTTGTGGCTTGCATCACATGTTTTTGTGTCCAACCCAAGTAACTCCAGTTGCTAACTTTCTGTCTCGCTGGTGATCACACCCACTTCCTATATATGTTTTCACCTTGTCCTCCCTCAGCTGGACTGCAGACACTTTGATCTCTCATTTTCAGTCTTGCTCCTCTCTCTCTCTTTCTGCCTCTCCCTCAGTCCTCCCCCACCCCTCTGTCTCTTCTCACTCCATCTATTTTGTCTCTCTTCCTCAGGAACACTCTATACCCCTGTCTCTTTACTGACCTCTCTCTCCTCTCTCTCCCTATCTTAGCTCTCGCTGGTCTCTTCAATCTCAACAGTGCACTTTCTCTCTTACAGCGCCCCCCCATCACCCTCCCCCCCTCCCCGTGTTCATTGGACATGGATAAATTCTTCCCAGTGTTCTCCTTGACAAAGAGGCCCTCAGTCAGTGACACCGCCTGCTTGGGGAACCACCGTGCTCCTGTGACACTGTCACATCCGAGTATGTCACGCACAAATATACACACACACAAACACACAAGCATCCGCTAGCTGCACACACATACTCTCAAGGAAGGTTCAAAGAACACTGTGTGTCTTTTTTTTCTCTCTGTTTCCCAGTACATGTCTGTCTGTTCATAGGTGCCAGTGGTAAGTTTGCATTTCAACCTCTGTGCATGCATATGTACCGCCCGCTGTTCAGATCAGTGAGGTTGGAGGGGGTGAAGCTCAGTGCACTGCTTACCCCAGGAGTTGTTTAAAAAAGATGTGCGGTTCAGTGTCACTAGCTGTCGACACAGGTCCCACTTGTTGCAGCTGTGGCTTATGTAAGCACGGCAGTTTAATCACAATTAGTAAGCTCTCCTTGAACTCACTCGCCCCCTGGGTTGTTGGGAGTGCTAAAATTTGCATTCTGAACAAAGCCTTAGATATATGAGAGTGATATTATTAGACTCAACGATACAAAGAGAACAATGTCTAAGTGAGAATGGATCACTGTCAATTGAAATTAGCGTTAGCCATCAGGTGGATGTCACAGTGACACTAACACTAGACTTATATAATAGTATTGATAAAAAGTGTTTTATTTGACTTATGACAATGTCATAAGACTAAAAGCCCCTTGTGTTTTTTAATTGTTTCTTACTGCTGGAGGTTTTTTCTCTTTTCTTACAATCTTTTTCCCAAATGCTGCCCCCGCTGCAGAGCAGGCCATCCGAGGAGGAGGGATGTCTTTCTGAATTGCCTCTCCTGGGCCTTCTTTCAATTTTTTTTACTTATGTGCTAAAGGTTTCCTGTGTGTGAATAGTATTATACTTCTTAGAGAGCTTAGCACCAATGGTGTGAGCCTATGAAGCCCACTGAGACCTTTGGGTGTTACAATTGGCTGTATAAATACATCTCACTTGACGTGGGGGGCTCATATTAACACAGAGAGATCTCCTGTACTTTGCAGCTGACCATTGATGCAGAATATTTAAATTATGTCTGTTGCTGTGCAGCCAGAGAAACTACACTGCATCATGAAAGCACTTCAGAGTCACAAGTTTAGCTTGGTCTGTCAGCCAGAGTGCAGAGGCTTCACATAGAGATGTTTGTGAATCACCTGAAGCTGGTGAGGGAATATTGCTTTAAACTAACCAGATATTTACAGTTAACATGAAAGCGGAAACAGCACTGCTATATGCAGTGAGACAGACAAAGGTAGAGTGTTTGCCTTCGCACTGCCATAGCTCTGTGATGAACCGATGAACCAACTCCACACAGCTCTCCCACTTTAGACACCCACGCGTCATACACACACACACACATATCAGACACACACAACAGTTACATAGAGATGTACGCAGTCATATCCAACATACTCGCCTTCACACACACACACACATACACAGGTTTTGGATTAAATGACTCAGATGGCATTTGCTCTCTCTGTCTCTCTCTCTCTCCCTCTCTCTTTCTCATTGTCAGGTTTTGCTGCCGTGGCAACAGAGTCGAGGATGAGAGGAGGAGGGAGTGGGAGATGGGGAGGAGTGTGAGGGAGACAGAGAGAGAAAGAGAGAGAGAGTGAGGGAGAGAAGGAGAGGAGAGGGAGCCAGTGATGGAACAGGTAAATGAGAGATCGGGGAGTCAGAGCCCACTGGTCATGTGAGGCGGGGCTTCGTCGCTGCTGCAGTGTGTGTTTTTCTGTGTGTGTGTGTGTGTGTGTGTGTGTGACTGATGCTCTAATAGAGAGAGGCAGAAACACAAGGAATGTGCTTTAGCTACGTGACTGGGAACAAGTGTGCACTCCGCGCCGGACTCGGTTGTGTGCGCTGTATGACTCGGACATGTTGCGTGTCCACTCAGATTGTTGTGTAATTCTGTCACCCACGACCACATCTAAAATTGGTCATCTGAGATCAGGACGAGCTGGCGCACACTATCAGAACTAATAGAGAGCGACTGGGAGGAGAGGAGTACAAAAAAAAAAACGCAAAAAAACATCATGAAAATAAGGGGGCAAGTGAGTGCTGTGAAAGTGCTCTTGTGATTCAAGTTTACATGTGGGGCTTCTGGTTTGTGTTTTCGTCTGTACTAATTTGCTCTGCAGAAAGCAGCGTGCTCAAATTTAGTTTGTTTTCAGCTGCCCTGGGCAAGAGACAAATTCCCTCTGACTGCACTTCTCAACATCTGAGAAGGATTCACTTGCAACTATGCAAAGTAACTATGCAAAGACCAAAATATGTAGGGCAAGCCACCGTTCTCACTCAGGAGAGGCAAGATCACGCCCTTGTAGAGTTAAACTGTCAAGTATTTGTTGTTTAAAACATTACATCATGTTTGTCCAGAGGATTTCTACCAGCTCTCCCATTTAAGATGTTCCACAAAAAAAACAGTGAGAAATTAGCTTCTCTGCTCAAGAAAAGTATGAGTGGATGTGTAACAAATGAACAGGACTTGAATCATCTCCACATTAGACAAATTGTTGCAGTCGCTGCAGGTATGATGAGAAGCTTCCAGAGAATCAATATGACAATATAAAAACACAATTGTTGAGCTTCTCGTAAATGTTATCCTGTAAATGGACATTTAACTCGGAAAGTGAAACGATCAGGTGATGATTTCAAATTAATAGCAGCGTGAGAACAGTGTTTTATTAGTCATTTCCATTTGTAAGTACTTGTTCAACCTCCTGGCTGAATCAAATCCTTCTTCACATATTCACTTGTTAATCTGTTGCTCTAATACATTCAGTTAAGTAGGTAGTGGATGAAAAAAATATTTAATTCAATGAAAATAAATGTAGTAATTATCTTGTTTACTTCATGTTTCTTCGACTCACATTGTTTTTGCTTGTGTTTAGGATTGTGCCTTGGGATAAATGCATAAAAAAGGACATTTTTACTTTCGATGCCGCTGCGAAAATAGCTGAGAACTTTGCATTAGTGCCAGATGGTGAGTATAAGCCATGAATAATGCCATGCGACTCGAGACAGCGCCAATCTGTGTTGACTCAGCGACAATCTGAAGTCTGCGTCTTAATAGATAAAACTGACTTTGGCCTTCATGCTACTACAGCGGAAAAAATCTGACTGTCACCGAAAACAAATTCTAAATATGGTGTCTGCAATGAAAGCAACAAAAAAATATATACAAACAATTCAAAGCAACTGTATTCCTTATCCCTAAACATGCATATGCATAGATAAAAGAACACAGTGATGGGCAGGGGCGCTCCTGGTGGCTGTATTGGATTACATAATTGATCAAATTATTTATGAGCAATTCCATTAAAACAGACACAAATAAACAGCAGCATCCTATTTAAAAAGGTCACAGAAGCGATAGGATAACACAATGAAGCCCTGAGGGATTCTTTTCATTGTGTCTCATGTTGAAAACAACATGGGCATGAATATAGCGCGTGACCTTGGTTGATGTCATTCCCTCTCTTCCATGTTGTCTTTCATTCTGCACTCTGCGATATCCAGTACACTGGAAATGCCAGGAGAATAATCTTTAATAATGTATTTTCGCCAGATTTGGAATTGTTCAAATGCAGAAAAAATGCCACATTGCTGGAGGAGGCAACAAAAACAATCTAATGACTTTTCTGTGTTCCATTTGTGTTAAGCCATAAATTATCCCTTTAATCAAATGATTTCATCAGTTTTGCTCTCATACAATTTTACTGTATAAGCCTACAAACGATAGATAAATAATTAATTAATATTAATAAATAACTGCATTTTAACATTGACCATGAAAAACTACTTTCATCTGACGATGTTGTATCATGCTAGTTTGTCCATTTCCAACTGACGTTAGCCTCGCTGTGCTATTCAACCAGCTGCAATGCATATTAATCAGATCAAATTAGTCATGAAATTATGTTTCTACATTTGTGGTCTATGAAGGAGCTAATGGTCAATATTTATCAGAATTTTATCCCCCTAAAATTATTTCACAGTTTGCCTGAATATGTTGTCTGTCTCCTCAAGATGTTGTATAATTCTGTCACCCATGACTGAGTCTAAAATTGGTCATCTCCGCTCAACACGAGACATCACACTATTAGGTCTGATAGGGACTGACTGGAGAGGGGAGACAGAGGGGCAGTGAGATTCAGCAAAATAGAGAAATATGGAGTGACTATGCACTTTCAAAATGTTGTTGTGCATCAGTTTTGCATAAAAAGCTTTTTATTTGTGTATCCATCTGTGCTAAATGCATTACCGACAACAGCATTCTCAGATTGTTTTCAGATGCCTTGGGCAAGAAGCGTTTTCTCCTTTTCTGTACCTCTCGGGCCCGGCTAAGAAACAAGGACATCGTGTATGAAGCAAACACATAATACTTTTTTGAGGATTCAACCATTATGTGACATGTAAGTGATGTAAGAGTTTTGTTTCCATGTTGTGGGAAGATTTCTTTTTTACACTTTCATTAATGAGAAAGAATCCATTTTAATACTTTAACACAATAATTGTGTAAACAGCCCCTGAAAAAATGTGATCATAAAAAACTGCATATCATTCAATTTTTTAAAATAAATATCCAAGAAAAGAATTAAGGGAATGCACATTTATAAGGTAATAATGTTTCAATGACGACTATGAACCTTGAATTTAGAAATTCAAAATGTGTTGAGCTTTGAGAAAATTCAAATACCTTCTGACAATTAACTATAAATAAAAGTAAAACATGGTGTTTTATTGTGGCTAGATTGCTAATATTATTCTAATCTAGCACACCACATGAGTTTATTAACAGTGTTTGCAGTTGCTCAGATCTTTTCCTTTTTCTTTTTTTTTAAGTAAGCCACTGACTTCAATTTGTATTTCATTTTAAAATGATGGGATTCAGTTCAAGGCCTGCAGCAGAGCACAGGAGGCCAGAGGTTTGATCAAAAACAATGTATTTGACAAATGATGAATAATTTTTTGCCATCAGTGGCTTGATTCTCTGAGTAAGTCAATATTTAGTGTCCCTCACCGGCAGGACAGATTGGCTCTTCAACCATCTCCACGTACATCAGCTGAGTAGGAGAGCTGCCTCGCTGCAGAAGAGCCATTGAAATAGAAAAAGGAAACTAAGTGATATATCCTGCCTATTTTCAGAGGAACCAAGGGTCACTTTCAGGGTGTGTGTGCATGTGTTTGTGCGCGTTACGTCTCCATGACCGAAGAGTATCCTTCACAAGGTCACTTAAGTGATTCATTTTGCCATTGAGTGGTCAAATACTGCTGCATTGCATTCAGTTCAGCTTTCCCATGTTAAATTGTTCTCCGCCGGGTCTATGCTAATAGATGGTAGCATATGCTAAAAGCAATGCCTGTCAGAATATTTATGCAATAGCGCCGTATTTAATGCAGGATTAGCATTTGTTTGCTCCATTGTTCAGTAAATCAGTATCAAGCGCTGGTGAATAAATGCATAATGCATCTAGTTAGCCCATGGTACATTAGCCTTAGAAGTTCCACAACTTACTACAGAATTATGAATATCTACATTCATTTTTTATGCAGCTTACAACTGGCATCTCAAATTAGAATCACTCATTCATGTTACTTGATCTAGGTCAGGTTTAACTTAATTATGTATGAGAGATGTGTGTTTATTCAGTAGCTTATTTATTTGAATTACTATTTGTAGTGTCACTTCTTCATGCCCAGCAGCTGTATTTTTCCACTTGTGAATACGTACTGATTGAAATAAATAAATATGTGAGGATGAAAGTGATATAATATGTGTTATACTTTCTAATCATACAATGTGATTTCATGTGTATTAATGGGTGTTTATGTAGTGTATTCATCTACATGCTCCATGCCAGCAGGGATGATGATACCACTTATGTGCGCTATGTTAGTAATGATACACACTGCATTGTACTGATGTGAATAGACGTCACATAATTAGGCTGTTGGCATGCAGCACATGGTGGTAGGATTAGCTTTATGTATGTATAGTATTTGTAATAACAACCTGCCTGAGCCCAAATGTCACAGACTCTCTATTAGATCAGCACAATGAAACAAAAGCTATTTCACTGTCAAAGGAACTGCTGCATAAAACTCTGCAATCATTATGACAATGTCCAAAAACTGCCTGAGAGAAGAGAAATCAAACTCTCTGTTTTCATAATAATCCATAAAAGACTGGACACCAAAAGCCACAAAACGGTGTTATGGGCGATGGAAAAGAGATAGTTTTAATTGAATTGCCCATATTAGCATTTTAACTGCAGAGTATGTCTTACAGTGTGCCGCTGTCCATGCTGCAGTGATGATTATTGAGGAGCATGGCTCAGGATTTAGCAACAACAAAGCACACTGTGTGTTTTTTTTAACCAGCACTTTTGATTTCCTGCATGTCTGAGATAAATGTAAAACAATATAATGTGAGGACAGGGGAGACTAGTCACTGCAGTTCCCAGGTTTACTCGTCCATTTTATTGCTCGTGTTTTTAGATGGTCAAAATCGAGTTCCCCAGGGAAGAAATAGGGTGTGATTTGAAAGTTGCCCTATATTTGGCTCAGTTGCTTTCAAATGCAGCCTGTCAAGTTGCGTCGTGTGCTGCAGCACCTCTCACTCCGCCTGCCCACCCGGCGGCCCTCCGCTTGGTCAGGTAAGTTATTGCTAGGACTGTTCCTTAAACACCCCCACCACCACACACACTCCAGGTCGTCCATTACCGTGCCTGTCAGCCAAGCGTGCAATCAATACTCCCCCTCCGACAGCGTGCACACATGTGATGGAAGGCAAAAAGGCAGGAGAGGAGGAGGACAGCAAGGGTAAAGAAGGGATGTTGGAGGGAGAAGAGGGAGGAGAGGGGTAGACAGGCTGAGGAGGAGGGGAGTGTTAGTGATGGGGAGCACAGGGCTTGGGGGTGGCGGGTGAAGGAACTGGGGAAAAAAGAGAGATGACAAGAAAAATGTCCAGAGACCGGAGACAAGAGAGACAGAGAGCAGTAATATATAACAAAACACAGAGATAGAGTGAGTGTGGGAGTAGGAGATGGAGGACAGAGATGAGGAGTGGCAGAGGCAGAGGAGAGATGGAAAATAGAGGGAAAAAAAGAGAAAAGTGCGTGTGTGTGTGTGTGTGTGAGTGAGTGTGAGAAAGAGAGAAATGAAGAGAGGGGTGTGGGTGGATGAGGAGAATGCTATATATAATGGCAGAGGTTCAGGAATAGATCAGAGTGATTGTGTTTTGTGATTACCTAACGCTCACATCTGCAAACAGTAGCAGCCACCAGCTGACATCAAAAGACCACACACACACACATACAAATACCCTACAAACACAAACACTCACACACACACACTGACACACATATACGCAGGAATACACTCGGCAAAGTAAGGCTGGCACGCGCAGGCCCAGCAAACCTCATCTTCATGCTAAACTGAACTAACTCTCCACTAAAGAGCTTCTGTCGTCTGGCCTGGATTGATAACGGAAGCAAACACTACCCACTCACAAACACAAACACTCGGACACAAACACACTTTCGCCCTGCGAAGAACACATCTCATGTACATAAAAAGATTCATAATCACATATAAACACACAGGCATGGCTGTATTGTAAACACTCCACCAAAGTGCCACTCTCCTGCCACACACATGCGTACATAAAATACACACAATGAGCCATGGTGAGGACCTTAATTGTTAGTTTTTCATACTGCAAGAACTCTACTCTTTCCCTACTGCGGTTTGAGATGCAGGGTAGCAAGTAGGGTTGAATTCTGACTATTGAGGTTTAGTTATTACCAGAAAATCGGAAAAATGGCTGCAAGACCCAGTATTTTCTACATCAGCTTCACTCATGTTACCATTGAAGTCCAAGCTTGAGATTGCATTATGATGGTAATATTAAGATGCAGCAGTTTTGTTCACCTATTTGTGCTAAAATTGTTCAAGTGCTTTTTTTCTACCAAAAATATTACCAGATAATCTGATATGGTATATTAAAAAACACGATCAAAACATGAAAAACAAAATGAACAACATTTTATCATTAATTATCTGCAGTTCTGTGTCTGAAATCAAACTTAAATCAGACTGATACACTTCCGGATCATTTGTTTCAAAATCAAGGGAAAAATATTCTGTCTTAGTACCAGGGGATATGTGTGTGTGTGCGTGTGTGTGTGTGTCTGGATCCAAAACAGCTTCCTTCAGCCTCAGGAAGCCCTGTTCCCAGCTGGCCAAGTCCTCAGCAAGCTACTCCTCCTTTGATTCCCAGCAATTGGGGAAATTAAAAACTTTCTGCATGCTCGCTTGTGTGTATGTGAACTTATAAAGTATTATTATTGGTTGTGTGTGTCAGTGTAAACCAAAGGCTGACTAGACATCTATGGTGTGAACAGTACATGCTGTGGGAACCACTACACAGCACACACGCCTGGTGTGTTTCCTTCCAGAGGTGCTGAGAGAAAAGTCTGAGGGCTCGGAGGGAATGCTACAGCCAGGGCACAGGAGGAGCCTCTCTATTTAGGCTCCAAATTACTAACAAAAGCTAACTATCACTTTGCGTCTCCTTACCAAGCTGTGAAGTCCAAGAATATCTGAGTGGGGAGATAGGAATGGAGGTGCTCCAGTTTCATGCCTGCATAGAGCAGGCGGTGAGCTGTACGCAGCCAAGGTGATCCCTGCCAGCCATTTTGCCCTGCATTTAGTATTCATTTTCCAGGCGATCAAACCCGCTGCCAGGAGGTGGAGAGACTGTGTGTGTGTGTGTGTGTGTGTGTGAGCGAGTATTAACATGCTCACACAAATTGAGAGTGTGTGAAAGTGTGCCTG
>JAOXYL010000043.1:14028267-14043355 GCA_028564955.1 Terapon puta | reverse complement strand
TCACAATACATGTTTCACCACACACATAAAACTAAATCTTCTCTGACTAATCGTCTTTGTCCAAGGACTGGCAGTGTCAGTCTGTCAACCATTTTCATCCAGCCTGAAAGATAATACAGCTACTGGATGGATTGCCATGAAATTAATATAATATCTCAGATTCTCTAGTAATTCATCATAATCTACTATACAGTCTTCCGATCAGATTTATTCAGGAGCCTCTTTCGCTCCTTAATGACTACTCACAGTTTTGTGTACCATATTGTAAAGTATAAACAGATCATTTTATATGCCCAAAACATTTGGTGCACTTAATCATTTTGCAAGATTAGATGTCATTTTTTGTAAAAGAGCTGGATGAATAATTTCATAGTTTTTGTTTTGCCACTCGCACCACCTTCCCTCTGCTCCCTCCTTCACTCTACACTCCTCCAAGTCATCCTGCTGGTAACAACGCAATCTTCCAGCCTCCCTGGCATATTAACATGACAGCCGTCAGCACCTCTGAGCAGCATGGCCTTTGCGCTGTGAGTCTGTAAGGGTACGTGGATGGGTTTGTATCTACAGAGATGTGTCACGGCATGTGTGGCTCAGTCAAGTGTGCAAGAGTTGTGAGTACAAGTATGCAGTTCATGCATATATATTTATTCATATTTATTATACATGAGTTGTGTACTTTCTGCCGCTTTTCAGTTTATTGTGCATTTTACTCAACCACTTTAATCTGGAAGCCGTAATTACACATTCATACACATACAAAACAATATAAAGTTCAAACCATATAATAAGATTGGGAATATGATAGACTGTTGTGGATTCAACTTGCAAACCATTTATAAAGTGCCTGTAGTCACAATTAGACACACCTCTACCAGTTGCAACATTAAATGCAGCTTAAATTTTTATGTATCTGTCGTAATACATTCTGCATGATGAATAATTTAATATTTGATGTCAACAACAGTACATTTTACAGATAACATTTGTGTATGTTTACTTAAATGGATGTGAAAAATTCACCTCTTTAGTGGCACGCTGATGGTTTTGGCTTTGGATGGTTGGAACTTTATAATGGTGGTTTCTTGGGCAGAAAGCAGTTCTGATATAAAAAAAAACTGTCCAGTGTAAAGACATTTTGCTGCTGAATTTTTTAAAGGTAATATTTTATTGCTGTGAGCACCACAAGCAAAATTCACACACTCAGTATTGGATTGGAGGCAGCAGACTCAGTGACGGATATCTTGAAACCCGGTTCATCAAAACCAAAAACCGAATGGCTGAATACCACCAGAAGCTAATTAGAAATCATGTTATTTGGGTTAACTGACCACTTAAGAAAGATTTCGAATGCAGTAATTTCATTTAAGACTTTTCAGCTTATTCCAGATCCAAATACTGCCTTCAACACTGCTTTCTGCCGTGTTACCTGGCAGGCATCACCACAGTAACCAAACTCAGTTAGGTCTCGGCTTGACACAGGCCTTCATTCCTCCAATAAAGCAATACACATCTGCCTGCAATCAGCTGCTGTAGCTAAATATGTGTGTTTATGGGATGTTTTATGTCTACAATGTGTACGTCTCTCTGGGTCACATTTAAAGTGTCGCTACTCATTGTTCCATATTTCTTACTACTATGATGATCTCTCACTCACGCCTTTGTTTTTTGCCACTTTGCGCTATTTGTCTCACAGTGCCGCATTTTTCCCTTCCCTCCCTTAAGCCTGTAATACATGCGTGGCCACACACACACACACACACGCACACAAACGGATTGCGGATGTGCTGACACAAGGATATTCTTCCTTCCGCATGAGCCCTCTCCTCTAAGCTTCAGGTCAGGACAGAGCACATAGCATCCACATACCAGTAACAGCTTAAACATTGGACCTCAGTCTTTGAAATCAGTTAATTCACGTGTACGTAGAAACAAAACACACAAACACATACAGAGTAATGCATGTGCTCTATTTATTTTTCATTATCCCTCACCTTCTCTGAAAGCCTCTGTTTTCTCCCACAACACTTGCTAATCATCATCTTTCCCCTCCTCGTTCCCTCCTGGAACAAAGGTGAAGGGCACAGAAAAGAGCAGATGAGGGAGGGAAAGAGAGGGAGACTCTAATGGTGATGTTTTTCAATTGGGTTGATTTATGGCTGGCTGTTACCATTATTTTACCATTTACTCCAGCGGGCTGGTGGAACCAGGCTGGACAGCTGAAGCTGGAGGGGGAATAGAGAGCCGAACACCAGGGCCACGGGAAATATACAGTAGGTAGGACACAATGAAGAAGAATGCAGCCAGGCTTTGGGGATGAAGACAACCAGGGCGGAGAAAGATAGGAGAGAATGGAAAAATAAAGGAGTGAGTGGAAGATAGATAAAGCAAGGCAGAGGGGAGAGCAGAGGGGGCTTAATGAATGTAAAGGCTATAACAATGAAGTGAGGTAAATTGTCCATTAACTCAAGAGTTTCTCATGCGTGTGTGTTGCCTCACCATAACGTTCCAATTTAGCAGGTTACACTCTGATGCTTCCTGGCCAGAGACATGCAAAGCGTCTTTAGGATGCAGAGTTAGACTGAAGTAAGACAGAAGACAGCGATTGAGGTGGACAGATAAGAGGCGAGAGGGAATTGTGACGGGGGAGAAAAAAGGGGAAGGTAGGAGAATAAGACAGAGAGAGAGCAAGATGGAGGAAATGTAGTGGTGAGGGAGAGATAAGGCGAGAAGATAGTGAAGCCGGAGAGGAAATATTGAAAGTTGAGAAAGAGAGCAATAGGGGGAGAATGGATAATTCAGCTGGAGAGGAGGAAATTCACAGGGGGAGGGAGATACCATCAGTTCTTCAGATACGGAGGGAGATAGCTACTGCGGAGGGACAGGATCAAGATTTCAATACAGACCCAAAAGGAATAGAGAGCACCGCATTATCACGCAGCAAGAAACACAATTATTACTTTGGACAGGCCCTGAAAGAGTGGAACAAAAAAAAACAAAAAACAAAGACTGAGCCCGGGCAGTCATGATGCTCTACAAATGACACAACAATTCGGTGGCAGAAAGGGGAGGAACTGAATGGGAGGTTAATCCTTTTTAATTGGTCTGTGCAATCACAGGGCGCGATGAGGACGATAATGACAGGAGGGGGGAATGACTTCTTACTCTGATGCGGCCTAACAGGCTGAATTGAGTCTGTCACATCAATGTCATTACAGTGATTCAACAATGGATATCAAATGTCACGTATCAGTTCATTTTTAATGAGTTGGACGAGTGCGCTGCAATAGATAACGTACCTCGTCCTACAGAACATTTGCACTCTGCTGCGTTTGACGCTAGTGATGGCAGGCATTTGGCAGCGTTTCCATACCACAAACCAAACGCGAAGGGACACCTGTCATTAGCACTTACAATGAGTCAGTTTGGGGTCTAAGTAGCATGCTTAGCATGCAGTGCCACGAATAGCCACACACACATACACACACACTCCTTTAGCACCTTAGCCACTAGCATGACTGATACTTCCTGGTAGGACGACAGCATTTATTCAGCCGCATTGGCCTGAGCAGTTTTGACAGATGTCAAGTTGAAATGATGAAACACATCAAGAAATTACCCACAGTTCAAAGGCCTTCTCCATTCATCACTCCAGCCAAGACAGCTAAGTTGCGTGCTTACACGCCGGTTTGTTTAGGTGTTGTTGTTGAACGTGCGTGTCTGTGCCCGTGGGCTCGCACGCGCATGTGTGCGCGTCACTTTTCTGCCTGCATGCATGTGGTGCATCTGTGTACATGTTTGGATATTGCCAGTGTGTGTAGGAAAGGAACACACACTGTATAAAAAGGATTAGCTTACTATTATGGAGGAGCTGTCAGATGCCTATAAGACCAAAACACATTTCCCCTCCCGTCTCCCTTTAACCGATGTTGCTTAATCTCCACCCAGATCCGCCTCAGAAAGACTTAAGGGCTGTTACTGATTCCTCTAATGCTTTCAGATGAACCCTATGCTCTGACATGTAGTCAGTTAGCTAGAAAAAAACTTAAAGTGCACAGCCCAAAACACTGATGGAAAGGCAGTGAAAACTGTGTATTTCACCCTGAGTGATGTGGGGGAGGGTCAGTTATGCAGAGGGTTATTCATAACCAGCAGCCTGCTATACTGGAGGCTATCAAACTCCAGCAAGTGTATTAGCAATTCACCAGGCAGGGTTTCTAATCACACCACCGCTGCACAGGGCTGCATGGGCTTATAAGGTGCTGGTTCATATTCTCAGCCTTGGGGGAGCACTGGGTTAATATTCCAAGTGCCTATAGATGAGTTATGATTTGAAGTGGAAGTGCTGGGAGAGTTATGTAATTTGTGCTATCGTTATCTGCAGTAATAGACATTATCATCAGTTTGTTTCCGGCAACTGGAAAATGTGAAACCTATCCCTACAAAATGGCAATGCAGTGCAACTCCAGAGATTATTATAATGGTTTTCTTAATAAATGCACTGACAAAATAGTATCATTAGGTAGCTGACAGCATAATTGGTAGGTAATTTTGAATACCGAGCAATGAATGGATAACACAGAACAGTAGATGATCTCAGATGTTGTTGGGTCTACGTGGTACACTTCAGCTTTGTGGAGTTTTCTTTTTAATTAGTGCCTCCACTCTTTCTCATCAGTGCACGCATCATTAGGCAGACATGAGGGTTAAAGTGATAAATACTACAGAATGTATTTATCATACAACTGAATGAAGTTCAGGAAACGATCGTGGCCACACTTGTTTTATCAACATGGCCTCTCGGTCTCTAATGAGCCTCACACCTTCAGCTTTGCTTTGCTAGAAAGCAAACATTGCTCATGTTTATTCATGATATGCCAATATGGGCCACTTCAAAAGATTGTCCGGTTGGCACTTTCAAGAGAGTTGCGCTCTTCTTCTCACTCACTCTTCCCCTCTCTCTCTCTCTCTCTTCCTGAGTTACAGTAGCTCTCCTTTGGCCCAGCCTGCTGCACCTGTCTCCCTGCCAGGACTTGAGCTTTATTTACCGTAAAGCTTTCACACAGATAAACATGGCAACTCAGCAGCTGCCGTGCACACACACACACACAGACACACACACAAATAGGCACACGCATGTGAGTTTTTCGCACAGGCACGCTCCCCGATTTTGGCTTATGATCAGAGCAAAACAAAACGCGGCTGTTCTGGGTTTGCCTGTTTGTTTGATTTCTGTCTTTCTTTTTGTCGATTGTTTTTGCTCAAAACACCTTATTCGTTTTTCATCCACCTCATTTTATGATTGCTTCCCTTCCATCCTCAATCTGCGTTTGTGTGAGAAGGCAGTGACCTGAGCTGGAAGGAGATGGTCGGAGGGGGTGGAGGGAGAGGGGAGACTGAGACCACCTCTCCCTCACTGTCTCTCTTCCCCTACCGACGGCTAATCGATGTGTTTGGGTTTCCCCCTGTGGCCGGGGCCCAGGCGGCTTGAATAGTGAGCCCGACAGAGCTTTCCCCTTCCTCTGCGAGGGCATAGAGAAAACCAGCCGCCCTAAGTCTGGCAGATTAGCTAGCCACTGGAGGACTTTACACCTTTCTGCTGAGCTATCGCTTCCTATCTCCTCTCCACCACACCTCCTCCCCCTCTGCCTCCGACACCCCCTCACTGGAGAAGCCTTGGAGGATATGGTTGTATGGTTGTACACACACACTCGCCTTTATTAGCATATTTCTGAATTTGGGTTTTCTTTTAAAATGGATTATTGTACAACAGTGTTTTAATATCAAAGCCTCTGTGGGAGAGTAAATGAGGTTTGCTGCAGTAATGGTGTGGTCTCCCGTGAACGGAGCACTATGTTGTCTGAGTGAGATGGATACATGGAGGCAGTAAAGATGATGGCCCACAGGTAAGCATTTAGATGAATTACGCGAGCGCACATACACATGCACGCACACACAGACAATCACGCACGTCACAGTCATCCAAACGGTCTCTGCAGCAGCGTAGCCCGACAGGCCTGATTGCCAAAATGAAAACAAAGGCTGCATGTACAGTGCCGACACACACCATCAGTCACAGATAGCCTGCGGTCACAATGATTACCTGCTGTATGTAAATCCATTGAGCAATAAGGCAGGTTATCCCCTTATGAGACAGCATTGCTATTATCGTGGACAGGATATCAGCAGCGAGTGGCCAACGGGTGGCGACTGATTACCTCCCATTGAGACTGGATGGCAAAATTGGAAAATGGTGATATCAGGAGCCGAGTTTTACACAAATTTTCAGGCAGCGCAAATGATGTTGGTATGTTTTGTCCTCATTTGTCAGAGCGGGCAAAGGTCTGACATTTTCGGGTAAACAATGAATCTTCCCTGGGGGTTCAACATATAACTGCTAATTAGCCACCTGGTGTGCACTGAGTTAAAATCAGATCACAAGACCAAAATCTGTTTTCTTATGTATGCATGCAGTTTATTCCTAACTGTACTGTTAAAGTTGCCATATGTAATGAGAAAGGAGAAGTTTGCAGTTCTGACACACAGAATTATCACCCAACTCTGCAGTTCCCTTCAGCCCTAAAGAGCTATTTTATTGCTCTCATCAGTGTTGTTTTAAAATGCAGCACACAGCTGTTTCCAGCAAGAAGACATTAAAAACACTGTACACGACCTAGAATGCACCAAATGGCACACAGACAAAGGTTGCAACTAGTTGGTGAACATAGTGGAAAGTTGGTGGAGACCAAGAACAGAATTGAACATGAAAATGGGGCTTGCTGTTATCATGTGGCCAGATAACTCCAACTCCAACATCCACACATGTTACTATATTATTACCATTATGAGGTGATAATATTTCAGTGTTTTATCTACATCTTAATTCTGCTGGCAATAAATGACAATCAGGCATTGCAGGTTTTGACACTGTTAAATAAAATTAAAGTCAATCACCTGCCGACTTTGTGCTCTCACAGCCTGTATTACCTTGAGATCACAGTCTCTTAAAGAGTCCTCTGAGAAATCCTCTGTGCCTCACAGCATGACCACAGCTCTGCTTGTGGGAAATACATTGATTCTGGCATCTACCACACGGCAGCGTTAACCATGGCATCAGTAGAATGCATTGATGAACAACCCCCCACCCCCATTAGAATTCCATCATGTATGCAATTCAGACTAATTATAAACACACATAGGCAGCATAATACGGTTCTCAGCATGACAGACCGCTCATCTGGACACAGACAAAATAGAACGCCTAAGCAACGTGTATATTGCAGATACAAGCATGATATGTATGAACATGGCATGTTCACACACGCACACATACAGACATATATATATGTATACATACATATATATATGTGTGTGTGTGTGTGAGTATGCTGCATATATTCTTTTGTTTTCATGTGACTTTGATATTTGTGGGTTGGTTGAAACTTTACTATTGCTGCAGCACTCGGAGATTCAGTGGGAAGCACCAGATAAATGACTTGAGCTTTAGACTTTGATGCCAGAGCAAGTGAGTAGCTCAGGAGGACTTGAAATAAACACTGGTCAAACAACTCTGTGGATTACATCAAGTACCACTGAACCAGAGACAAAAATTGTTTTTCATTTTAACTGAGCCTCTTGGATGATGTGCTGCTACTGTGTAGCTTAAGTGTAGTTGAAAACTATCGCCCTCAGGAAGGTGTCAAACTGTTTAAGGGGTCGCTTTTGCTTTAGCAAAGCAGTTTTACTTTATGTCACGCACACCTCCATATGAGCTTAATTATTGTCAACACTGCACTGGGTGTCTGAATGTACATTACTCACAGGCTACCATTTTACATCCAAGATAGTCTGAAAGTCATACCTCAAAAAGGCAACGATGCAGATAATACTGTACTATTTCATGACACTTCTGTGAATGTGGTTGCAGCAGGGGGCAGTGACGGGGGGTTGACATCTACAGAGAGGCTAGCGAAAAAATGCTGCCATATTTTCTAGACCTACCACACATTGTAGAAAATCTAAAGCCCATAGAATTACAAATGGGTTAATTAATCACATCTGTTTTATTTTCTTAATTCAGTTATAATGACATGATGTGAGTCCATTTGGAGTATTATGTTTCATTGAGTCAATTAAATATTCAGCAGTTGAAAATCAGGCAGTAGCCCATAATCAACTGCTGCATCACCATTTGGACTGAGGCAGCTGAGCTGGAACTGACTTGCATGTTAATACTTCTGATTGGTGGTGCTGATTGCAGGCTCTTGACTCACAATCCCAAAATACCAGTGTTGTTGAAACAATGAGACACAGGGCAAAACAGTGGTGGTGGTGATGAAATCTGGCCTTAGACTATGAAGCAGCACCAGATTTTGTGTTTTATCTCTTCAATTAGCCACCAACTGGAAACTGCAGCTCACAGATATATACCACTTTTAAGTCCCCAAAATCTCCTTGTTTAACAAATTTACATTTTATGGATTATTTAACAGAGGATGATGCAAAACATCAGGCTGACTCCTGGCCAGAAAGATGATGATATTTTGAAAATGATAAGTGAAATATAATAAAATTATGTATGATAATGATGCAAAACATAAAAACTCTTGTATCAGGTCAGTGATTTCATTAACATCCTACAGTACAGTGACATGTATACTTACGCTATAGTCCTAAGAAAATGCATTGTCACATTTTGTGGATATCAAGTTGTGGAGATTAAAATCAGTTGTGAGGATGAGAACATCCAGACTAATGAGATTCTTCAGTGGGATATCTTTTGAATAAACATCCTTGGACAAGTGAGCTGAAATCTTAATTTTTCCATGATTAAATCATCTTTTCATATACAAAATAGATTACAGTGTACCTTCTGTGACAGCACATATTGCACCCTATTTTCAAGAACAGCTGCTCTATTGATGCTTGCTACAAACTATGGAAGTATTGTCTCAATAACAGTGAAACACTTCATGTAAGGAAGCACTAAACCTAAAGCCAAAGATCTCTATGTTATATTCAGGTACATTACCAGTTTTTCTATAGAAACAAGCCGCGTTCATGGTGTCCTGGAGGTGGAAAGGCTTCATTTGTTATGTGATTCAGTTGAAACAGACAAAGTTTATATTTTACTGTTCATTATGATTATTAAAATCCTGTTTGGTTTTTTTTTGGTAAAATGTTGTGTTTCAGAACATTTTTGTGACAAAGGTTGCATATTTTTTTTTTTATATTTGTATGTATCTGTATGTTTGGCACTGCTACTTTATCTCACTTGCAAACACTTCATGGATGGTCAGTTTTATACTGTTACACTGTTATTTTAACAGCATTTTGTTTGTCCAAGTACTTTAAAGCAAATCTATCAATGTGGACTCCAGCGTCCAGCAGAGCTGAGCTGAGCCCTACGTGTAATAATGATCAGTCTCAGAGAGAGGTGATACCTGTAGATATCATGATTAGTGCCATTATTACACTGTCAGGCAAACAGCTGCCCAGCAGGAGCTGCAGTCAGACATTAAAATGTGAAATAGACTCACTAGACCAAGGCTGACAATGCTGTTACGTGAATGACTTTTGAACATTTTTTTCACACAAAAGCAATTATGTAGAATTGTAGCAGAGTGGATGAACAGTGCTTCAGCTCAGGCTGTAACAGAAGACATTGGCCTTCTACTACCATTGTCGCATATCCTCTATATTCAATCCACTGTAATTTACAACTGTTAGTACTATGATGACTAACGCTAAGGAAATCTCAGATGAGAGAAGTCTATATTATAGTCTCATATAATATGCCCTCACTATCAATTCTAAAAATAAAAAACAGTGACATAAAGCCAGTTTTCCTTATTTTGCAGCATGACCCCCTCAGGCCTCCTGCAGGGGTCTGCAGACAGGTTTGATCAGTGATTGCAGTATGACATCCCCTGCTGAGACTCCATTTTCCAGCTAGGGGTTTTGCCTGCTTAGTAAGCGGTTGGATTAAAAGGTGTGCTCTTTCACTCTGGAAGTTGTTTTCTGATCTTCAGATACTTGCACTGTTTGTCAGATAAATATGATTATTACCATGAGGCTGGCAAAGATGTGCGAGTGTGGAAAATGTGTAAACAGTGTAGTAAAATGCGCCATTGCTTTGCGTTGTTAAAAAAGTTGTAATTTTGTGAATATACACAAAGTTTAAGAGTCAAAGTATTGACTCTCTGTTTGGCCTAATTAGAAAGAGTTTTCTATTCTGTTCTAATTATTTTATCCTGTGATTTAATGCTAATTCTGCCTGCAAACTGGCTTTCCCTTGTGGTGCAATAAAAGCTGCGTTTCACTGAATACAACAAGTGACTGAGGCAAGCCAAGGCGACCGCAGCTGAAGCTTAAAAATATGATGAGCACGGTGACATAAGCAAACCCTCCGGTAAGAATCAAGAAATTGACACAGACTTAATGAGCAGTCATGCCACCATGAAAACAACACGCAACACAACCCAGAATGCCTTTCGCCTGCCTTGCCGTATTCTCTCGGGGACAGGTCCTGGGATGACCTCAGATGAAGCCTATCAGCCTTTGTCACTTACACACTTGCACAAGACAGCGGCAATCTATCGGTGAAACGTTATAGCTGTGAACTTTCTAAGCCTCTGCCAGCCGACTGATTAGGACAGGCCGAGTCGGGTCTGATCACCTGAGCCTCAGACCACATTACAATTACGCTGATAGAATACTGACCTTTTCTACAAACGCTAATGCACAAGAGTGTCACTGCTGCCTTTAGTGTTGTCCTGGGTGTATCTACAGAGGTACTAAATATCTAGAAATACACAAAGCAGTTACAGTAACAGTACACATATACAAATGATCACACTTCCACCCAGTTCACACACATTATACACATTGCTTTTATCTTTTTGCAATCCAATCTTAATGACTCCATTAACTGAGAGGCCATTAGCGGCATTCACTTTATGGCCAGCCAAACAGCCCAGCCGGGAGCACATTATGGAAAGGGCATGTGTGTCCTAATGTCCATTTCTTGTTACCCGCCTCATACACACATACACACACACGCTCACACACACATTCACAGGCTCACTCAATCTTTCCCCCAAGGCCACCTAGCCTGAAGCAAGCAGGAGTGGACAAACGACTAAGCAAACAGGGCCATTTTTTGTGCTCCATTAGGCAATGAGGAGCAAAGGTTTAGTGCAGGCTGCAGTGCCTCGCGCTGGTGGTCAAGCGGCGGAAGATTGAAAGCAGAGGAAACTGAAGTGCTGCTTGGTGTTAGAAGAGATCTCATATCCCAAATTAGCCTGGCTCGCTTTGCAGCAGGGGCTGTCTGACACACTTCAGGGGTGAACTACCACGTAAGAGGCATCATGGGGCATGAGAGCAGAAGCCAGTCACGGTCCCAAGCTGATAAGAAAATGATGGATTCAGCGTTGATAACAGTCTAGTAATTATCACTTCTTGCTGTAACTCTTGCTGTGTAGCTTTTTAAAGCGAATGAAGCATCTCCTGCCACACTACACTACAGTTAAAGAAATAGCAGCTGCTGACCACCTCCAAAGAAACAACAGCTGTTCCCACCAAAGACCTGTAAAATGATTAATGATGCAGTGGAGGATCATCAAGGAACAACATTGTCAAGCACATTCAAACTGGAACCCACAAACCAAAATCTAAAGCGGCGATTATGAAACCTAACCCTGAGGGATGATGGGACCACTGATCTGAAAGGACCTAACTGGTACAAACAGAGGCAATGAGATGCTCTGAAAATCCAACATGAAAGATTATCTCATGAACCATGTGCATTTCTGACAAAATTTATACCAAGTCAAGTGAAATGATTGTACAGTATACTGTACAAACACAGCATGCGGCTGCAGTGAAAACCACTTAAAAAGTGGAGACCGAATGACACGAACACGCAACTGATAATTTGGCACATCAACTCCATATTGCTTTTCTTTTTCTGCATGCCTGGTCTCGCTGAGCAGGGTACATGCGATTCAACATGAATGTTTTTTGACCAGAGCTGTACTGGTTCTACAGAGTGACTCATACAGTTATTTTGTGACTGTGGGGCTCAGCTGGGGACGGCCTGGGGGTCAAAGTTCATCTGATGTCACTGAAGCAAATACACTCCATGACATGTACATGAAACCTCCACTAGATGACAAATGTGCTGTGCAGGAACCGAAACTGAAATGAATGGTTGCCAAGTTGCGGTGGTTCGGGGCTGTTTTCAGCCCCATGTTTGTGCTGTGTGTCATATTTCATTGATTTCGTTTTGTGCCCTCCGCTCTGGTATTTGTTACTCTTACTCTATACTATCAGATGCTAAATGCGTCTTTTCTGTTTCCTGCTTCAACCTAATCTTTAACTCTGCAGGCAAACGGTTGCTCCTGTTGAGAACAGAGTGGAGATACTTCATATCTCATAGGAGGGGGTTGGAGGCCAGAACCAACCCCAGCATTAGCTCACTACTCTGGGAGCAGTGGGGTTCAGACGGTTGTACTTTACTTCCGCTGAGCAGAACTGGACAGCAGTTTCTGCTGCCTGCTTGTTTTTCCCCTCTCCCGAGGGTGGGAGACCATTTATCAGCTACCAGAAGAACACATATCGATGCGCAACACAGCCTGGGAATTCAGCTTTTATTACACTTTAAACTGCAAGGTCAACTTGGCAGGAATCCGTGTCAAAGCTGTCAAGCGCAGAAACATGAAACAAATAGCCCACGCAGAGGATGCAGTGTAAAACATCGAGATAATGGGGAAGACGTCTCACCACGAGCGTCTTGGTTTATGACGACACGTGTGGAAGCAGGTAATATATGGAGGGGTTTTCCTGCTTACTGGTTTTCAAATGTTTTTTGGTCCCTTTTGAAGTTCACAGGTCAATATTAACAATGCAGGAAAGATAAGGCGAGCCTAAATTTATGTCACACGATTGGACATAAAGACAACATCCATTTATTTGAAGAAAAAAAAACCTGGGCTGACCGCCTTTTTGCATCCCCATTTGTGGTCATTTGTTGTCTGAAAAGTCACCACCAACTCTTTCTATTTCTACTCAGCAGCAAGCCGAGGAGCCATGTTGTGAAACACGGGCCCCTGTGACAATGTAATGTAGTCAGTGCTGTTGTGCCTTTGATGCCATCATACGCCACTCCTCCTCTCTTCGCTGGGTTTTCTGACAGTGACAAAGGGGATCGGCAGCAGTGCGTTATCAGTGTGCAGCTGCAGTAATCGTATTATTTAGTAATCTTAATTCTGAGAGGCTGACCAACAGTGTGAACAAAGCGGGGTCTTGCTAAGCCCATCAGAGTCCTCCCATGGAGCAGAGGTCTTTTCCTGCTCCGTGGCCCCTCCAGACCCAGGCACTCCCTTTTCCCTCTCTGTCTCTCACTCTCCCTCCTCTCTGTGCCTGCCTCTCTGTTGCTTTCTCTAACACTCTCTGCATCCTCTTTCATTCCCCTTCTGCTCTTGTTCTTCTATCTCCAGATTGTTTTTCATTCTCTCTCTCTCTCTCTCTCTCTCCCTCTCTCTCCCTCTCTTTCTCTCCCTCGCTTTTTTCCCTCCCTTTTTTTCCATCCTCCCAATCTTTCTGTCTCTGTAACGCTCTGAGCTGGGAGTTTGTGTAATGGCGTTATTCACAGTTCATTGGTCTGTTTGAAGGGACTATCTTGATTGAGCGTCTCCCGGTGCAGGGCCTGGTGACTGTGGGAGTGTATAAAGATGTGGATGTGTCCGCGGAGATAGATGGGCTTAGTAATATGCAGGACATTGCAGAGGCTGGGTCTCAGGATAGAGTTTCATCCAAGGCAACACATTGGGAGATAAAAAGGAGGCTGAAACGATATGCAGCCGGGGTGTAATGCTCAGGGCATTAGACGTGAAATGGAGGCAACAAAGACAAAACTAGTCAGGGAATCAGAGTCATTCTCATTAGCTGGTTCACCCGCTTCAGTTTTAGACCCCCATCCCTTTTCCATCTCGCCCTAATGAATGCAAGTACACTGACACAGAACCAAAAAACTGCTCTGAGAAGCAAAAATACTCACCACTAATTAGTTCAAATTAACCTCAGGACCAATATGTAGGCGTGTGCACACACACACTCCCACACACAGAAAGGCACCTCCTTTGCCTCTTTCTGACACTACTCTGATGCTGTTGTAAGCTTGGCTGTAAGATCAAAATCTCTTTCTTTGGCAGACACACACACACACACACATGCTCAAATTGCCTCGAGCAGAGGAAGCACAGGAAGGCAAATCCGCTGTGAAGACACCATAAAACCAACACTGCAGAAAGACAGACCACGTCTGTGTTTCTGCATACATGAGCTGAATCCACGCTAATGACATGTACATGTGAACACACACACAGACAAAGAGAGAGAGTCCTACTTACAGAATGAATCAGACGTTATCAGAGGCGCTGTGCCATATTATCGCTGTAGTAGTGAGTCAACACAGGCATTGGGATCTGAGACTACAGGGTTTTAGCACTTCAGCCGAGGGGGGGCTCTGAGGGGCGCCGCTGTGGGGCAGTCAGAGGGGTTCACACTGTGTCATTGGGGGTGAGAACGTACAGAGGGAATCTAGGGGATCCCAGTGTTTATACTCAGATAGAGAAAATAATCCCTTTAGGACGAGGCAGGAAAAATCATCAGTTGCTGAAAGGAGAGGTCCAATTCTGTGTACAAAGAGAGTAAGAGATTGATTAGGCCAGTGTTTGTCTTCTATCTATCTCTCACTTTGAGGGGGGAAAAAAAGCAAAAAAGGAAAAAAAAAAAACAACACCCGTCTCAACAAATAAGAAAAGGAGGGGGTGAAAAATTAGTCAATCAAAATGTGGCTCCACCTTTCCTTATATGCTGTCTTTCTCTGCTCTCCTCTGTCCACACACCTCTTGTTTTCCTCAGGATTGCGGAGGGCCTATGAGCAGAGGAACGCCGGCATCAGAAAACCAATCACCTCGCCAGACGACGGGAGAACATAAAGGAGTAAATGACAAGCAGATGAAGGGGAGGATTTCCGACACCTGCTCTCTCCCTCAGTTTCTCTGGCTGCTTCCCTCCCCCCTCTCTC
>JAOXYL010000043.1:14007632-14024485 GCA_028564955.1 Terapon puta | reverse complement strand
GCCAGTGGTGGAAATGCTTTCAACATAACTGCAGACAGAGGAAGAGGAGGCAGACAGAGAGATATCAGAAACAAGAAGAGAATGGAAAGAGGAAAAATGGAGGAAGAGAAGGATGGACACTCACCCATTTCAGCGGGCTCTCCGCAGGCGAGCACAATCCCTGCTCTGTGATCCCATCCTGGGGAAAGGCGCAGCGAGATCCTGGAGCTCCCTCCACTGAATACCAATGGGGCTGCTATTATCAGCTCGCGCACTCACACACTCACACACACACCAGCACTGTGGGGGGAAAAGGCACAAGCACATAGAGTCAAGTCTGGGGTAGTTGTTTAAATTACAAAAAAAAGAAAAAGAAATGCAAAGAGCCTATCAGAAAGGAAGAGACATTGCAGTGCAACTGTATTTGCATCCCACTCTTTCTCTCTTATTTTCTCTTTCTTCATGAAAAAAGCATCAGAGCCTGTGCACAAGCCAGAGGCATCACTCCACACACACACACACACACACACACACACACACACACACACACTCGTACGCTGACATTTGCAGCCTATACAAACACTTACTGGGCATATATTCAATCCCAGCGAGTCCCACAGTCGACTATTCTGGCTCACAGCTCCTGCGCTTCCATGGATGTTAGAGAGAAATGAGTTGTCCGCTATTTCGTATCCCTCCCCGTGGGTCCCTCACAGCAGAATCTGATGCAGAGATAAAAGGATATGAAAGCAGGCTCTACATCCTCCCTTATTTTCTCCTCGTGCGCAGTGTACATCCAGTTTTTTCTGTATCCATTTGTTGATTCAGGTCCAATCCATCCACCTGCCTGTGGACTTCACTGCGATCCGGCGACACGCGACGGCAAACTGCATTCACTTAGTCACCCTCCCCTCTGCCTCTCTCCTCTCTGTCTCTCGCCTTGCTCAATAGTATACCCCTACCTCCTTGGCTTTCTCCAATCTAATCAGCACTCCCTCTCCTGCTTGCTCTCTCTCTCTCTCCCTCTCTCTATCCCTGCACCCTCCCACTCTCTCCAAACCCTCCCTCTCCTTCCCAACACCCACTCCTTCACTCTCTCTCTCTCTCTCTCTGTTTCCCTCCAAGGTATTTTTCTCAAAGATGAATATCAACTCACCCCCCCACCCATCACTCTCTTCTCTTTGTCAGTCTCTGCAATGAGCATTTGAAATAAGGGGAAAGGCAAAAAAGGAAAACTGGCCATCAAGAAAATACACACCATCTGAAACAGATTCACATACTGACAGAGAGAGAGAGAGAGAGGGAGAGAGAGAGAGAGAGAGAGAGAGAGAGAGAGAGAGAGCGAGAGAGAGAGAGAGAGAGAGAGAGAGAGAGAGAGAGAGAGAGAGAGAGAGAGAGAGAGAGAGAGAGAGAGAGAGAGAAAGAGTAATCAAGGGGATGCCAGGGTAAACTACCCTGACAGAGTTTGACATGGCTACATGCTCAGGGTGACAAACACTATCACACCACCATGTGACCCGCCTTATACCCTATGACACACATCACACACTCACACACGCAAACATACACATCAACACACACACACATGCACACACAGCAGAGTCAGTTGTAAACACACAATTGGGCTCCCATACTCAGGCGCATATTGACATTATGTCAGTGATATGCACAAACAGAAGCAGGGGGAAGTGGAGGTAAACACACACAGGCATAAATCCTATCAGAGCATGAGGCTAGATCAAACATGTATGCTGTTGTACACGGTAGTGGAATCTAACTAAGTACATTTACTTTAATACTTCACAACTGAGAAGGATTCATCTGCATTTCTACTTGAAGACATTTAGCTGCTCTATTTTATGCTACTTAATACATCAATTACACTTGATTAAAGGAGGGAAATACAGATTTGACTTTACCATGTTTATTTAACAGCCACAGTTACTGGCTACTTAAAAGATCAAGATCTGCTTGTTCGTGTTGGCCATTTTATGCCTGTGCTGGACAGCCGACAGCAGAGAGATGACAGGAAATGATGGGAGACAGAGAGATGGGGAATGACAACCACCCAGCCAGACGTGAAGGGGTGATGTTCAAGTTAATGGTCATCCCTAATGCCGAGGCCACCTACATGCCATGTTGATCATGATTACACAAACATGATTTTACCGCCTATATACTAGACAGTATATAAAGCAGTTCAAACTCTCTCCACTTTGATCAACAATAAACTTAAGGAGTACTTCCCACATTAAAGTGCATATAATCATAATGCAATAGTCATACTTATAATAGAGTATATTTCACATTGTGTTATTTCTACTGTATACATATGAAAGATAGCATAATTTGACTACTGCTTCCCAACTGGGCCTCCACATGCACATATACTGTACAGTCAGACACTGCTGAAAATCATCCCTCCTCTCAGCAGAGCACCCTGACACTTCATGTGGGACTCCCTTGAATGGAGCTGACATCCTCCTCACTATTTATAATGTTCACTCATATAAGGCACAACTCCACAACAGCATGAGCCCAGTGCAAGCAGACAGCAGTCTCCAGAGGAGCAGCTCACACTATATGATGTCACTGCCTAACTCCCATATCCCACTTCTATCACGCTACGCTGTCTCATCCCCCCTAACGAGACTGGGACGTTGGCCTTATGATGCCTTTGTTCCTCTCTGGTGCTTCGGTCGGTCCAAGTAGCCTTTTCAATATAGATCTTTTTCCTAACCTTGCGGCCCCAATGCTCCCTTAGCATTTCATGTCCTCCAAGGCTATTAAACTTGCCACAGTGTGTTGAATCATTGATTTTGTCACTCTGTGCATGAGGTGGCTCTTTAATTGCTAGTGACAGAGCCGTGTTGCCTTGCAGTGATATTTGTAAATTATGCTTTGAAAGGTTTTAAAAGAGGCGTTAGGTTACAAGATTGCTGTTAGATTTTAAATGAAGAAAACAACAACTAAATCTGCCACGAGTCTATTAGCAGTGAATTCATATTGTCTCAGTCAAACCATATCTTAGTCCATTCATAATATGAATATGCAGTGGTGTGATGTAAAGTTGGGGCCATTTTGTGTCACCCATATTGACTAATACCTTCTGATTTGAGCCCTTGGATACATCAACTCTGGTCTGTCCACTAAGCTGTCCCCTAATCAAACAGGGGAGCTAATATAGTATGTGACAATGCTGAGCTGTCTCCTCTGCTTTGGTTTCAAACCCCCCCCACCCCAATGCTTCATCATGTTTTCACCTATTCACTTTGCATCTCATAAAATAATGTGCATCTCAAGATGTCTTTGTCCAGTGGGCGGACAGTGCTGGAACACCTATTACTCACTCGTGCTTGAGCCTATTAGACTGCAGCCATGTCACAGCAGAGGTTCCCTCAGGCCATGGCTCGGCTTTTCTGTCTGTGCATGTGTGCGTGTGTCTGAGGACATTTGTATATGACTGCGTCTGCATCTGTCCAACTTGCACATTTAAAATTCTTTATTAGGCTCTGTGCATATGCCGTGTGTGTGTGTGTGTGTGTGTGTGTGTGTGCGTGTGAGGGTTGGGAGGGTTGCACACACAGCGTTACCCCTGGCTGTGACCCACAGCTGCAGTTTTCAGGAAGTCAGGAGGAGTCTCCGTGTGCTGTCTCTCCCATTCCATCACACACACTGACACATGCCCCGCAGTCCCAGTGTCTGTGAGCGTGCATGTGTGTGTGTGTGTCTGTGTGTGTGTACGTGTGTGTGTGTGTATTAATTTACCTCTGGTCTAATTTACCCCTCTCTTGTTTCCAGCACCACTGGGTGACACTGAATCTGCCCTGGGAGAGTGACTATCTGCGCATTATACCTCAGTCTTTTTCTGTTTGTGCTATTTATTGATAATCCAAGACACCTAAATGCGATAAGGCAAATTAACTTAATATTACTCGTGATTTACGCCTCACTGCATCCACTGAAAGTCTGCTGTCATTCTCTGTTTCAGTCTCCTCCTCTCTCTAAATATGCATTCAACAGCTGTCTCTCTCTCATCTCCATCCCACACCACTTTGCTCTTGACAAATTGATGTGGAGCGCTTTTACATAACAACTACGTATCACACACACACACACTCCAAACACAGTCCAAAGCACGAATGTAAACCTTACTCAACCATTACGCATACACACCTCGCTGCAGGTGTTAAGAGCCCAGCGTTTGCAAGTGTGAATTTGTAATAGTGGAGTGTTTCCTTACTTTTCTCTTTGTAGAACACAAATGTGGCTTCTATGTTAACTATTGCTTGGAAAGCATGCAAAAGAGGGGAGGGAGGGGGAGAGGAAGACAGAGGGATGGGGGGTTGTGGGGGGATTGACATTCTGCCCAAGCTCTGCGCTGCGTTCATGGAATAATGATTAGCTCCTCAGTATTCTAGTCACAAATGCTTCACTATCAATGAGAGAGAGAGGGGAAGGAGGAAACATGAGGGAGGGGACAGAGGGGGAGGAGACAAGCAGAGGGAGGTAGGAGAGTGATGGGGGGAAGGATGGAGCGGGAGAAGAGGAGCACACAGGGAGAAACAAGGTGAACAAGAGAGCAGGAGATGAAAAAAGTGAGGGGGTAATGGAGGACAAAAGAGAGGAGTATAGTATGACATAAGCAGCAGACGTAGGTGCAAGTGTGCCGCAGCATGTTCACACGTACATACGCGCAGACACACAGACGCATGCTGCATGTTCTCAACATGCACATTAAAAGAAATGCAACAGACAAATTTGCACGCTCAAAAATAAAGCTATTGCACTCAACTCACACACACACGTTTGCGCCCTCGCATCCACTCGCGCACAGAGAAATACACCACTACACACGGGGAGACTACTTTGTCAAAGTCACAGCAGGTACAGCCACCTCAGCAAAGAGAGAGACAGAGGCTATGTCGCAAGGGGGGGCAGAACAGGGTAGCAATGATGGAAAAAAAGGAGAGAGAAAGGAGAAAAAGAAAATAAGAGAAGGACAGAGTGTGGAGAAGAAGTATGTGCAAGCAATAAATATGTAATCACAAGGCATAGAGAATGACAAATGTATACCATTACTTAAATAGGTCAATCATACATTAATAACTACGATATGATAATAGAGTTGGGAAGTCAGCTGTAGCCGACTGAGTAAGTTTGCATAAGTGCGCTCACTTAGTCAAATACAAAGAACTACATCATGTTTTTGCACGCCCCCTAACTCAGACTTCCTTTTTTTTTTAAAGACAGATTATCATAAAAGAAGTGAAGTGTTTTTCAATTAAGATGGAGAATCTTAAACCACAGCACTGTATATAATTTACTGTACTATCACTCGTAGAGCATAGAAAATAGCATCCATTCATGTGATGGAGAACATTAATTCTTAATGGTATGAACAGTAGATGGACCAAATGCTTTGATTTCAGACAACCAAGACCGCCTTAAATATAAAATATTTAAAAGGCAAAGTGCAACTAGGCCGTAGTGAAGCTGCAGGTGAGATTGCAAAGTTTTAATCAGCCTCATGTCTCTCAGGCTGTGCGTGAAAGTGTTACTAATATAACAGAGCATGTAAAGTAAATGTGAATATAGGTGTATGGTTTTGGCTAACGTGTATAATACACCAGGTCACTTACCAGTGTCTGTAAATCTCTGGGAGTGTATATATAACTTAATAAAACATGGCTGTCTTGTATAATAAAACTGTATAATTTGTCTTTCAGGGACATACTGTGTAGCACTGCACACTGACCTTAACGTAATTGATGATATTTTCCTTCTCCTGTAGCATTAATACTGTATATGATTTTCTCTGGCAAATTCTTTTGACCTTTAATGGCAACATGATAGTTTTGCTGTGATGTTATTATTGCATCCCATCATGAATATCTTGCAGCATCAAGTTGTCTTGTTGTTGTTTGACATGTCACAAATAGTAACACTGCAATCATCATTTATAGAAAATCTCTCCATGATTACCTATTCAGTCTTTTTCACCACAGCGCTAAACAGAATTTTCCATCATGTTACCTTGGAAACAAAGCCTGGCCCAGTATCTCTGACTTGCCCAGATGTCAATAACAGTGCCATCAACAAAGCATGACTTTGATACTCCTCTGGAGACTCGTGGTTAATGGCTTTGTGGTGACTGTATAGTTTACCGCAGATTTTTTTTTTTTTCATTTCCACTGATTTACTATAATATACCTCCAGGATATCATAGCCTAGGTTTTTACTGGCCTTCGTACCGTATCCTTCAGACATATCGTAGCATACTGTGAGCTTTGCGCTTGAAGCTCTGAATGCAGACTGAAAATGCTTCAATTTATATTTAAACTGAGGGTTAGAGTATTGATAGTACGGTGGATTTATAGTGGAAAGTGCATTTTATTACTATGGAAAATGAACCTTCAGGACAAATGCTGATGAAAAAAGTGAAATTCTGATATTATCAATAAGTAATGCTTAATTGTGATTTACAGTATGAAAACCAGTTAACAAGTAAACTGAAATAGTTCACTACAAGTAATGAATAAGAGGTTGAAATAACTCTAAAAAGATAAATGGTTGCAAGTAACTGTAAGCTGGATCGATAGCTGACATTGGTAATGCAAAAGTGTGGTAGTGTTTAGAAAATAATCATAGACAACAACTAAATGGTTATATTATCATATTAAGTAATTAAAACTGCATAAGTAAGAGGTATTTGATGGGTTGAAAATGCATATAGGAAATAGATATACAGTTGAAATAGTAATGAAACTAATAAATAAAATGGTTGAAATAGCTAAGACTAATGAAAGATGATGGGAATATTTATCTAAAATAATGGATAATCTCTAAAATGAATGTGAAATATCAAAAAGTAAAAGGGAAACGTATAAAATTAAGAGTAGTAGATATAATTATATAGATATAGACATAATTGAAATAGCTAGAAGGCTGTAGGCTGTAAGGTTAAAATAACTCAAATTAACTTAACTGGATACATGGTTGAAAATTGCTATAAGTAATAGGCTGAAAATACAGCTGAAGTAGATAAAATAGATAATTCTTTTAAATAGCTGAGAGTAATGTAAAAATAAAGGAAATATTTAACTAAAATAAGGGAGAGAGTAATGGTGGTATTGCAAAAAAAAAAAAAAAGTTATGGACCTATGTATAAAATGACCAAAAATAAATGTGCACGTATGGTTAAAATATATAGGCCAGCAATGAGAAGCTAATGGTTAAATGAGTCTTCTGCCAGTGTCTTGAAGGTTAACAATTGGTACGAATGCATCGGACAAATGTTTACATTGATCACAGAACAAAATCCTTCTTAAAAGTCAAACCCAAAATTCAAAACACCCCAAGTGTTAAAAACCTGCGTATCCACTCCGAATCTGGTCTAGTATTATTCTTACCTGGAGGTGTGAGCCAAAAACAGAGCTCGTGGTGTCCTCCACCTGCACAGGACACTGTGATGTCAGCGGGTTTACTGCTGTGAGAGCTGAATATGCACATTTTCTCCTGAGGGTCACTTGGGTATTTTTAGTGTTTATGATATAAAAAGAGGTGAGAATCAAAGGGATGCCCAGGGTGAGAGGAGCTACTGCCTCTGCTTGTTTCTCATTTTTTCATTTGTAACAAGGACGTTTCTAAATCTGATGGCTATTTTAGGTCCATGTATGTGCATAATTGTCCATTTCATTTGGTTGTATTAAGGGATAAAAAAACACCTTAATTTCACTGCCCATACCAGCCCATAATTGTCATGAATATTTCAAATACATAATTGCAACAAAAAAAACCCAAAATGCCGCACATGCAGGCATATACTGTAGTTTATATTCCAGTCAGCTTTGGACCTGTGCGATTATAAATCATTTATAGTATTGGTTTGTGTGTTTTCACCAGCAAGGTGCAAAACAGAAAAGCTATTCGGTGAAATACAGTAGACAAGTCAGTTTTCAGTGAAACAGAAAACATTTCCAGGGAACTGACGGGTTTTGTTGTTTGATAAAAGGATGTCCTTGAAAGTCTTTTAAAAGTAACAGTTCTAAAGATCATTACTATAATGACTAAAACACTTCTCCATTTTATCTACCAAGTCAATCTTTTTAATGTATTATAAAACACAAAATAATGGGGGTCACATTTTCTTGGTTAAATTCAGTTTTTGAAAAATAGGCAGTTTTATCTTTCTAAAACAATTCTCAGTTTCATTCATGTAATTATTTTTATACATAAAGCTGCTGTTGTATTTATAGATTGTCAGTTCTCATTTGTATCAATGTTAAGTATTTCAGTCCATCTTTAACCCACCATTTATAGTTCGCTATTTAACGAGTAGTAAAACAAGATCAGATCTGTCAGTTAACATCCTGGCATCATGATACACTGTAAAGATGACACCTTAAGATGGAAATCAAACAGTAGAATTACATTAAACATTATATCTAAACCATATTTAAATATGAATTCCAATACTCTGCATCATTGTAGAAAGAAACCTGTTTCTTTTTTTCGGTGCTCGTCACCAGAGCAAAAAAGATTATGTCTGGGCAAAGAAATGAACAGTCTTACAATAAACTGTCTTCTATACAGCAAATGGACCATTATACTGCAGTCAAACTGCTTCCCTGGTCTCGTCATTTCACCCCCAGGATCACCGATTTCATTACATGTCTGTGTGTTTGTTGTGTGTGTGCTCAGTTTCTATGTTAGGCAGCAGGTATGATAAATGGCACTCTATCAGAATATCAGCTCTCAAGATTTGCCAGGAAGGAAAAAAAAACATGTATTTATCGACTGGTTGCCTGTTGACTCTCAGAAAAGCAATGAGGAGCAGCTAAATTCCTGGTACTGGGTTCTTTTTGCTCCTCAGGAGCCCTCTATTTCCTGATACGCTTCTCTCTCTGCAGAAATGCAGCTATTTCCCCATTTCAGTTCCCCGCACAATCATCAGCATTTCTCCTTCCATGACATGAAAACAAACTAAGACTGAGTGCCTCTGCGCGTGTGTGGTTTCAAACCCCCCTGTCAGCAATCACTGGGTGGGAGACAGCCATAAACTGCGCTTTAGAAGCCTATAATGGGCTACTGCAGCGCTGGCAAAACTTATATCATATTATGCCTCTTCCCATTCAGACACAAATAGGATCATTATTTTTGATAACTATACAGCAAGTGCTGGATAATTTCATTGCACTATTTGCCACTGCATAATGCTGTACTTCAGCTCAATCATCATAAATCCTGCCGTATCACTGTTATTATTGCATTTAATTACAACACAAAACCAATCAATAACATAATGTCCTACAAATTATTGGAGCATTAGGGCTGATCTATACACAGCCCTAGTTCATTCTGCCTTCCACCAACATTAGTGACAGAGAGAAAGAAAGACACTGCCTTACGCTGAGTGTGCCTGTATATTTCTCCGCAGAAGACCTCATACTGTTTGTCAAAAAGCAGAAGTGGCAATTTACAGCAGGACCAATAAAGTCCATCTCATCTGATGGGATGGGGCAATGCCCTCATGTCATCCACCTTATAAAATGATAGACGCTCACAACTGTGAAAGCTGAAGCGTTTTATTATAAAGAAAGCAGAAGACATTTCACGGGCCACCACTGGTCTTGCCCTAATAAATAGGGGCTGTAAATACACGTCTGTATACAATCGAGGACCAATTTTATAACCCGTTTTTCAATCAGTTTGAAAGACAACATTAAGGTACATTCTGTTCTCCTGAGAGTTTCATCTGATTAGATCACTACACTCACCCAACACTGTTAGCGGATACATTTTCAGGAAAAGATGTACATTTGTATTACTACACAGGATCACGGGGAGTTTTGTTGAAACCTATCACACTATTTACATAGAATACAACGACTGCCTATCCTTCAATTACCAAACTTTTCACACCATCATCACACTTTAATCTGCCTTCATACAGTCTCCTCCACTATGAACTCAATGGCATGCTGTGGTGACTGGCTCGTCTCCACCATAGTGATTTCATTTCCATCCATGGTTATCGTGGGAACAGTGATGGCCTGAGTTCCCAGAACAGACGAGGGCAGGATGACAACCTGTGAAGCACCATCCAGACCGCTGAGCTGATCAGACGGGATCATGACTGTCTCTGTACCGCCTTCGCCGCCCTGCAGTACATAGATGGTCTGCACCGCACCAGGATCAACCTCCCCAGTGGTGGCCAGAGAGGACAGCACCTTGGCCCCCTCCAGGACCTTCTGGACCTGGGCGGCCTCAGCCGCCTGTGCTGCCTCCTCAGCGGTCTCCGGAGGCAAGTCTCCGTGTAGTCGGATGTGTTTATCCAGGTTGGAGCGGGAACGGAAGGCAGCGGGGCAGTGGGAACAGGGGTAGGGCTTCTCCCCACTGTGGGTGCGGGCGTGCTCTGTGAGCCGGGCAGCCACGCTGAAACTCTTTCCACAAATCCAGCAGCAGAAAGGCCGCAGGCCGCTGTGGATGCGCTCATGGTCTTGCAGATGGGGCAGCTGGCGGAAGCGCTTGCCACATGTGGCACACTGGTAGAGGGATGAGGGAGAAATGGGGGAATAGATAAGATATTAAAAAGGGCATAAAGGTAGAAAAAAGTACAGTTATACTCACTACTGTGCCAAACACAAACTTGACTGCAATTAATATTTTCGACACCTCTTGATATTTTTCTACAGATACCGCACTTTAAAGGGTTAAAGAAAGGAAAGTATTGTAGGAGAAAATAAGGGGGAAAGAAAGATACACAGCAATAAAATTGGCAGAAGTGAATAGAATTAACGATTAATGTGCAGATTATTTTGAAATAATTAATCGATTAATAAAATATCAGACACCAGTTAAAAAATGCATCTACGGCCCTAGAACTTGTGACAATGTCTTAAGATGTCTCATTTTGTCCCATTAACACTTATAAGTACAAAGATACAAGATGAGGGAAGTTGCAATTATTTATAAGGCTGCAAATATGAAGAATGTTGTATATGTAGTGTTTGCTTGACACGTGAATGATTATTACACAGTTGATTAATATTTTTAACTAAACTCTGCATCTCTGTAAGTGTGTAAGGGATACTATAGTTGATGACCAGAAAGAAATGTTTGTTGAGAGCTAAAGAAATTCTAAATAAAGCAATTGTATTACCTTTTCCACATCTGTACCTTTCCAGACACCCTAATATTCACTGTCTGCTTGCTACCACCTGAGTGTAGACAATGAACTACAACCAGATACTTGATTAAACCTGAAGCACTACAAAAGAATGACTTTGTCGTGCCTTGCTTTGATTCCTACTGGGGACGCTCAGATTGAAACTGTAATCCCCCTTGTCAGTTTTGCAGTTTCAGTATCTCTATGAGATATACTCTAATAACATTACCCTTCCTGTTGAGCTTGCTCTTTATATACTCAGCAAATATAGGTGTACCTTCAGGAAGGCACAGTATATTTGATTTTAATTAAAATTCATCCTTATAACTGCCCCTGTGTGTGCAAGGACGGATGCTTCTTGAACCTCAATCCTTAGCATGTCTCATGGATATGGCTCAAAGCAAAGCCACAAACATCGATTTCTACAGTCCAACGTGCTGTGATGGGCTTGGGTGGGTCCATAGTTGATGTCCTGCCTCGTCACCAGAGCAGCAGAGAGAGAGGGAGTGAGTCCCAGAATAGTAACAGGCACAGAGGGGAGCTGACAGGCCCTAACTCAGCCCTGCCATTAATCACAGGTACACGGGGAGGGAGGAAACACCCGCAGGACACACACTGCACAAATGGCCATGGTCCAGAACCGGGGAGATGACCACAGCTATGAGCGGGTGTGACCACGGGGGGTGAGGCAGTGCTGGATTTCAAATTGCAATCCAGGTGTTAAAGAGTTTGAAAGACTTGTACGAAAAGGACAAAATATGGTTCAGAAGGCTGAGAGAAATTCCCTTTTTATGCAAGCACACACACTCCGAGCAGCTTTCTTACCTCAAAGGGCCTCTCATCAGTATGTGTCCTCATGTGAACATTAAAGGTGGAATTGTAGGAAAATTCTTTGTGGCAAATCTGACAGCGGAAGCGGGGTCGGTTTTTGGACTTGCTGAGCGTTCCTTGGAAATGGGCCAGCACGTGCTCCTCCAGGGCACTGTTGGAGGTAAATCGGCGGCGGCATGGCCTCACTGGGCATTTCAGAGGTGTCTGGCCCGTGTGGGACAACCGATGGAGGTCGAGGCCCTCCTGGGTCATGCAGCGGTGGCCACATAGGTCACACTCAATCTGAGGGGTGAATAAAGGGAGGAGGGGTAAAGAGACAGGAGGGACACAAACAGGAAAGTAAGGCGATGTAGGAAAGACATAGGGGGAGCAATAAATGAAAACAGAAAAGGTCATCATCTTCATGGTCAAACTGATACGTAATTGCGACGTCACAGTTAAATTATGACCATGGACCTTTATTAGACGTCATCCACCTTTATAACCCTGTACTCTCTCTCTATTTCCACTGCAGTTATCTAATAAACTGACAAAAGCAAAAAAAAAAAGAAAACATTTCAACACAGGAGCTCAGTGCATGGTTTGACTACAAATACGTCAAAGATTAAGCAATCTCTCACATTCTGAATATTTTGTTAGGTAGAAAGTAAAACCTGAAAACAAGAAAAGATAAAATCATTTCTAATTTTCTGTGCTACCAACCTGTCCAGTGCATCGTCCACGGCCCTGACCACGCCCACGACCAGTGTTCTTGTCCTCCTCTGTGGTAGGGCAGCGCTGCATGTGGATTTCCAGCACTGACTGGTTCACAAACTGGGCTGAACAGTGAATGCAGGTCGCTGGCTGCTTGTCTGCAATTCAAGAGTGTGATCGTTTAGACCTGTGGCCACATCGTCTCTTCATACTTCAAGCAGTTGCCACGCCAAGGGGATAGCTGATGGCTGAAGTGTTAACCCTAACTCTCACATGGAAATGGCAGGTGAGGAGCAACGGCACCCACACTTTCTTTTCATAAAAAAATTTATAAATCATGTCAGACAATACTTAATACGGTATATCATTATATTAATATCATAATTTCCCAGTCCACTGTGGCATCTATAAGTAACAGTCCAAAACCTAAAAGAATATTTTGTTTACAATGATATAAAACAGAAAGGAAAAGAAGCAAATTCATCCAAATGAGAATGCAGAACCAAACTTTTGCTTGAAAACTGATTTAATTGATAGGTGAAATTGCTGCAGACTAATTTTCTGTCTGTCAGCTAATCAATTAATCAACTAATCATTTGAGCTCTAATCAGATGGTGCCCTAGTTGTATTTTGGCAAAGCGAACCACGCTTTCATTGGGTTGCTCTCAGAAACCTGGCTGGGAATTCGCTGACACTGATGGTTCATCAGTATGTCCATCGGTCGTCACGCCAACATCTTGCAATCTGCTAACCATCTGTATGGTCTACCCCAGTGGGGGCAGTCCACTCCGCCCCCCCATCGGACCCTCTAATTAAACCTTTAATAAGGACAATCTCAGCCTATGGCCCTGGACTGATCAATGGATCAATGTCTTCAATCATCTCTCTCAAAGGAGCCAGATACCTCCGACCCCTCTTCGAGCTTAGCTAATGAGGTTGACGTTCCGACGCCCCCAATTCATTTACCTCCACCTTCCTGCTCTGTTCCACATGGGACTCGAATCAATGGAAAGTCATTGACCTAATGCATTGGAGGACCAATGCACATATAACATGGATGTATGTTTGTAAATAAACAAGATAGGCCACCCGGGCAAGCTGATGGGGGCATTTATCGCCGACTTTGCATTAATCAATAGTAATTCACTACATGCTGCACTGATAAGAACATCATATCTAATTGGTTTCCACTGCAAGCAGGCTCAGGGACTCGCATTTCAATACTTGACATCTTTACAACATTTGGTGAGACAGCAGAGAGGAAATGGTCACACGGTAAAAGAATGTGAGACAGGAAAACTGAATTTAAAAAATGACTTAAATGACTGAGCAAAACACTCCAGGTGACTTTGTATAATGTTTTTGGTAGCTTCAGGCTGCTACAAATTCAGAGGTGAACAATATATGCCACGCTGCGGCCTGAACTCTCACCTTGGTGACTGAGCGAGTGCAGGTCCAGGTCCTTCCTGCGTTTGAAGGCCTCTCCACACTCAGGACAAGGGAATGGATGGCTGGTGTGGAGCAGTCTGTGTGGCACAGAAAAAAAACACATTCTCATGTGAGTGCTTTAATTATTTAACACACAAGTGACAATGAGTATACGCAGTTCAAACTTGGACAACATGGACACAACTCCAGTTAGGGAGTTAGGGAAAAAACACCTCATTAGTACAGTTTGCACCTGGGTCATACAAACAATTAAATGAAATCATTATGTTTAAGTTCCAGATATAAAAACTCATAAGACTGTAATAAAGAGGGGCATGTCTTAGTTTTAAGCTGCCACCCTATATGTGACTTGAAGGAGGATTACCAGCAAGTATGTGCTTAGCTGTGCTTCAGGTTAAATAAGGGGTATTAGCTGAGTGTATAACGGCTGGAGATAAAAGAACAGCAGTAAACTAGGAGGAGTCAGAGTTAGGACATGAAAGACTATATTTATCCATTGCATAACGTTACGCTGAATATAGCCTTAGGGGAGGAGAGCAGTGTTAGGATGTATCCACCTAATGCTGCATCAGGCCTGCTTTCACAGTATGGAAAAAATTAAATGCTGATTTTTTTTTTTTTTTTTTTTTTTTTTTAGGCAGCTTGTCATAATAGGAGCAAACATTATACAGACAGCTATACCACATACTGCACACATACAAGTATCTATACACAATGCACAAACAAATTAAGGGGACACTTAATCATCACAGTATAACACAAAGCCCATTAAATGTCAGTGATATCAATCTGTCCAGTGGGAAGCAAAAGCGACTGGGAATCAGTTTCACATATTTTTGTCAAATGACTGTGACAACAGGTGCACTGCAGGAGGAACAGCAGGACAACCCCAAAAAGGGAACACTTTTGCAGGTGATGGCCACAGATAATGATGTCTCTTTATCCTTCATGATTGATTCTTCTCTAGTTTTCCTTTCCTTCATCTTTACTGGTCACATGAGATGGTCCCTGCAGCCCATTTGTCCAGCTCCTCTTAATTTACTCAGCCTCTGTCTGACCAAACTGTCAGAAACAGACCCAATACGGATGGCATGAGCACCTGACGTCCTTTAGTTGGACCTGTGCTCACAGCCCTGCACTGTGCAGTTTGCTTGACATTCGCCAGAACACCAGAGCACCCCGTTCTCTTCACAGATAAAAGCAGGTTCACACTGAGCATATGTGACAAGACGCAAGAGATTCTGGAGATGGCACGGTGAATGTTATGCTGCCTGCAACATCATCCAACATGACCAGTTCAGTGGTGGATCAGAGGTGGTCTTTGAAAACAGTTACTTGGAGGTTCAGCTGAATCGAGCCCTCAATTCCTTGGTGATTTTGGTGTCCATGTTTGGTTTCCATGACTGCTGTCATGTCATGTTGTTCTCAACAAATTACAGAATGTAAAAATTTTGAAAAAACTTGAATATTTTGTTCATCAATTTAATTTTAGGGTTCCTTTTTGAGTCATGTGCGTGTATATGTATATATATGCATACACACATACATACACACACACACACATCACACTGTTGCAGCAAAAGTACTTAGCTACACAGGTCTCTGAAAGTAAGGCCAAATGCTGTGATGTAAAAGGACCTCTAAGGGCCCCTATAAGAAGCCAGGCAGTTTCCCTTCCCTGTTAAATAGACAATAGAAATCAATATTTCAGGGACAGCTGACCCTGAGGCAGCTGGGAGAATTAAAATTTCCGTCAGGGTCACCTCTTCCCTCAGCCAGAAGTTCTTTAATGAACAGGGGTGACGCTGTATATGTATATATACCATATTAGTACTACACAAGAGTTTACGCTGACTAAAGCTCAAATTAATCAGCAACATTTTTGGCATTTAGTTGCCGAGAAAAGAAAATTTACCAAATATTCGCAAATGTGAAGATACTGCTTTTCCTGATCATCTAAGATAGGAAGCCTAAAATGAGTACTTTAACCTTCGAGACGCTGTTCTCTCTCATATCAAAATGTAAGGCCAAAGCCAAAAAAGATACATACACACACCCTCTCTCAACCCGGTAGCATAGCAGCTGGCTCTTCCCAGTCCTGAGTTGTTATCGTTTTCATCTTAATTTACTCAGCCTCTGTCTGTCAATCATATGTGGCTGAGGCTCAAGGGCACCCAGACATCTCAGTCAGCGTGTTTGCTACACAGCTTAAAGGTCTTGTTCAGTAGTTGGACACGGCTCAGCTACTACAGCTCCTGGCGACAGGGAGGTGGTTTATCTAAATCCTGTCCTCGGTTCTGTTTCTAGCAGTAATTCAGTGTATTTAGGCCATAAACAGGGTTGGAAATGATTGAATAGTGACAGTATCTGGTCTGCATGGAAATCCAGAGGTTTAGTCCTAGTTATAATATGTAATGGAAGTTGTTAGTTATGTTGCTGCCATTTCCACAGACATTCCTGCAGATAAAGATAAAGATCAAGTCAAATAACTTGTGTTATTGGTGGTATTGTTGCATTACTTGTGATGGTTAAGCTGCTCCTCCGTGTTGAACCGTGAGGGGCAGTGAGGACACGGGAAGAGATGAGCAGCTCCCTCATTGTCCAAAGTACACACCTGCATTGAAAGATACTCAAGGTCAATACAAAAGGGATTTTAAAGTTCTGCTAATGCTAATTAAATGACACGGCACTCAAGTTTATCTTTGAGAAATGTTGGTTAGAATGCTAAATT
>JAOXYL010000043.1:13997448-14007532 GCA_028564955.1 Terapon puta | reverse complement strand
TTATTTTTTTATTTTATACTTGAGATTTTGTTTTTTTTAAAAACAGAAAATGGCAGAGATTGTACCGGTTTGCGTCCACGCTTGCGCCGAGGCTGTGTTGATGTGTGAATGCGTTGGTGTCTCTTCAGGGTGGCTGCCTGCGAGAAGTTCTTGCCACAAACATCGCAGCTGAAGGGCCTGCTGCCCGTGTGGCTCATGCTGTGGCGCAGCAGGCTCTGGGAGTTGGTGAAGGACTTTGCGCAAACCTTCACAACAACAATAAATCAAAATTAGTGTCAAAGTTGTATCTAAAAAGGTTTTATGTACCTCTTCTAACAGAATAAATTAAGTCATATATGGCTATTCAAAGTCTTATTTTCAAAACAATTTCCCATGAAGCAGATATTCAGGAGAATCTGTCAAATATAATGATGTCTGAGGTTTACATTGTGTCTGCCTCAAACCTAACCCACTTCAAAAGCATTACATCATGTCATCAATGTCAGCCAGAAGATACAAATGACATTTACACAATTACATCAAAGAAATGCATCCCTCAGATCAAATAAGAAACAAATCATTTTGCTTCAGTTGTGATTGACACCTTGCATGTGAAGAGCTTTTCTCCGGTATGGCTGTAGACATGAGTGCGTAGGAAGACGCGTCGGGTAAAGGTTTTGCCACAGTAGGGGCAAACATGGGGAAGTGGTGTGCGGGCCCAGTCCTGGAGAAGCTTGGCAGGTGGAGGGTGGTTGGTGTTCTCGGAGTCTGCAGCAGTGCTGCCTTCTGATTCCTCTTTGTTGTTTCCTGACACAGACAACAGTTCATTGAGGGCCAAAACATCCCACAACAAATGCCTTGTTTTTTCCACAAATGGGCTTTAAAACTAATATTTTTGCTTACCTCTGAGCATATTGACACCACTTAGGATCCTGATAGAGGGCTTACTTCTCTTAGCAAGGGGTGAACTTGAGTCGCTCGCAGAGGCAGGCGGAGACAGCAGCCGCTTTGAGCTCTGTGGAGGATCCTGAAGCGTAGAGGTGGTTTCATCACCAGCTTCAGCTTCAACACCCACTGTCCCTAATGTGAAGCGGTGCTGCCGGCGATGGTACAGGTACTGGGTGGTGTTCATGAAACTTTCACCACACTGGGCGCAACTGTGCAGTGGCTCATTCAGGTCGTGCTTCTGCTTACGATGGCTCACCAGCCCTCCCTCTTCGCTGAAGCTCTCCCCACACTGGGAGCACATGAACAACTCAGGCTGTGTGAAACTCTGGGTGAGGTCTGTAGAAGTGGAGGGAGGGACTTCCTGTCCCTGGTCCACATTCCCATTGCTCTGAGCACAAACCTGCTCTAGTGTCTGTTCAGGAAACACCACCACCTTTTCTTCACCTTTCTGTCGGTGTTGCTTGCGGTGGTAGAGGAAAAGGGTGGTGTTGAGGAAGCTTTCCCCGCACACAGAGCAGCGGTGCAGAGCTTCCTCAAAGCCGTGTTGAGTTTTGCGGTGGGCCACTAGTTCAGACACCAGGCCAAAGCATGAGCCGCAGTCAACACACAGGAGCACTGGTTCGGGCTTAGGCTTTTTGTTCGCCCCTCTCTTCTTAGGAGACGAATCCTCTGGATTAGAGGTGGAAGCGGCCACCTCAGAAACAGTAGGATCAGAGCTCTGAGCTGAAGAGGTATCTGCAACTTGCTGCGCCTCATCTTCTACTATGTCTTTATCTACTGGCTCTGGCTTAGGATTCTCGATGGTTTCACTCGTTGAGAAAGGAGAATCATCTGTATTCAAAGCTGAACTGGAAATCTGAGCTGAAGCGGGCTCTGGCTTGGGATGTGACTCAGGTTTTTCCTTGCTGTCAGAGGCAGAATGTTGACATGTCTCTTCTTTACGGTGCTGCTGCCACAGGTCCAGACTCTTGAAAAGTTCATCACAGTCCCCACACTGGTAGAGGATTCTGGGCTGGTCCGATGTCAGTTTTGCAGCGCTTTCAGCTTGTTTGTCTACACTGTTAACTGGCTCCACGGGGGGTTGTTCCGCTTGGAGCTGAATCTGTGGGACAGCAACTGTCCTTGATATATTTATTACCTGTTGCTGCAAGGAAAAGAAAGAAAAAGAAATATAATGTTTTACTTGTTCTGTGCATCTCTGAGTACAAAGGAAAACGACTCCCCGTAATCAAATAGCTGTGTCGAATAAAATTTAACCTGCAGTGTTTTTATCTTATTTCATTCTTTCTGGCAGATGAAAGATGAGAATTCACTGTTGGGCTACTGAGGTCAATTAGAGCAGCATGTTCTCGGAGCCAAGGTTCCTCAGAGAGCTCCAGACGGCCAAGATAAGGCCTCATCCTGGCCGATAACTATCAAAGGCCCATCAGGGTTGAATGGGTCACTCCATGGGGTTTTACATTTGCTCCCCTAATCCATTTGGATGATAAAAACAGAGCATCAAGGTCAAGGTTAAAGACGTCTGAAACTGCCTCAATCATGACAATTCAATAAGTCTCACATACAGTAATGATTTATAGGCTTTTGTTTTAACATTCTGGTATATGAATACTGAAGACCCCCTCCAGTACTGGTTTTACTGATTCAACAGCATCAACATCCATCTTTCTTCATATGAATACAGATTGCCAGGTGTAAGTGAGGTTATTTTGTTAAATCATTACATCACAGGAGAGGAACAAGTTACTCTCAGTTGCAGTTACTTTCCTTGGCAAGAGTCCTTAGTCTTGCTAACAAAGGGCATATTTTTATATGCCAAGGGCATATATCTAATTACGATGGTAGAGGAGATATATTTGTTGCTCTAATGTCTGTTCTGACAAACAGCTTTTTTTGTAATGGAGCAGAAAGTCCGGAATAATCTAAATCAAGACTGATGTTTTAAACTCAGTGGGAGTGTAAAGAATGTTTTTTATCTTCTGCACTACAGCTTGACACAATGGAGGCCTTCTTACATGTAGACAGAGTGAGTTCTTTGTACGATCTACAAGACATTAGCTGGTCTGGAGAAACAACCTTCTAAAAAAGCATTATTTCTGCTTCTGCACCGTAATCCATAAATGCTCTTGTCGTTTTAAAAACCAAAGCCACTCAAGACATTTCTATAAATCTTCCTCCACAGCTCCAGCATGGAGAACAACTGCAACATACCCCAACACAACAAAAAAAAAGCCTGCAAATAGAAAAGGGGACTATTGGCTCATCTCTTGATCTAGACTGGAGATAGGGTTGAACATTATTAAAAACCATAAAGAAAATAATATCAGCAGGAAGTATTAGCAGGAAAGAGATTGGATATCCTGTGTTCATATTAGCCATGTCATATATGAACAGAGACCCACTCCGTCACTCTGATAACTGAACCCACCAGCATTAGAGGTTTCATATGTGCCATGATATCAAACACAACTTATGATTGTTCTGATAAGTAGCAAGCCCTTACCACTCTGAATAAGGTTTTTTCCTGCAGTGTAGGAAAAAACCTTGACCAGCCTCAAAAATGGTTGCTACGCAGCCAAAAAGAAAAAAACTGTCTACTTTGTGGACCTCAAAGAAAACACAAGCATGATCTCACCCACTTCAGCATACAAGAAAATATATCCCACCTGTGGCTTTTACTTCCAGTTAGATACATTTGAGAGTTTAGTTCCATGGTTATTTCATTAGTTTATGACTTAATTACATATGTGAGGAAATGAAGGCTTCTTGTTTAATATTAGGATATAAACTGTTTGTTTGCATATGACATCACATCACTGCATTGCTGTGCAATTACAAATGGGGGTCATGAATGATTTGTGGTTTTTCAAATCGCTCAAACCAAGAGACTAGCAGGACTTATCTAAGTTCTTCTTCTGGATTTTGTGTTTAGTCAGAATCACATAAGTAGAAATAACCTGTAATGAATGCATAGTTTTAGTTGGACAAAGGAGTTAGATGACTACAAAAAATAATTATGTAATGGCTCTCATTTAAAAAGAGATTTATTAGTTATGTCAGCTAGACAGATTCAACAACACATATACTTGATGCACACTATGGATAATGTACCATTTTTATGGTCTATCAGCACCTCACCACGCAGTTGGCAAAAGGCACACAAAAAATTTGACAACCTAATTATCCAATCACGATTGGAGAGTATTTAATGGTGCCGTATGTTAAGTCCATATTTTGTTGATAAAGAAGTTTGCAGATGCAGCAGATGAGTCACATTTTGCTCCAAAAAAGAAAGAAATCAAAATATTTATTAAGAGCCACGGTGTCATTCTGATCCAAGTCATTAAAAGGGCCAAACCTGACTTGTTTAATCTCCCCCAGAGCTTCTGCAGATACAGGAGACAACAATCAAGTGCAAGTTGCTCAAATCGATCTTAAATGTTCCAGCAGCCCCAAGCCCTATCAATGTAGTACCCAGAATTTCACCACGCGTCTGAGAAATTAATAGAAATCTTCATTAAAAGAGCTCTTTGCCTTCATTTGAGACATAAGCAGTCACTGTTTTATACCAGTGTCACATGACAGACACAGAAGTCACGATAATCTAACTAATGAAGTGGAAATGCTTGTAATAAACCAGCTTATGGCAAAGTGGGGGCCAGGAAGCCATAAGGCAGCCAGGTTTTATAGTGTTTCTCCAGCTGTTTCATCTTTGAGAAGGCCAATGAGCGATCCATCAGGAGAAAGTGTGGCACTGACTGATGCATTCCTCATGCCCCTCTTCCCGCTGGCGACTCTGGATGCAATTTGTCTGTCATGAGTGTCACTGTGCTTTATGGACGTGTGTTGAAGACTGTAAGGATGGAAGTCTGGGCACAAGCTCAGACAGCCATGCCCTACTGCTAAACGAGGGCCAATGACTGCTTTTAACCCTGAGGACTTTCTGAAGCTGTCATGGGAAAGCCAAAAGAAAAAAGTGCCAGTCGCACCAAGACTCAGCTCAATATGTCAAAGTTAAACAGAATAACTTGCCCCATTATACAACTTTCAAACTTTGCAATTCAAATGGCCTCTCAGCAGAACTCAGAAGTGATAGAGCTCAGCATTTTGATGAAATTCATCCCAACAGAATATATTCCAAATGGGACACATAATCTAAGGAATACCGAACTCAATGCAAAAATCAACAGATCTCTGAAATTAACTATGACCCCAAAACAAAAAATACAACTGAATTTACATTCAGACATGTGCATTGAGTACATAGAGCAAAAACACAATACAAGACACAAATATATTCCCTTGTTCTCTTGAAGACACATTAATCATTACTGGAGCATGAGGAGCATTCTGGTGATTCAGCTGGCCTTGGATACCATGTAAATGGCGTCCTGGACTTCAATCTGGCCTGCGACCTTTATCACATGTTATTCCCTCCTGTTCCCAGCGTAACTGCTTTCTTCTACTGTGATTCATCAAATGAATTCCCCAAAACAATGCAGCACTGGTTTAAGTATCATTTAATCATGTTGCTGTGATGTGTTAATGCGCAAGATGACCAAAAACAACCTCTCCTCAGATGGCTTAGGCTTAGATGTTCTCACTTCTACAGACTTTCAGAACAGTGCTCAACAATTCTAATGTGTGTGATATGCCATAAAAGAGCCTACTCAAAACATAAAGCCTGTAAAAATGACCTGGTATAAAAATGCATAATCTATAATCCACAATTAGCATAGCCACATTTTTGCTTGTTACACCTGTTTGCCTCACTACTGACTCCTCAGTCTGATAAACAACTTGCTAATGTGTTATTTTGCCATTAGACTAGACAGCAAGCAGTTCATGGTTGCACTTAAGTACTTTAATAAAAACTGTTGAATAATCTTAGAACACAGACTAGTTGCCCAACAGGTGCTGAATGCAAATATCTGACCATTTGTTCATTGGGTTAGGAATTCAGTTTAAGTTTTAAGGGGTTCAGATATTAATTTTTATAGTGTGTTTATTGATTCATGGCATTGATGGAATGTGATACTGGCTGAGCTTTCCCCTTGAAGGAAGGTGGCCTTGTGGGTGACAAATGCAGTAGTAGTCTGGCAGAATTGATTAAGTGAATTGGATCTTTCCTGTGTGTTTGTGAAAAAGTACCTGTATGCAGACAATGTGAAATGCATGCTCCTGTGTGTTCTTAAACTACATAAATCAGCAGAAAGCGTCTGGATAAGCTCAGGTTCAAGTACAGGGGTTGTAAAAAGGGCCATTCTGTTCATTGCACCCAGTTAATAAAGGACCTGTTGCAATGTTAACACCAGGTCTCCCAGCCATTCAGTTTGCCTAGACTGCCGAGGCTAGTTACCGGCTAACTGATGAGCTTTTTAGGGTAAAAGTTTATCATGGCACGGTCAAATACTATAAGCTTCATACTGTAGTAACAATAGTTAAATAACCTTTGAAATGAACAACAACCAGCCCCGTCATTAATAATTATTTTTAAAGCTCACTGTTACCTGGTTAAGTAACAGGAATGTGATAATTCAGATTACCTTTATTTGTCCCACAGTGGGGAAATTTACAGCAATAATGAGTCATGTCAGTTAAATATGAAGTAACCACAAAAGCTGGAATACAAACCAAGTTTCCAGTTTATTAGGTACACTTAGCTAAAAATAATGCAATACAAGAGCCCTGCAATCAATCGTCCTTTCACAAAGGTTACAATTCAAGTTCTTCTTGAAAATGTTTTGAGAGATTTGATTCAGATGGATGATCATTTTGGAGGCTTCTGTCTGTGGTACGGTTGAACTGTATTTCAATAACAGGCGTTATTCTGACACTTGTTTCTATTATTTTGTCCACCCCTTTTATATCAAAGAAGGTAGGCTAAATAAAGATATGACATCAGCATACACCTAAACCAGATATTAATATACAGCCTTGAAATGAGCCAGTAAATCATTACAAACAACTCAATGTTAAGTGCTTTGATCAAGGTCACTATAACTATGATGAGTAGCAGAACATTGTTAATTTATGACTAAAGTTATTCTTGTCACTTCAATGTCATTCTCCAGATTTGATTCAGAAGCGATCACACTGCTGGTCGTGTCAGGCCACACTGTCACAATATTTTTCAGTACAGTTTTTCTGTTCTCTTCCCAGCTAAACTCAACATCCTGCGCTCAAGCCACCCAGGCACAATGACAAGATAAAAGGGGGAAACTGTCGACTGCGCCAGTATTTACCCGAGTCTGTAGCACAGGGACAGTGACAGCGGTGGTTCCAGATGCGTCTGGCTGTTCATCCTCAGCAGTGCACGTCAACTGGTGCTCGAGTACCTCCTCAAGGGTGTTGAACTCCTGGTAGCAGGGGAAGCACATGTACACTGACGAACCCTCCATGGCTGCCAGGGGATTAGAAATCAAAAACATTTCATAAAAAAGGCAGCAATGCAAAACTGATTTAGATAAAGGTGAAAGAGTTCCCAAAACTCAGCATGCTTAGAATATGAAAGTAATATGACAACGTGAGCCTTATACAGATGCTTCCCCATTAATGCATTACATCTGAAGTTAGGTTGTGAACATTGCCCTCTCCTGATGAAAAGACGCGCCTGCATATATTATCAAGACAACAGCTTGGACACGAGTGCCAGGAGGCTAACTCTGGGGTTGCCAAGATGACTCACCATGCGCTGAGCCTGGCTAATTGTTATTTTGACCATGCAGGTTGCTACTCAGGTGGAGACATTGCCAGGTCTTTCTCCCTGCCAGTTCCTTGGCGAAACCAACATAATACTCCAACATCAATTAGATATGTACTGTAATTGGACCCACCAGAAGTCTTGCAGTCAAGCTCTCTCCTTAAAAAAAACATAATCTCATTCCCACTGACTGGATACTAATTGGAGCTCATACTGCACCAACAAAGCTCAACATCAAACGAGGATCTATCCAAATCAAATAAACCCACAGAGAAACACACTTCAGTACTTATGAAAGATATCAGTGTGTGTTTCTAGTTTATTTCTTTGACCAGGCAAGGCTATTACTTAACGGATAAGGCTGATGATCCTCCATATGTTTATTATAGCTAACAAATCCCATGACAAGATCAACACCAGTATCTGGTCTATCTGTAAGATTTCCGACTCCCCCAATCAGGCCCAGGCCATTTGTTCCTACTGAAGTCTTCAAAAATCAATTACAACTATTTTTTAAGAGGCTCCTCGCCCAAAAAAAATATTTTCTAAAACAGTTGAATGTTGTAGGTTTTTCACAAAAGTTACTAAAATATGACTCATAGATGTATTTGTTGGGGAATATTTTCAGCTGCATATTTTGTGATTAAGAGCAGCAGGGTGGTGTATGTGGGATCGGCTCATAAGCTGATGATGAAGTTTCATGTCTGTTAGCGCAACACAGTGGGTAACTGGCACATTTTGAAGACTTTTTTTTTTTGGACAAGGCAGGTCTATGATCTAGAATAATGAGCTTTAATAATCTGGTATTTGCTGCACAGGCTGGACTTGGGAGTGGAGGCAATTCACTGCTGGTTTTGATCTTCTCACATTACACAGAATATAACGCACACATATTAATCTAAATAGCCAATTATGACATAAAAATAAGAATGCCCCACTGCCCCCTGTTGGGATGATCGTCTAATGAGGTCTGTGTCTGTTTGCCACATTGTGCAACACGTCAATCTGGCAGCATCGCTAAATAGTCAGGTGCACATTTACCAAAAACCCAAAGCAGCACCTCTTTTTCCTTAAATACATCATGAATAAGCCTTTAATGGTGAGTCAGGTGAACTTAAATGTGATTACTGTTACTCCATTAAATGCACCGGGGAGGATGACCCGGCTAAAACCAACAAACATTAATGTGTGTTTAATGCGGGGACAATGTCAGATCAATTTTGACCCACAAAGGGGACAAAAAGGACATTAATGTTAATCACTGGTGACTCATACAATTCCCTGCTGATGCCAAGCCTCGTGTAGTTTCCTCTGACTGGAGTTAGCTGTTAGCTTTGACCGAGCTATCTCCGAACAATATTTCATCGCTGACATAAACCGAAGGGCCATTTTTTCGAGCAAACAAGCCTGGCGTGGCGCCGGCATGGTGGCTAGCTCTCCTGCTAACCCGGGAAGAGACTAAAACAGCCGCCTAGTGACGATTTACAGCCGGCGGTTCAGCTACATTAGCTTCAGACTAGACCTCTATTACCACCTGAACCAGTGCAGCTCGGTTTCTACAGCCGAGAAGAAGAAGTAGAAGAAGACGAAGAAGAAGCAGAAGAAGAAGAAAAGAGCGAAGAAGGAGGGCGGGATATGCTTCTTCGGTGGTATAATGGCGGCCACTGACTTAAAGTTAACATTAGCTGTCTCCCCCCGTTGAAATCCTCCATACATAAACACCAGCGTCGGATGTGTCACCGAAAAAGTACCTTACGCGTAAAATACGGAGGTTAAAATTCAATATAACTTACCGTCGTCAGACATTGTGAGATCGAGGAAATAGGACAACAACTTCAGTTTTTTCTGCTGGTTAGAAGCCTCGTTCTGATTGGCCGCAGCGGTCACTCTGTGCACCAATAGCGTGCGAGTACACATAACGCCGTGGCAGTTTGTAGTCTGAAAGCGCGCCAGTGGTGCTGACATGACATAATGGAAAGAAGAGCACTATACTTTAAATATAACCATAATATTGAAATACTTTACTTTGTTTTAGTTTTCACTCTTTTTTTTTTACAATCCATATCTCTGTCATGAGATTGTAACTGATATAAATCGTTGATTTATTCTGTACACTCCACAAGACTGAAGTATTTTCATTCTCCAGTATTTTCAGAGGGATATGTATGCTTATAACTCTTAAATTTATCTGACATTGTGGTTGCCAGTGGTTTGCATCATGTTGGAGATTATTTGAGATTCAAGATTTTATGCACAACAATTTAAGTGCTTTTCTAGTCTCAACTCCTCAAAGCACTTTACAACACATACTTTTCACTCACTGGACACTGATGGCAGAGGTTTCTGTACAAGATGCCATGCTGCTCATCAGGGTGTCATTTTACTGAATAATTATCTCAATTAACGCAGTAATCGTTTGAAATCATACCGTTTCACAGTGTGTTTTCTATGCTT
>JAOXYL010000043.1:13959709-13992006 GCA_028564955.1 Terapon puta | reverse complement strand
GGAAACGGTCGGACACAGGAGATGATACATGTCAATGGACAGATTCATTATTTCCCCTTTCCTCTAGCTACACACACACATACACGCGCACACACGCACACACGCACACACACACACACACACACACACACACACAGGGTGATCCGTGCTCCCCTCCCAACACCGTGACCCCACAGATCCAGAAGCTTGTAACATTCCCTTCACATTGAAGTTAAATGGAAAACTGTTCCACCTGTTGGCTAGCATGTGCACCTGCATACATGCTAAAACCACTGATTGGAGAACACATACCAACGTCTGGATTTGAGTACAGTATCTTGGATGTGAAATCGTTTTGCATGTGACATTGCTTGACGAGAATTTTGAATGAAAAAAAAACGACAAAAAAACCCCAAACTTTCTAATCCCTCAATTTTACCACCCCAGTGGAAAACAAAATACCCCACCCCCCCACGCCAAAAAAAACACAATACAATAAATAAAACAGTTAGGACAACATTTATGGGGACAAAGGGAAAGTTGTGAAGAGAGAAATGGAGGGAGAGAGAATAAAAATGAAACATTTTGTTCTGTTTTTCCCCTCCTGAACCAGGGACTGAAATGAAATCGTATTTACAGACTGCGACTGAGGATAAACAGTCCGGTCGCTGTTGCGCCGGTCTACTAGAGAAAAAAAAATTACAAGAACAACAATATAATAACAATAATAACAAAAATAACAAAATAAAATAAAAGGTACTTGATATTTACAGTTTGAGCAGTGAAAAAAAGGAGGAAAGAGGGAAGCAGAAGTCAGAGGAACGAGGACAAAAAGGAATGGAAGGGGTGGCTCCAAAAGCTGTTGGGTTTCAGGGGTTTGAGCATCATTTCTGGTCAGATAATTACTGAGTTTAGTGGAAGTAATATAGTGTGGTCAACTTGGACTGAACATGCGCATTTTGCGTGATGGAAGAAAATAAACCAGTCCAAGCTGACAGCGGACTGTTAGGCTGCATAAATCATTCAAGATCAGTTCCTACCATCATCACAGGACAAAAAAAAAAACAAACAAACATGATATGAGCATCACAGGCAGGCTGTTTGGGAAGGGGCGAAGAGAGTTTAAACAAATCACTCTCACAGACCAGACAGAGGTCATTCACACTCCCTCTCCTCCTGCATGGACAGTAACTGTGAATAATGGGCTGAAATGACGACGGGCACAGGTGAGCAGCAGAAGTGGCCAGCAGTCTCTCTGTGCCCTCTGCACCTGACGTCATTCTTCAACATAATCGGGCAGATATGAAAAGTAACATCGTGAAGTGACAGACCTGATGAGGTGATGGTTCACCATACAGTGCCAGACAACGGTGTCTATGGCATGAGACATGGAGGCGTCTGTATTAGATGCAGGTGGAGCTCCACACTGACGGCTGCCTCTGTGTAAAGTTAACATCTGGTCAGTACACGTAACTGGCCCCTTGACTCCCTTTGAAGATGTGCAACACTCACTCGAGGATTAATGTGAAACGCTTGGTTTCCAGCTTAACCAAAGAAAACAAGAGCTTATACTGACGAAACTGAAGACGTGCACTCTGCTTATAGATAAAGCTCCCTCTCATTCACATAAAAGGCAGTTGAGGAGCTAATATTCAAAATGAAACTGTAAAGAGAGACTGTGGTGCCCTCTCTCCTTTCTAATAAAATTTAAAACCACCTCTTATCTAAAATTACATGGACAACATCAGCTAATATGTTCCGTCTGGTATCAAACTGGGAGATTTTTTTTTAAAAGTCTTCACTTTTGTTCACCGCTGCTGCCAAGTGAACTGACCATACTTGAGTTTCAGGGTAGAAGAGTGACAGAAAAGCCACCAAGTCTACATGGAAGGTTTGTATATGATCAAACGTTATGTACAGTACAATTATGCCATTTTTTACTCTACTAAGGATGATTGTCAATATTAGCCGGGCCTTACACGCAGCCCTCATTCTCCAGTCTGTAGCCAATCAGGACCTCATTCAATGGCACCATGGCCACACATAAAATGAGCTAAAGCAAATAAAATGAACATAAAAAGGGATAAAATTTTGTTGTAGATTATAATACAGAAAATCCACATAACATGTACAACCCCCCTCTCCTCATCTCCCAAACATCCTACCCCACCAGTGTTAAATTTATTTATTCTAACAGGCCAGACACAGGTCACCATGGACTTAGAACTGCAGCTTATATTAAGTCCAAGCATGGCCACCTATATGTCCTTTTAAAATAAAAAAAGAAAAACACACCTTCCTGAAGCTAGTGGCCACAGGAGATCGCAAACGGTTAAAAATTCAGGGAAAACAGCACTGTTGCGTGTTTATGTGGATGTGTACAGTCCTTTCTTTTCTATCTTACGGGTTTGGAGCCAAGAGGAAGTTTGAGAGGGAGAAGAGCAGAGGACAGAAAAGGAAAACGGGGGAAGACAAAAAGAAAGGGTGAGGGGATGGATGCTCAGGTGCTGTTGTTGATGGATCCAGGTGCTGAGCTGGGCTGGGCGGAACTGTCTGACACACTGCCCTCTGCAGGGAGAGAGAGAGAGAGAGAGAGCACGAGTGTTTAATATCCATTTAAGTGTTAAAGTCGTATTCTGACACTCGTGTGATACAGTTGGGTTTCTAAAATGGGAGGTCAGAATGGGCTTATGTAGGTTAATGCTTGCAGGAATGACACATTGTTGGTGAAAGAGCTTGTGTTTCCCATAGTAGGTTTGGTCAATTAATAGCTGAGCATCATTGAAAGATCCAAATGAAGTGTTTTTGGCTAAATTCATAGACAAGTAATTACATAAAAACTGCCAATAAATACACAAATAAAATCCCTCCTCAGTACAGTCTTCCAATTAAAAAAGTAATTAAGAAAAGTAAAATTCTATGCATTAATACATACCATGTGAGGCAGGTGATGTCTGTGCTCGAGCGTGAGGAGGAATGAGTGTAGAGTTCAACTGGGGCTGGATAGACAGCTCTGAGGGAACAGATAATTGCTGTTTAATGTTTAAATACTCTTAAAATACTTCGGGTGCAATGACAAATCAAACACGGGAAACACATAGTGGAGATGAAAGAGGGTGAAAAAAAGAAAAAGAGCCAGGAATATAAACTCACCAACAGGACTGAAGTTAAAGAGCAGCGGCAGTTCTCGTCCACTGGGCAGGCGGGTGTTGGGCTGGCGCAGCTCATCAAAGAAAGCGTGCGCACAGGCTTCCAGGGGAGACAGCCTGGTCACCGGCGTGTATTCCAGCAGTCGAGAGCAGAGGGCAATGGCCTCTGGTGGGGTACGAGGCTTAAACACCTGACAGAAGAGAGAAATTTGGAGGACTGTATTAACATTCTCAGGCAAGCAATTTGGATGTATGTAAATCAAAATCTTGAAGTTGAATATAAACATGACGGTAGTGACAAGGAGAGGGACGGTAGTTCAGCTTTTACAGCAAACTGCCACTGCTTGACGTGGTCATAGCAACGACAAGGGAATCAATACAGCTGATTTTACTATAGCACTATAGTATAATATAGTTAATCAGATCAGTAGTGAGAGACAGTACTGGACTAACAAGTCTGATAATCTGGGCTTGGACAATATAAATTTATAATATCAACTAGCAAAAACTCTTAACTATTAAGTTGTGCCATGTTGCTACAAATTTAATCTATTTTAGAAGATAAAACCCACTCTAGAGCTGTGTGATAAATGTATACTTTAGCAGCAGCCTCTGGCGCAGCCTACAGGCTGGTGGAATTGGAGGTAGTGTGAAGCTGCTGTGGCGAAGTTGTGCTGAAGTGGCTTAAAAATACTGCACATAAATACCAAATGAGTCTCAATCACTTTTAAAGCATAACTGAGTAGTTCTAAAATACACAAGTCTATATATATGAGGAAATCTGTTTCTAACAACTAAATCCTCACAGTGACGTTCAGATAAATGCTATCCACAATCAATATTCTCCAGTAGAGGGGGCATACCTTTGTCCAAGGGTGTGCTTTGATCTGTGGGAATTTGAACTCTGTGTAGTTGGGGTTCATCTCCCGGATCTGCTCCCTTGTTGGTGTCCCCAGAACCTGACAAACAAGGGTGAAAAGTTCATATTAATATTAACCACAACTATATATATCTCCTGTATGCCTGAATACAAAATGTGTATTGTCAGTGTGGATGATAACACAGAGATCTTCTGCAAAGTGTGTTTGCAGCTGTCTATTATTTAACATCCCTTATGTAAATGTATTTAAATACTAAATTTAAATGCAAGTACACAAACAGTGACTGTTGACATAGAAACTAGCAAAAACTTCACTTCCCTATGAATCAATCAACTAATGTATTTTTGTTCCAAGTTCTTAGAAATGCAGAACAGACTCTCAATCCCTTGATACCCACAGCCGGTACTCCCAACTTTACATCACGTCTCTTTTCATCCAGCTGCTGGTGCCATCAGTTGGCTTTCAGCCACTGTCTGTAGCAGCCCTACTGTACCTTGATGATCTCTACTAGCTGGTCCACACCGCTGTCCCCAGGGAAGATGGGCTGGCCCAGCAGCAGCTCAGCCAGCACACAGCCGGCTGACCAGATGTCAATGTTGGACGTGTAGTCGGTGGCACCAAAGATGAGCTCCGGGGCACGGTAGTACCGGGAGCAGATATAGGACACATTCGGCTCCCCTCGAACTAGCTGCTTTGCACTAGAAGATGGTAGGAAAAAGATGAAATAGAAAAAGACAGTTCAGGGGAGAGTGCCAAACAAAATTAAACTTTCATTTCTCTGCGTGTTTGTTTTCACAAAACCAAAACCAGAGCAAGACAGAGACGTGAAAAGACATATGAGAGATCAATACAGTGAAAGTCACGACTGAGAGAGATGGCTACGTAAACAGACAACCAACTAAACGTGCATGCTAAGATACAGATTGTCACTGCAAAGGGAAAAATGATTGAGATGGACAGAGACGTCCAGAGGCAATGTCTGGTACTGACCTGCCAAAGTCACAGAGTTTGAGGATGGCCGTCTCTGGGTCCACCAGGAGGTTCTGGGGCTTGATGTCTCTGTGACACACGCCCTGGGAATGGATATAAGCCAGACTGCGGAACAGCTGGTACATGTACACCTGAGGGAGGAACAGAGAGGGGTTGGTGTAACGCCCAATGTGTTTAACAATTTAGACAGAATTGCACAAATAATCCAAGAAGAAAAGCAAAAGAACATGTGAGAGGACAAGTTCCCTATCGTCAAATCTTTCCCCTGTTCTCATGTTTAGTCAGGTGGTTCATGGCTCACAGGCAGGGTCCTAGCTCTCATGCTTCATTGGGGCTCCTGCAGGGTTCAGAGATAAACTAAAGACCTTTGATACCACACAATGAAATGCACAATCATACCAGAAAAAGTATCTTTGGCTATGTTATCAAGTATGTTTTTTTTCAACACACTTTACGTCCAATTTTTCAAACACTCCCCAATATGCTTCCCAACAGTAATTCCAAAAGAAAAATTAGTGCAACCTGGAGCTACTTGGTAGAAAACTGACAGATGACCAAACTTGGATTTCATTGTCATTTAGACTGGCAGTCTTGTGTGACCTCAGCTGACCCCAGCCAAGTTTGAATCTGCAACAGAAGTTGTTTTAATCAGCCTTCTCTGGGTCACAAAATAAAAAAAGAGCTTGTGAGATTATTAATTGTAATGCATGTTTATATTTCAGACCTTATTTTAACTGCACTACAAATAAAACAAAATCTCAACACAGCATCTGTCACCTTTACTTAGAATTATCAAAGGGCGATATCATTTCTTTCCAAATGCAGGCGCATGTGTGTGTGTGTGTGTGTGTCTGTACAGATTTTCATCATGTGCCAGTCACTTGTAAACGTGCCCTTATTTTGTTTCTGGGTGCAGTGTGTAGGTGCGTGTCAAGAGAAGCAGCTGTGTGGTGTCTGATGCAGCCCAGAGCGGCGCGTTTCTACAACAAAATAACAGAGGTGAAACATTCTCCTTGAGGACGTGTAACCATCCTCATCCAACTCCTGTTTGACATTGGTCTATGCATCCTAGGTCAATGATGTCATTCTCGAATAAAGATTGCTCACACAGTTGTGCCTGTGCCCATTTAATGTGTCTGTGGAGTGCAGACTGTAAGCATCTTAATATGACAAATCACTGTCATCATCACCATTATCATCATTATTACCCCCATGATGCAGTGACAGCAAGCCGGCCACAGATTACAAAATGATTGCAGGCAAGATGACTGAGGGATGAGAGATGACGGAAAAGAGGCGGAGAGGGGTGTGGAAAAGGGGAACATTGCGAGAGACGTGGCAAACACCCGACGCCCAGGGGACAGGGTCGGGGGGAGAAGAAGACCCCTGACATTGTGCAACAGAGGTGTTGCTGAAGGTTGGACGGACGGATGACAGAGGAGAGAGAAAGAGAGGGAGAGTATCAGTATGCATCTCAAAGCTACAGGGAGGCAAGAGGCTGAGGTAGGGAAATGGGCCATGAGACAGCTATAATGTCCTCTCTGCTGCTACAGACACAGTAAACACACAAACACTCTCGAAAATGAGCACCCTTTTAGGCAGGGAATCAAGTGTATTGCAAACAGATTAATTCCCATGGGACCATCCTTCCCTTTCTGCTTTCATAATCCTTAAAACAGTAAGCTATCTGTGAAAAACAAACTTGGTTGTTGTTATTATATCCACAGGCAATTACTGGACAAAATTTTTCTTTCAGTTTCCACTGAATTTATAAAAAAAAAAAAAAAAACAACAAAACAAAAAACTATTTTAATGTCTCAATAATCAATGACACTAAGACTAGGATTAAATATTTAAAACTACTCCCTTTAAGTACTTGACAGAGAGATAATAACCTGGAACCAGTGACTAAAAATGTGAAAAGTACAAATCAGACCCATTACTCGGTGTGGAAATATCATCCAGAGTTGCAGACTGTGACATCGTTTTAGAATTAAATATTTACAGTGGTATACTTCAAACCTCAAAAGCAGCAAGAACACAGAACAAAAGAAAAAGACATTTTCTGACTTGTAAAGCAGCTTTGTAACAGATCACAGTCATTGTTTGGGTTTTCTACAGAACAGCACATGAAGGCGATGCTGTTTGACAAGACAGATGTCAGGGACACAAAAAAAAACAATAAATGCAGCATTGCAAGTCAATCCCACATCAAATGAACTCTTACTGTCTTCTCGATTTCCATTTTTAAAGAGAAACAGACTAGCTGAAAAGCACTTTGCACCAAGAAATACACAGAAATAAACCACATCAAAACCGAACAACCAGGATAAACTTATTGATGCCTACAGCAGCGAGGTAAAAACCTTTATGGCTAAATGCCCAGGAGCAGACCCAGCCGTCTGTGTGTGTGTGTGTGCTCTTACCTTAACATAGATGATGGGGATGGTAGTCTTAGCCTTGTTGAAGTGCCGAGCCACCCTGTACACTGTCTCAGGGACATAGTCCAGCACCAGATTCAAATACACCTCATCTTTCTGGAAAAGGAGATGAGAGGAAAGAATGAGTGTGTTATTACAAGAGGAAAGTGAAATTTAAACTACTGTGAATCCGACAGTACCAGTACAAATGAGGAAACACATCAGTCTACTAAAATATGTCAGATTGTAAATGATGAGTAAGTAAACTAAGAAGAATAATTCTTGCTGTATGCAGCGTTTAGCCTGTATGAGTGATGGTAGAGAGTGAGAGAGATGGAACATTTATCTTATGCACTTTTATCTTAAATGAATATTTGCTACAAACAATAACTAAAAAAAGATTTCCGTTGACACAATATTTATACATTAACAAAATACATCTGTCTTTATGAGTGTAAACATAACTAATGAGCCTGCCATGGTTAATATTACTAGAATACAACAGAGTGTAAACAATGTCTGACTAGAGTATTCACTCTCATTGACATCAATGTAATACTTAATTCATAAACTCCAGCATTATAGTATATGATAGATTCATTTCTACTCTTTAACTCAGGTTTTCTCAAGTGTAGACAGATTTAAGGCAAAGGTAAAACGGCAATAATAATCTGAGAAACTCATACTTATACCCTTAAAGTTTTTAACTAAAGAGTGTGAATTTAATGTACAATGAAGACTGAGATCAACTTGTCTGAAACATGCCCATGAATCATCGTTGATGCATGCACCATTAAATGGCTGGGTGTGGAGGGAGAGTGCTTCATCTAGAAACTTGATTCCTACAACATAAAAAAATCAAGTTAGCGCATACACACCTTCTCTCCACTGGAGTAGAAGAAGTAGCGTAGCCTCACAATGTTGCAGTGGTCCAATTTCCTCATAATTTGCAGCTCCCTATTCTGTGATGATGAAGGGCAGAAGAGAAAAGATGAAATACAAAAAAAACTGAGTAGAGTGAAACACAGCAAACTATCCTTAATTCAAGTTACAGCCTGAAGAACGGCATTTTTCAAATCTATAGAGTAAAAGAGCAATACTTAACACACACACAAGTCACCAAAACTTTTTTTTTTGCCATATTCATATTTAGACAACAGCGCTTCACTTGACGTCTCATCGTACCTTAAATCTCTTGTCTTGGAGAACTTTCTTAATCGCCACCATCTCCTGGCTGTCGATGAGACGGGCCTGGTAGACCACCCCAAAAGAGCCATTTCCTATAACCTTTATGTCTGTGTAGGAGACTTCCTGTGGGCGATCGGGGCCCTGCCCGGGTGTGGCTACCACCGTCGTCACTTTGCCACTGTCTCCTGTGGATTAGGGCACAAACACACCTTGTCAGAGATCAGAATGTTTCCTGTCAAGAAATACACTGTAGCTTAAAACAAACCATAACCATCTTATGTTTCAGTTGAAACATGCTTTTATGAAACAAAATACCACAAAATAAATAAATAAAAGCACCATATTCTTCACAGATTAAGTGATGTGAGAAACACAGTGACCCAGTCCATATCAGCTTTTAAACCAGTGCCCCTAAGAGAGAGAAGTTAAACATCAACAGGCACTCTATCCTTCTCTAAATGGTGGCGACCTATGTGGTGGCTCCCCAGACACACTCCACTGGCTGGTAATGAGCTCCTGATACTCACCACAACACTTCCCCACTGCTCCCCTGAGCTAAACCGGCCTACAGCCCCCTCTATACTGGAGATGTACAGTACTACTCGGAAAATTAGAATATCCTAAAAAAGTGCATACATTTGTGTAACTCCACTTTAAAGGTGAAATATACACATTATATAGAAAAATAGTGTGTGAATCAATATATTTCAAGCTTTTATGTGTTTTGATTTTGCTGATAAGGACTTACAGCTTCAGAAATCTTGCGTGGAACCGTGGATCCATTCACATAAGACTGCTAACAAAAATTTTTCCCAAGTTTTTTTCAGTTAACAGAGACTTACGTGTACGACAGCATTCAAAAACATTACTGCAAAAAGACAATACAATTTGCGTAATTATTAAAGAAATGAACAAGAAACATTTTGCAGGTTCCCTGCTATATTAACCACCACTTCTTCCGCCTATGGCAAATTTTTTTTGGAGAGAAGTGGCTAAATGTTTAAACATTAATTTCCGATTCAACATAGGCGTGCCTGAAGCAAGGCACTACAACTCCATCTTAAAACTGTTTGGAATAATAAACTGACTGTTTGAAATATATTTTTATAAACTTTCAACTTGTACAAACGGCGTCTTTTCAACCGGGTATGAAACACTCAGTTTAACACTGACAAATCTATATGTGCTACATAAGCAAACAACACCACCAGGAACAGCTATTTATATCAGTTTGTAACAGTTTTTCTCAAAGTCTGCCACTGGATCTGATTTTTCCACATCAGATGAATCGGCTCAGTTGTTCATTCTGGCTGAATTATAGTTGCCTCAGCTGAACGCCAACATCAGCAAAAAATAACTTTTATAGAGCTTCTTCTTTAAAGATTAGTGTGACTGGTTATAGTGCCATAAAGAAGGTGTTCACTCAAGTGGGTCCAGATATTCACATTTCTTTTGTAAAATGTAGAAAAGTCCAAAAACTTGAGATCACATCAGGTTCCCAGTCTGTGTCATATTATAGTGTAACACTGTGTAAATAGAAATGGGACCCATGACCCCAGGCTGAATTGGACTGGGCAGGGGTCTAACTTTTGGATAAATCACCTACTAAGATCTAAACCCTCAGACCCATGACTTTATCAAATAGAACACCAGTCAAATCTAAGTGGAAATGGAAACTGGAGCACAGCATGATGTCCACTACACCCTCATCATATCATGTAAAGGTGCAAGTATAGTGAAAGATTTTGCTCTTATATTACAGTCGATTTTACAGAAAGGAGTACGAGGTGTGTGTTTTAAACAAGTCCAACAGTGTCACTGTGAGACTACTGTTTGACCTTGTGGAAATTAGGCAAAGTGAGATCTAACAGTATCTGACAGCTCTTGTTAGGGTCAAGTAGCTGCTCAGTGTTTAATGCCCGTGCACGTGTTGGGTCAAGAATGATTTGACAAATCGGCACCAGAAGCAATGACACTGGGAGGGGAAGAACAGCAGAAAAGAGGCCCATTGCCAAAAGGCTTGTCAGAACGCGTGATAAAATTGCGTGGACAGTAGCACACCCAGAAGTGCTACCATTTCCTGGGCTTGCTCACTTCGCCTGTCTCAACAGGACCCCTCCTGATCTCTCGTAGGTCTCTGACTCTCAAAATGGAGTCAGACAAGGAGGCATTTTAGTCCGTTCCATAAATCAACAAAAAATTGAGACAATTATTTTGTCCCATCAACTGCTATTTCTGTCTGTACGAAGACATCTGCTTAATGGAAACTATTTATTGATCTAATAATTTCCAGAATATATCATTACCTCCAGCTGATTTTTCATAAGAAATGAGGATTGTATACTTTTCTATTTTTGGCATTTTCCAGAAAAAGAGAACTTTTTTCCAGGTTTGGCAGTAAAACGCAGCCGAGAGCAGATCCACATGATTAGCCTAGATCTGATGTCTACCCCTAGGTCAGCGGGAAATATTCAGCTTTTGTGATCAGTCATTGTGTGGTTCGTGCACATTCCTGTATTGCAGCTCCACAATACACTGATCTTTTGTATTTCCTTCTAGCATCACTTTCACACTCTTTTTAAACAAGTGAAGTCAGGAGGGAGCTCATTAAATATGGAGCAGCTGTGGCATGATAGTCCCTTGAATAATGAATGCAAAGATGAGCACTCTGCCCAGCTGTCAGTGAACAGCTTTGGTTTCTGATACGTCAAAGCAAGCTTGATGAGTAAGAGAAAAAGGATGAGCAAAGTGACTTTCATCACACCCACACTTATAGGCAATTAGCTTGGGGCTGGATCGTAGGTGTTAAATGAAATGATAAACTACTACAAGTATTTTATCATTGGTGGGCTATAGGAATTACAGCACTGACGTTGGATGATGATCGATTTATTTGGGTGTGGCCTGGAGAAATCACGCCAAAGGTTATTGCTGCCTTTTAATTTGTAGATTTACACATTTCCTTTCCTCCACAATAGAAGACGCTTCAATTAACCCAATACTAATCAGAGTCACATAATATACATTATAAAAACTAGCAATACTACACTACACGGCACAACTGTTGCAACTGATCTTCTTGTTGCTCTCTTGCAAAACACAGAACCAGCTTTTTTTCCTATTGTTAATAACGCTGTTACCTCAAGTCAGGTGCTCTCGTTTTCTAGAACTAAAAATCTATCAGGAATTCACTGGGATCATGTTTTATGCATGGCGAACATAAGTGTAGTTGTTTGAGGTTATTGACGTAACATTAAATACTGGGATGAAGGCTCACTGAAATACTATATTTAGTGACAATGAGAAAAACAATGTTGTTAATGTGGGGTGTTCATGTCTCGCTCACAGCCAATGCACTTAATAAGGTTGGTAGCCGTGTTGGTACATGTCTTTGTCTGACCATTTTCTATGTGTAATGATAAGTGTGTGTTTGAGTGTGTGTGTTAGTTCAGGATATGAAGTAAAGTAAAAGGCAGCTGTTGTAACAACCTGTAATAACCTACAAATACTAATAAAACAACTAAATAATTTAAAAATACTTACTTATAGTACAATGATATGTAATAATATTTGGGAGAAACTCTGTCTGCTTTAAAAACTTCATGAGTAAATGAAACAGCATAAAACCAGTGATGTGGTTTCTCATGTACAACAGAAATGGGTGAGGGTAAGCACCAAACCTTTTTATTGTACAAACTGAACTGGGTCGGGGCACCAGATCTACCAGCTTGGTCAGATTAGTTCTGTTCTTATCATCTGATTTGACCATTTCCTATTTAAATCCATTTTAGACTGTATTCTATGTAGGAGAAGTTTTATTACAACTATTCATGGTGAAAATGCATTTAACACTTTGGAAATCTATGGTAGCTGTTTTTTGGTCAAAGAACGATGGTTATATCCTTCAAAATAAGGCATTTAAGTATTTCTTTGGTACTCCTACTACAACTCAGGTATGACATCATCACTAGTATCATATAAAAACTATACCAAGACCCAAGGATCAATTTTGTGACTGATATTTGTTTGACCAGTTCTAGTCACTCTATATCAGTAATAAATGTGATCATTAATGGTTTTGAGGCCAGCATGGATTTTTATTTCCTTCTTTCTAGTCTTTTGGTCCGCCTCAACTGGTCTATGTCGCTTCCTGCTCATAATGATGACATTTGTTCCAAATTAAAAAATGAGCATGGAGTTTTTTTATTTATCCACCCCATGGGGCTTCATTTTGGGTGTGAACATAGATGGGCTAGGTGGGACAAAAGGCCAAAAAGGTAGAGATATTTTCAGCCTTAGCTAGCTTAGTGTTGATGCAGTCTAAAACAGCACTTTTGTTTGGGTTTCTGCACCTCTGACCCAATAACAATGCTTTCACAGAGTGCAGCAGATCCAGATGACCAAAGCTGAGACATTCTGAAACCTGAGCAAAGGAAGAAAGTGATTTTGTATTAAAAAACAATGGATGTGAATTCATCCAGACATCAGATCTGCTGATTGGCTGCATGTGCGAACTTCATCAATACTTACTCAGCAGTTTGGGTCAACAATGATCTTTGATTACTACTCGTGTTCTTTGTTTTATAAGTTTTAATAATCAATTATTAAACTCAATGCTCTTTTCTGCCAGGCCCCAAATTCCAGTTTTTCAGTGCTATCTGGCACACTAAGTTGCGATGCTATTTTCTTCTATGTCTGTCCTTCTGCACACCTCCATACAACCCCACAGATCTTCAGCCAAACAACCATTGCTGCATAGCTGCATGACCCCTGAGCATTCTGCGAGTTCTTGACATCACCCCAACAATATCAACTGGAGAGACCTTGCTATCAGAAAAAAGGGTTCCCAGTGCATGTGCCAAAAAGTGAGGAGAGTGGGCATGTTCAACCATTAGCAAAAAAGTGGACATCCTTCTTGAGAGGACAACACTTCGTCTGATGTAAAAGTAAAAAGTCAATTTGATTGAGAACTTGTCTCCAAGCTAAGGGGTACTAACAGCTGCACATACAATGTGCCAACTACAGGTTGGCAGGACCAGTTCTGCTTACACTAAGCTTGAACTCTCACTTTCCTGCTGGAAGATGACTTGAGATGGACATAAGTATTGGACCAGATGTTAATGCATATGCATGCATAGTGAAGGCATTCATGTGCACTGTTAAATAATGTTTAAGATAAGGTCACCATATGCTGGTTAATAAGTCACTGAAATAGAATATTTTTAAGGTACTGTCACTTAATATAATTTCCATTTTTCAGGCTAACACACGGCGTATAGCAGCGTAACTCTAGTTTGGCACGAAGTATCTGCAAGACCAGACTGGACCGTGGACGACGCCTAAAAACTTGATCATTTCTCCCTACTCTTTACAAATGCTAGCAAGACAGCTAGCTTTCACATCTGACATTAACGATAAATATATTATGGCTAACACCAACTCAGTTCTTGAGCTACAAAGCAGTGATAATGGTTAGGAAATACTGCCTTAAAAAATGACACAACGTTATTCACCGTCGAAATATAAACTGCTTAGCTCCTAGCCTGACACCACAGGCTAAAGATAATGTTAGCTGTGTGATAAAAGCCCTTGATCTCTGCGGATCCTTAATGAAAAACACAGCTCAGGTTAGCCGGGCAGCTAGCAGGCTAAAGGTTAGCTCCGTGACAATGATCGAAATTAAACACTTTATTTTAAAAACAACACCCACCCCGAGCTTTTATAATGACATTTAAAATGGGGTTATGATGTTAACACTCAATAATACTCACTGGGCAGTTTCAAATTCCCAAAGCTCGTCGAGCTGCTGCCACTGGCTTGTGAAGCCCCGGACTTTCCTGTCGAGCTCCCGCCGGCCACCGCTGATCCGGCGCCGGCTGCAGCGGATCCGGGAGCTCCGGGAGGCTCAGCGAATGAGCTGGTCCTGGGCCGCCCGCTGCCGCTCATATTTGTGTGAACTAAAGCCGGGGCAAGATCGGACGGAGTTAGCAGCCAGACTGGCACAGAGTGAAGCTGTACGTGTGAGAGTTTTAATATCCGTTATAAATATGAACTACACTTACGGCGTTCAGTGTCGGTAGCCCGTCTCCCCCTTTCTTCCTCTGTGGAGCAGTGATGGTGGGGGGACTGGGGAGTTGACGCACGACGACGTAAAGCTCGCGAGGGCTACCGGGAAATGCAGTTGTTAGGGGGCGGGGGACGTCGGGACACAGGATCAACGTACATTTTACATCAGATTTACAATAAACATAGTATTTTCAGCGCGTCTTGAGTCTGTGACACTTTGGTGTTGGGTTATGGACATAAAGATAATATTAATAGGGATAGTTGCTTTTTGGAAAATAAAACATTTATGTTTGTGACGTTAACCATTTAATAATTCTATAAAAAACAAATATCAAGTAAAGCACACTATGTAGCTAACTTAAAGCTAAATAACAAAAAAGTAAATAAATAAATGACACTGCTCAGGGGAAGTAAACGTACTCTGTACTGCTGGGAATAAAACTACATTTCCCATCGGAAAGTATATTTATGATTGACAGCCAGTCTGTCCAATCGCAGATGCGGAAATGTTGAGACTACCGCATAGGGCGGGGCTTCGTATCACAAGAATGGAGGCGATCGGCGGGTAAACGTTTCATTACACGCTTTGAAACGTGATTTCCCACGGACAGCTTTTGGGTTTGTTTTTTCCTCCTTCGGGGCCGCACACGGCGACAAAAGGGGGGCCGACAAACAAGGAGGCAGACGCCCGTGCGAACCGAGAGCGATGGCCACGCAAGGGACTGTCCAACGAGAGTAAATGAGGAGCTGAGGAGAAAGGAGGGCCCGCCGCCGCAGCCGCTCAGCTTCGGGGAAAAGTGTGCAGCGCCGCCTGACGGACCGCCCGACGAACCGGGGAGACGCTGTCAGGAAACCGCGGTGCCGAGAAACAGGTCTGCAGTGTCGGAGGGAGCGCCACCAACAGCTCTCCATATGCCATCACATACTGTAAACAAAGCTAAGCAGCACATTTATGGAGGAAAAGCAGGCAGTGATCAGTGAGGAGGTGCCGAGCATGAGGGAGGGTGGTTAGCGGCGGAGGGCCGACATTTGGAGAAGGGATGAGAAATGCGGTGTTTCTTTTATAATATGTGCTGCTGACTCTTTGTAGTGTGAAAATAGATGACACATGTAATGTTGATGTAATGCATGCGCCGTCAGAAACACTGAGGCCATGTGTTAATCACGTGACTGCTGATTTCTATATATGCATTTACGATTTCGCTGTTTCTCTTTATCTCAGGTGGGGTCCTCTGCTGGCCCTCTGGATGACAGAGGTCCATTCATTAATCGGACACAGCAGCGTAAAGACTGGCCACCTGAGCACGTGCCACACCAGCCTCCTTTTCATGATCCACCTGCAGCCTTCATAAAACAACACGCAGCATGGCCGAGCAGCAGCAGCAGGAGGAGGTGGAGGGAGTGTATGTGGAGCACCAGTACATGTGCAGCGAGTGCCACCAGCTCTTCAACACCCTGGAGGATGTGCTCATCCACCAGCAGATCCACACGGGCCCGGAGGGTGAGGCAGAAGCGGAGGTCGGGGGGGAGGCCATGGCCATCGAGGGCGTCCAGGAGATAGGCCAGACCCAGCAGTATCAGTGCCTGGAGTGCGGGGCGCTTCTGGTGAACCCAGAGGAGCTGCTGCAGCACCAGGAGATGCACATGAGAGAGGCTGGGATGGACGTGGAGCAGCACGGTGAGGGGCTTTGATTGCATGTGTTTTTAGGTGAATTGATAATGTATAGTAGACAATCTGCACAAGATACAATGTGTCATTGACTGTCTGTGTGTGACTGTTCCCCAGAGCTGTGCGAGGTTCTGGAGGAAGAGGAAGCCAGGCCAGGGGCTCAGGCTCGGGAGCCGGGGCCCGTCCAGTACCAGTGTCTTGACTGTCTGGCTCTGTTCGACTCACCTGAGACCTGGCTGGAGCACCGGCGGACCCACAGCAGGAGCAGCACACACAGTAATGCGGAGACCCTGGTAAGGAAGCAGACGCTGAATATTAATGTTGTCTTCCTGTTGCTATTAAGACTGTTGGTGCCACACATTCACAAGAGCTCTTAACACCATAACACGCAAACAAACTGAATGTAGTTGTATTAATAACCTGTTGTTGTGGAGAAACGAATGAATTACATATGAATACTGGGCTACAACAGTTAACGTAATGTTGACTGTGTTCATTCACATGTCAACTCTACATTTATGTTTTCTACAACAGATCTTTTCACAGGATCCAGTGTGATGTCAGTTGTATTGGGCGTTTTGTTGCAGCATCTAAACAAGAGTAAATGTTGTTATAGAGGAGTGAGGTTCATGATGGAACAACTGTAAATTGAAGCAGTAATACTGTTAACAGCATCATTCATTGCCATTTTCATTCATGTGTTTACAATATTTGTGACAGCAGTCAAACCTAGTATTAAGAAATATTCCTTTTAATATTTCTCTAGAAAGGCGAATTTGAACCAGGTCCATATATTAGACTGTTTTCAGATTACTTTAAACTGAAACATGTTACTGAGCAACATCTCTCTGTGCTGCATATACAGGGACAGATTGGTTCACCTCAACTACGCTGTAACTCTAGAAAACACTAGTTTGGATTTGTGTTACAGAAAAACAGCAAACACCTGGTCTCCAGCTGCATAGAGAGAAGTTATCAGAATTCACTTAACCTCTGTAGCACTGCATGAAGTGAAGACGTAGTAAAGTGTGTTTTTGGCCCGAAACAGGAGTATGTGCTACAGCCCGACGGCACCGTCACTCCGCTGAACAGCGTGCAGAACTACGTGCTGAGTGAGCAGCAGGCCGGGGAGATCCTGGCACAGGTACACAAGATTGTAAACATCCCAACAGAAGAATAGTTGTGAGAACTAGATGGAACTGTCTTCTGAAGTTGTTTTTTTGTACATTTCTGTGGGTATTTTCCAGGTACTCGCCCAGCAGCAGCAGCAGAAAAAGCAGCAGCGTCAGCCTGTCTCTAAACATGCCGCGCCCTGTCGTTCCGCCCTGCTGCCTCCGGTAACACCGACCCCCGGCTCCGCCACCATGCACCTGCAGATTCTCACAGCTCAAGCTCTGGCAGATAACTCCAGCACCTCCAGTCAGCGCCGCTCTAAGTTACCCCCTCTGTTGCCCGCTGTGGGCCGAAGCTCTTCGGCAAAGCTTGGGGTCCTGGAGAATGGCGTCCAGAGGCTGGAGCTGAGATTGGCTCCCGGGGTGCAGGATGATGCTCAACAGCAGCCAACTGAAGTGGTGGTCATCCACCCTTATGAATGCTCGGAATGCTCCCTTCTTTTCCAGACCCCGGAGGACTTCCTCCAGCACCAGGGGGAGCACTTCCTGGGCCAGGACAAAGAGAGTGGAGAGCCTGGTGTCATGAGTGGCTTTGAGGAAGTGCGAGTGAGGGAGGAGACCACAGAGAAGGTGGAGGACATTCGGATAAGAGCAGCAGAGAAGAAAACGGCAGTGTGGGCCAAGCCCCAGCAGTGTGAGCTCTGCAGCCGCACCTTCACCTCCGTAAACCGGCTGGCTGCTCACAAACGTGTGCATGAGCAGGGCACACATGAATGTCCAGAGTGTGGCAAGGTGTTCAAGAAGGCCACCTCGCTGCAGACGCACATGCGCACACACTCGGGCGTGGCCAGGTACCTGTGTGTGGACTGTGGCAACGGATTCACCACTGAGATGACTTTAATCATGCACAGGTAAAAGGCTCAGAGAGACCACAGCAGCTGAGACAAGTGAGAAACAGTTGATGTGAACATTTTCTACTTTTTCTGTCTGTTTGATCCCTTCCTCTCCATTGTGTTGCAGGAAGTCCCATACTGCAGACCCACTTCACAAGTGTCAGTTCTGCAACAAAACCTTCACCAACATGACCAAGTACCTCTACCACCGTCGAACCCACCTCAACCGTGAATCATCTGGCACCCTGGCCCCCGTCTCCATGGTAGTAAAATAATCATATCCCCCCCCTGCCGCTTGTGTCCATGGCCACAAGTTAGTGTGTATCAATTTGTGCCTGTTTTTTCCTCTAGGTCTCAGCTCCAAGAAGAGCATCTCTCTCTGCTCTTGCTATCCTCCAGAGAGCAAGACAGAAGAAGAATTCCCACACTGGCGAAGCAAAGATCGCCCTGCTGGCCCCTCTCACTGAGGACGAGATTGAAAAACTGGGAGAGGAGACAGTAAACAGTTCTCAAAACGTAGTGGAAGGAGGTGAAGTAGAGAAACAAGGGGAGGACAACAACATGTCGGTGTCTGCCCCACCCGAAGGTCACGCTGATGACCACCAGCAGGCGGAGGATGCCCCTAACTCTGAGTCAGTTACAGAACCTGCTTCCCAGGATGACACTGTTGTAGGAGTCACGCCTGGTTCCGGATACTCCGCACAAGGTGTTTCAGCTACGTCATCAGATAAAGGGCCCTTTGCTTGTCGTTCATGTCAGAAGACCTTTCCTTCACAGCTACAGCTAGTTCACCATCGACGGAAGTCCCACGTCTCCGAGCGCAGCTTTATTTGTGGCATCTGTGGCAAGTCTTTTAAGAAGCAGATTCATGTGCGCAACCACATTCGCACTCATACGGGTGAGAGGCCTTTCCAGTGTTCAGACTGTGGCAAAACCTTCTCATCACTAGCCAATTTGATGAGACACAATCTCATCCACTCAGGCGTGCGACCGTATCGCTGTGATGTGTGCCACCGATCCTTCTCACAGTCCTCCAACCTCCGTCAGCACAGCCTGCTGCACTCTAATGCTGCAGCTCTGTGCTGCCCAGACTGCCCTGCCACCTTTCGTTGGCCCACCAAGCTAGCGGCCCATCGCTACACCCACCATCCAGGGGCCCCAGCGCCTTTTCCATGTCCTCACTGTGAGGCTGGATTCCTGACCAGGAGACAACGAGATGGCCACTGTCTGGAGCAGCATCCCATCCTGGTGCAGGCTGGAACGAGGGTACAAGCGGTCAAAGATACAGATAACCAAGCAGATCTGGGCAGAGATCTGACGTCAGAGCCCTCCACCTCAATTGCAGCAGAGGCAGAATCAGGGGATTCAACCAGTCTTGTGCGGGGGGGTCTAGACTGCAACATATGTGGGAAGAAGCTCAATTCTCCTGCCAATCTGCGACTTCACAGACTGAGTCACTTTGCGATAGGCCCCGGCCGGCCACGGTGCACGTCAGGGAAGCGGCCTAAAGCCCACCAGTGTCCTGTCTGTGGGAAACTGTTTGTGTCTTCTTCCGGAGTTGCACTTCACCAGCGGGTCCACACTGGCGAGCGCCCGTTTCCTTGCCAAGTGTGCGGTAAACGTTTCCGTCAGAATACACACCTCCGTGAGCACCTGCGCACACACTCAGGTGAGCGGCCCTTCCGCTGTGAGGTGTGTGGAAAGGGTTTCATTCAGAGCATGCACCTTGCTGAACACCGCCGAACGCACACAGGCGAACGGCCCCACGTATGTCCACAGTGTGGCAAAGCCTTCAAGACCTTCTCCAACCTGAGGAACCACAAAAAGACCCACGCCAGGCAGCAAAGGCTGGACGAGGAGGCCGCTGCCCAAGCTGCCATGGAGACAAGTTCTGCTGTAGCAGTGGTTGACGCCTCGGCAGTGGAGCTAGCTAATGGGCAGCCTCAGCTCATCCAGATCCAAGCCTCAGATCTTCAGCAGGTCAGCATACGTATAGTAGTGTAGTAGATCATTAGTAAACTGCTTCACATGAAAGTTTTCAGTTTGAACAGTTAAAATCGGTGACTAACTCTGACTGACTTCTGTCTCCTCCTCTTAGGCACAGGGCACTCCGACTATCATGTGTAATGAGTTTGGGGAGACCATAGCCATCATTGAGACCAGTGAGGGAGGAGTGCTGCCTCTGGAGCAGGCCTTGGAGATCTATCATACAGCTTTGGAGAACAGCCTCGCCATGGACACGGTTGCTGTGGATGGACTGCAGCTCCTCTGAGTTCTTGAGTTCAGTACTAGTCTTCATACTGCCCAAAATAAATACTAATTGACTACTGTGAGACTGAGTGTTCACTTCAGACCTAAGGATTTAATGGAACCACATAATTGCTCACTGGACAAGAATGCTATGAAATGATCTTGAGTTCAACAAACAGACCAAAGTGTGTCAATGTCCCTCTTGTCCAAAGTGGAGAGATGAGTGGTAAGATTGAAATGATGCATACTAAAATGAGACTTTCATTATGAGTAAAGGACCATTGCTTGTGCCTCAGATGACATTTGTAATTTTATCATTTATATAAAATGGATGTGATTTTTCTCCTGTTCAAAAGGTTTGTTCGTGTCTTGTAAATAGGTGAAATCAATAAATGTTTTTTTCAAGATGAGCACAACCAGATATTAAAATTCACGTGCTGAGTCAAATCTGTACACTGTAGAGGTTATGTATACTTAATTTTCATTGAACAAGAGGCTGGACAGAACTGTGTGCTGTATCTGCTTACAGAAAAAAACATTTTCCACATTGCCAGCGATAAAGTCACTTTAATTGAACACCTATTTTTATTTGCATACTGAAAGATACAGATACAAACTTAAATTATTCATATAAATTCCTCTCTTGTATACTGGAACAGCAAAACAAGGAGTATAACACAAAAACATTGATAGCCATATTTGTTTTTTTTCCATTTTGCGTGTTTACCTTCAGTAATGGGTGTCTTAAAAGTCAACTTATGGTCAATGACAGATTTTTCCTTATCAATAATATAATGAGTCTACTGACTCTACAATAATTATATACAACACAACCAAGTCTTGCACAAAGACACAACCAGTATTAAATCCTACCAGCTCTCTTTGATTCATTACCCTCCCCTCACTTCTCCCAGTTTTCTCTCCATCTGTCTAAAAAGGAGGTCTGGAGAGAGCAATAAAGTGACAAAGGGAGGAAGGAGGGAAGGGAAGAGTTCGAGGAAGGAGATGTACAAGTGTTGAGGCTATAGAATTAAACTTAGCAAGGGACAGAGGCATACGGGCTTGTCTAAAAACATACGGCTTATTACTGCTGAAAGAATACAAAGGTCCAAGTTGTGTTTTGTCTTTGAAATGAACAATAAAAATAACTGCACCGCAGGTCCTTGCTGAGGTGAGAGGCCAGTCAAGGGAAGACTACAATGGAGGAACTGTACAGGTGTGGAGCAACATTTCTCACCTGCCTCCAAATGATATTTATTATAAAAAAAAAACTGAAAAAGTGAAAGAAGTCAAAAGCTGGCAGAAATGAAAGAATAATCTGCGAGCAATAAGAACAGAAGTAATGACTGGGCTTCACTGCAATGATATGAGAAGTAATAATAATAATAGTAATAACCATAGGAATAGTACAACAACAAACTGAATATGACAATGTTAAATACAAATCAAATTGTTTTTAAAAAAAGTTAATAAAACTGCTTGGCAATAGAGGCCATATCAGCCTGACCTCTACAACTAAGAGCAAGGATGTGCCCATTGACTCTGACCCACCTCCTTCCTTCATGGCTAGCGAATGAGAGGCACAGGAATGCTTGGTTCCCACCTACTGGCATGTGCTAGGGTCAGTTGCAAGAAGGGAGGACTTGGCCAGAAAAGATTGCAGAATTGATGGCACTGCCAGAAGTCCACTTAAGTTTCAGTCAAATTTTTCAGTCACTCCTGGTAGACCTCTCCTGAAGGTCCACACATGAGAAGTAAAATGGAGAAGAGGATCTTTCCAGGCCTGTAGCAATGAGTTCTCTTGTCGAATCAAATTGTTTCCGGCTGTTGAGGGCCCAGCCCCCTAATGTCAGCAGAAACAAGACACAGGCTTACAACAGTTAAGTCGATGAACAGGTTGTTCCTTGAGCAGACACTTGCTGCTTTTATTCCTCTAACCCTATTAAAAACAAATTTTAAAAACTTGTAATGTCCTTTTAAAACTGCTGACTTCACCGTCTTAGTTAAGCAGGTCTCACCATCTGAAACGAGAACCTTTTCTTCTTCAAGGCAAATGAGTGCAGCTGTACACAATAGTCCTTCGTTCACTGGCGTCAATGGGAGCTTTTTCCAAAGGTTAATACATAGTGCTGAAGTGTGGGAAAGTTTGCAGGGTGTGTGTGTGTTTGTATATTTGCATTATGATGGTGCTATGTGGTAGTTTTTGTGCCACTGGTCTTTCTTTATCCTTTTTTTTGGTACAAGGGTCTCACGTTAAAAACATTGCATACAAACATCTCTCGCTCTCACAGTTTAGCTGCTGAGGGTGGAAAGGAAATCAGAATCTAATCAGAGGAGAGTTGAGAGTGTGGATTAAAAAAAACGTGTAGGAGGTGGAAAGGTGTGACATCAACAGCCACCAATTGGTCAATCTAACTTCCTCATCTAGAAGAGTCGTGTGAATCGCGGGGCTCCTCCGGGCTCGCCTCCGTCCCTTGCTCCTCTTCTTCATCCTGCAGGTCCCCACCTCCTCTCGTTGATCCCTCTCCGGACTGAGAGCCAGAAGGTCCGGGGAGGGAGCCGGTTGCGTCAGAGATGCCTAAACCAGAGGCGTCAGAGGGAGCAGCTGTCTGCATGATCTTCTGCCGGACCTCCCTGATCTTCAGCTGCAGACACACCTTGGTAGGAAATATATCAGAGTATCTTGTCTGGAAGGCTGCAGTGGCTTGAGCTGGAAACAAGATAACAAATAAAAGGAATAATGAACAGGTGTCTGTTAGTGGAAACTCTTTCTGCTAGTGTATATAAAGCATGTGTGTGTGTGTTTGTGTTTGGGTCTTACCTGATGGAAAGAAGCCCTGCTCCTGGAATAGCTGCATGACAAGTGCTCTCCTCTGGTCCAGTGTCCGTCGCAGTGAGGAGTACGGGACCTTATCAAACTCCAGATCTGTCAGGATATCTTCTCCGTCTGTTGCTATTAAATTAACAAAAAGGTAAAACAGTTGAGTCTTCAAGAAACTAGTTCCAATAATGAATACCACTTTTTCAACAGCATCTCACTGCATTCCTAGTTGGTGGGTCTTAAGACTGTTTTAATGGGGAAAATAGATAGAAACCCAGAATTACTTTTCTCTGGTTGCAACTCTCTCGCCGACCAGTCATACTTGCAGTTTACATCAATATCTGTCTAGACTGATAGCATAAGTGCCGAAAAATGAAGAAACTGAGTTCACATTGACCATTGGCCACAAAATCTAATCAGTTTGTTTCCAAGTGGATGTTTGTGTCAAGCTCTTCCTCTCCTATCCAGAGATAAAAATAAAAAGATAAATACATTTAGACTATGCAATTGTCAATGTGTCATTCGAGGTACGTTACCTGCTCTGTCGAAGGTGAAGATGTCTCCCTCACACTTGGCGGCACTTTTAGGTGTGTTGGGCTCTGAGCTACAGCTGGAGCGCCGCCGGCTCTTTCGCTTAGGAGAAACTTGCTCGTCAGTGGCTGAGTCCAAATCTAAAAACAAAGTCAAAACCCGCAACAACATTTTCAACATTTTTGTAATATTCACAGAAAATGGCCCATTTTCAAAAAAAAAAAACCTAAACAAAACAAAAAACACAACAACATGCAATAGTGTTATATCGATACTTTTAAAACATCTATCAAGTTGGTCCAACAAAAATCATCAAAAACAGACAAATGTCCAATTCTATCCAGATTCATACACAAACCTATATGGAGCATATACCTGTTTGTGTACATACACCTTAAGTAAATAAACACTATAGAGATAGTTCTACTTTTGCTTTCATGAACAACAAGACCTTTTGGCTGTTGCAACTACAATAATCCAACAGGATTCTAAAAGGATCAAAAATGTGTGGGTCACCTGTAGAGTTCTTTCTCTTGCGGCGATAGCTGCCCAGGATGGCGCGGGGTGAGGTGGCCAGACTCTGCAGGGTGGGTGAAGGCAAAACCTCCTCAGGTCGAAACTCTGGTAGTTCAGCAAAGCGCTCCTCAAAATACACCTCTGACAGCACCCTGCCAGACCAACACGCGCACACACACACAAAATACACAGTATATATACACCGTCCATCGTTCATTTCTGCAACCTTAATTAAGATTCATAAACGTGTTAACTTACTTGTCCACAGAGTCAAAAGTCTTCTTAAGGGGAGGTGGGCGGGCTTTGACCTTTTTGGGTGTTGGACCGTCTTTGTCAGTCTGGGGGGGCGGCAGGGCCGGTTCTATGGCTGATGGAGGGGGTAGAGGAGAGGAGGGGAGGGACTCCTTCCATCCAGCCTGCACAGACAGTTCATTTTGAGTGTTTCATTCAAAGTTGCAGAAGAGTTGTTATAAGGGGACTCTTTGTGTTATGAGCTAAAAACATGTTCATCTCACCTCTTTGGTGCTTGTGATTTCCTTGTTTCGTGTGTCAGAGGAGTCCGCTGCACTGGAGCCCTCCAGGGGTCTGTCACAGGATGGCGGCTCCTCTGCAGGATGTGTTGATGGAGAGTCAGGCTCGAAGGAGAACTGACTTGTAGCCAAGGCTTCTCTTTCCCTCTCCTTCTCTCGCTCCCTCTCCCGGTCCCGCTCCCGCTCCCGCTCCCGCTCCCTCTCCCTCTCCCTCTCTTTCTCTCTGTCTCTCTCTTTTCCTCGTCCTCCTCCTTCATAGCTGCCCACAGGGATGTTTGCCACCGCTGCCTTCACCTTCTGCGGGGTCCTGGCTGGAAGCTGGGTTAGTTTGGTTGCACTGGCTGTATAACAGAAGGATTGAGAAAAGTTTAAAATACAATACCTATAAAAAAATTAACTACAACTTCTAACTTTGTAGATCAAGTTATGAGCAAAAACAAGTACCAGGTGTTTGGATCTGAAGCGGAGGACTGCAGGGCCTTATGGGCACAGATGAGCCACTGGGAGGTGCCACTGAGCTGCTACTGCTGGAGGTCTGCGTCTGCCTCTCCAACTGTCTGTCCGAATGCGTCAGCAGCTCCGTCTGCCTCTCGGCCTGTCTGTCCGTTTGCCGATCTGCAGGTCTATCCAGAGGCAGGTGCCTGTCTGCCTGTCTTTCCGGATGGAGGGGTGGATGTGGGTGTGCGATTGTGGTGGCGGTTGACGTGTGTTTGGACAGGATGTGGGGGGAAGCACTGGAAGGGCTGGAGACGGAGTAGACCACGCTGGGGGGTACTGCTGTCATGGAGACCACCCCTGTTGCCATGGTTACACTAGGTGAAGGAGGGTAGATGGCGGTGACTATCTGTCCCCCAGAGCCAGAGGCAGGGGCTGAGGGGGAGGGCGATGGAGACTGAGCTGTGGCGAGCAGCGGTGGCTGACCTGGATGAAGGAAACAGGAGACCCAAGAGGTTTAATTTTCTCTAACAGCAGTAACCTGTAACATTTCTGTGTGAACAAATGTCTGTCCATATTGCTTTAATATTGCTGATTAATATAACGTGATTATTTTACTTCATGTAAGGAATTTGCAGCATAAAACTTTTCAGTTTAAAATGTTTAATACATCTAATGGCAGAATTTTCCTGAGAGTATGAGTGAACAGAGTTAAAACATGTAATACTGTTAATATTCATTTGGCAGAAAATGGCTCACACACACACAAATATCTGCATGAATGCATGAATATGTTCTGTGCCGCACTAAGAGGGTAGAGATGTAATTGATTATTCAGACGTGACAAACATTGGCTTTTAATTCATGGTTGAATGAAAGATGCAAACACAATCTGTTCTGGTCAAACAGGCTGAAGTTGTGGAATCAAAACTATGTCTGAATTCACATGGTGCTGGTTTCATTTAGATGCCGTGGTTAGTATTTACATGGAGAGGCCGGTCACAGCTGGAAAAAATAATTACTTGCAGATGGTGATGAAAGATCTTCGGAAAAACATTTGGACTTCTATTTGTGAGGTTTAACTGCAAGTAGCTTTTGGAAAAAAATGTCTTGTATATTATAATTTCCTGTTACTATATAATGGTGTTTTGTATACCATTTGCCAAAACCATATTACATAGTATGAATTTTATGTGGCTGCATATCTCTCTTCATGTTGGTGCAGTATAACATGTCACAAGATCACATTAATTGAGATTTCTACAGTAGATTCATAAAAAAAGTTTTAATGTAAGCTATGAATTGAAAATATTTGTCAGGGCGACAAATATTTTTGCATAGACCGTAATTTGTCTGCCACTTTTGTGGTTCATACAAGACCCCAAAAAATCACAAGGAACACATAACAAACAGAACCTGCAAATTCAGCACTGACCTGCAATCAGCGGCTGAACCAGCGCTTGTCCAGGTGGTGCTATGGCTGTGAACCCAAGTGTTGCTAGGGGTGATGGAACATATGCAGATCCAGCCACTGGCAGGGCCTGCTGGGTGGTGGAAGAGCCTGTTGTCGTGGACACCAGAGGCAGAGTGGATGGGACCCCTGGGGTGGACTGGACATAGGTGATCCTGGACGGTAAAGGAGGAGATGTGATCCAAGGAGATGAATAGGAGGAACAAAAATTAAGAAATCAAAAGAAGAGTGAAGACAAAGAGCATTACTTTTTTTTAAAATGTAAAGACAAGGTATAGTGGCAGTGATAAGAGGTGCAATAATAAGGCAAAGCAAGAATGATGGGAACAGAGGCATGATTAGTCGGAAAGAGGAAGACAAAAAAAGAAGTGCTGCAGTAAGGGTCAGTGGGTGAGTGTACATCAGAGCGAGCAGCACTGGATGACTACTGCTCTAAGTGTGTGTCTGTGTCTATGTGTGTGTGTGCATGCTAGAAGCTAAGAGGTAGTGTGGGGGTGGCAGGCAGAGGCAACTTGGGCCACCAGCAGCATGACTAACACATCCAGAATAGAGCTGCGCTGCTACAGCTGCACCCCTGCTTGAGGTTTTGTTTCTGGTATTGTCTACTTGCTGTGCTTTAAGAATTGTGGACATCCCTGCCACAAGAAACTAGACAATATCCTTATATATGGCACCATTTATCATGCCTTAAGTATCAGGATGCAACTTGAGCTACTTTAATCCAAACCACAACAAGAAATATGTACTTTTGGTAAGAAAAACTGTAAAGAGTAACCAGTTAAAACTTAATTCATTTTTATCTCCTTAGTTTTTTTTTTCTTTTAATAAAACTTTTCTGGTCATAAACTGACCCATTTTACAAGATATTTTATTCATTCTGAAATAGTTGAATACACCTTTTATAATCTGTCAAAAAGGTAAAAATTGTCATGTAAACACTCATTCCGATTGCTTTCTATTTTGGGAGGTAAGTGCACCATTTCTGTGCATGCTCTCACAATTCACAATTCATTCAAGTCCAAGATGGTTGCAGGGGAATTACTAAGTAATGTTTGGTAGTTTTAGGGAGATTCTGAATCACTGCAAGTCCCATGAGTGGCTGCTGTCTCCCATCTAATAACACAAGAGTGGTGTATTGTGAAAAAAACAGTAAGGGCTGGATAGAAAACACAGTAAACCAATGGTGGTGCTTGAAGCTAATCCATCTATTCAAATGTTTGCTCATGTGCTGGGGCTCCTTTTTCTAAATATTTATTCTGGAGCATGCATACAGGACATGTCAAAAGCACACTGTATCCATTTTTTCCCCGAGTCCTTTCATGTTGGATTTGTAATCATACAGGGTAAAACAGCCCAAATGTTTGGATCATGTAACCTCAAGAAGAGGTTACATGATAGTTGAAGAAGAAAGAAACAATAATGAGACCACTGCTGAGATCGACAGCAACCCAGAGTAGGATGAGCACAACTGGCATATGTTCACAAATGGGTGCCTGTTTGTCAGAGCTGAGTCAAGTCTTAGTGGCACATAATTTGTTTATAGCCATTTTCAGATATCTGATCTGCAACAATGTCGGCCTTATCTATCTGTTTAAGAAGAAGCTTTGGGCTTTCAAGCATGGATCTGTATTATATAGAACATTCAACTCAAACGACTGAGTGTTGCAGAGAGGGCTGCAGTGCTTAAACAATAATGGAAACCTGCAATCCTTTTTCCCCTCCTTGCCATGATGCAGTACCACTGGAAAACAGTGAGTTAGAAAATTGTTTAATAGAGGTAGAAAAGTCTTTGTACAGACTCCCCCAGTGATTACAAATAAAATGTACTTTGCCACTGACAGCTTATCCTCTGTGACTGTCACCAGCTCTTTGAGGCTTAGTATCTTTGAGCTTAGATGCTTTAGTAACCCCACTTTTGTTTAAATTCAATTTATTTGACAGAATTATGTACAGCACGTAGCGACAGAAACAGAGATTTTCCAGTTAGGGTTGTAGGAGGGATAAATCAGAGAGATCATTTTCAGAAATATTCTTACCTATGTTCCAATTCAAATAATTTATTTTGCTCACATGCTGTTTAATTTGCAGTCAAAGTATTTTGCTGGATTTTCATCCTCTAAGCTGCTATGAAAGACACCAAAATTTTGGTAATCTGATCAATTGGGATTTTCCAAGGCTGTTCTCTCTTTTTTTTTTAAATGCACAGTAGTGTGAGAAAATAAATCCTAAAAGAAAAAAATGGTTCATCTCAAAATGAGATAAGAACATCTCTTCATACCTCCAAATTGGCTCATTTACAGTATTATGATTGCAAATAGGTGCATTAAACAGATTTCCTCAAGCATAAGAAATGATATTACACAGCTATCTTAGGAAGACAGCACAAGACTCACATTTAAATAATGTGTCTTCTGAATGAATTTTGTAATGTGCCATTAGTTCATAATTAGGTCAGCCTAAACCAGAGTTACTCGTATGAATAAAATACAAACATACAAACATGATAGCAAGATGTGAAAGTAACATTATGCTTTTAAAAACTGCATGTAAAGAGCCTTTTGTAGACTTTTTCAGTGGCAGGTGGGTGGGTTTAGTCTCAGCAGGCAATTACAGAAAAGCATTTCACAGCCAATTTAGGTTAGCTGTTGTGATTGAAAACGTATTTGCACTCTTTGTTCCATTTGTTTTGGTGTACCAAAGTGGTGACGTTTACCACAGAAAACAGTCACCACCCACAGTCATTTAAAATTGCTGTTTGACAGCTGCCAGACCATACTAAGTCAGCAGTGGACGCCTTAGTGCTGAATGAAAAGCACAACAGGGTTGTGTTGTTGGTCCAAGATGTAAAAGATTCATATTCAGCCTGTTTGTTTTTTTCTACCTGGTAGGAGCAGGTGGCAGTAGCACAGCCTGGGAGGGGGCCGATCCTGGAGCCACCACAGCTGCTGTGCCCACTGTTACAGGGAAAGGGCTGGCAGGGTGGACTGCTCCACCCTGAGAAAGTTGAGACTGGACCACAGGCATGGGAGCTATCTGGATGATCTGGAGAGCCACAGAAAGAGGAAGCATTTAAAGAATACGACAAATACAAATTTATGAACGTGTGGTGAGGTCTTTTTTTTTTTTTTAATTGTGTTAGTGATAAAAATGGACACAATTTATAAAGTTCTCATGTCTACAGAAACACTCACTGACCTTGCTTCCAGCCTGAGCACCGTTTTGGACAGGAAGAGGTGGAGCCACGAGGGGAAACTGTTGGGCAGGGGCTGGCGCTGTCCTAACTGTTGCCATAGGAACAAGCATTTTACCCTGGAGCACTGGCGACTGTGTTTGCACTGCAAAAACAGAAGAAGGGGTAGAATGGCAATTTATTACGAGTCATTGCAGAATATCACCAAAATGTATTATTACTGTAATGACTCTGCTTTCCTGAAATTCTGACCTCTAGTTCCTGGGCTGACAACTCCCACCGTTGGGCTGGACGTGTATCCTGTCAGTGAACTTGTACCCTGCTGCTTTCCATTGGGCAGGGACACATGTGTGGGTGGAGCTGTGGGCAGGTTGAAGATACTGGTTGGCTGGCTGAGCTGCTGAGGTGGACTCTTGGGGTGAGTGTTGGCAGGTAGGGTGGGAAGGATGTATTGAACTTGTGTGATGGCCTTCCCCCCAGGGGGTGCTAGGGACGAGGCCGGAAGGAACTGGGGCTGAAGCAGAGGCAGAGGCAAGGGCCCATTGGTTTGGCTATGCGGTGCTGAAACAGCGGTGGAGGGAAGCTGCTGGGAGGGCTGAGGCTGCGGGGAAGGGGTGATGAGCTGTACAGCAGGCTGAGCAGAGAGAGGCCCTCCTAACACCAAATTAGTCACTACGCCACCTGGGCCCACGCCTGCACCTACAGGATTAGGTGAGGATGAAGAGTAGTACCCACCCCCTGCTGCTGCTGCCCCGCCTCCTGATCCTGAACCAATCAGTAGTTGTGGCTGCTGCTGGGGAGTCAGGGACTTCCTCTCAGGCGGATGAGGGCTGGATGATGTGCCTCCATCTCTGGGTTTGCTGGCGATGGGGAGCGGTGTGCTAATAACAGGACGCATTACATTGGTCACCACCGTAGAAGCCACCCTCACAGCGCCAATGCCCAGGAGAGGGTTGGAACCCAGTGAACCCACAGATGATGACGGAGGCACTCCAGCGGGAGAAGTGGAGATGACTGACTGGCCAGAAGAGAGGGAGAGCGATGTGCCTTGCACTCCTCCTCCCTCCCCTGCAAAAGTGTCCTTACCCTCTCCCTCGCCCCTGTCTTTCCTCCTGTGATCTGAAAACCCTCCTCCACCTGATCTCCCCTCATCGTAGCGCTTGCTAGAGGGGTACGAAGACAGGGAGACACTCCTTCCATGAGGAGTATGGTGCGAGGAGGATGATAATGCAGAGGAGCAAATGACTGGAGCAAAAACTCTCTGAAAAGAAAGAAGAATTATGATAAGAAAATATGGATTGCAAATACACAATGCAGGACAATGAAAAACTCAGTAACAGGATGAGAAGGCTAATTCAAGCCGGTTACCTTCCGATCACTTTCATCTCCTGAACCGTTCTCACTGTCACTATCAGTCACCCGCTCCTTACACTTGAGGTCAATGGAACTGCTAGGATAAGGGTCCTCTGTGAAAAAAGGAAAATACACTACAGCTACATGTGACAGTCCTTGCAACTTATAATCCAATTAGGTCAGGGTGCACTTAAAGTCTGAATGGGCTCTCACCGCTATCAGATCTTTATAGTGAAAACATGGAGGTGGTCCAAAACTGGACAGTTTGGCAACATTATGTCCTATATTAAGAAGTACATCTTTAATCCAACATTTGGTTTACTGAGAAGAGTAAGCTTGATTTCTCACCAATGACATCATCATCTCCCTCCTCCTCACAGATCACCATGCGCTCCTCGTCACTGGTCATGTCCTCGCTGACCCCCCGCTGGGACTGTGACAGGGGTGGGGCATGACTTGAAAACTGGCTGCCACCATCCCCACACATCTGAGGAAAACAAGGAGTAAGGCTGTGATTTCTTAGTGAAGCAGGTTTTATAACAGATGTATTAATGTGTCTTCTGTGTATTTTATGTATATACATGTCATGTTTACAAAAGCAAGTATTCAATAATGTTTCCTTTAAGTTTACAGGTTTGACGGTGGGTAGTGTACACACACTCTGCTATGCGCGCTCTGTCCGTTGATGGGAGTGTGCTCACCTGTGTGTATACGAGCAAATTGGGGCAGAACTCCGCCATCCATGACACAGAAAGCAGAGGAGAACTGATACGTGTGACTACATCGTGTAAATAAGACAAAGGCTATTTAGGTAAGGTATAGGCCTTTTCTGCCAGAAAGCTCTAAGAACCCA
>JAOXYL010000043.1:13945661-13959656 GCA_028564955.1 Terapon puta | reverse complement strand
CTTTTCCTTGAATGAGAAAGATGTGTAGGTTCTTATGGGTTAAATGACTTCTGGTGTGATCTGGCACTATGGAGAAAATAAAATTCAATAAAATCAATTTTCCACCTTCAAAGGTGGCAGGACGCCCCCCCCAAATATAATAAAGGGAAACACTGGCATTCATGTCTCCAGCAGTGATATTGCTCTCAGCTTTATGTTTTAAATATGCAAAGCTGCACTTCAAAAAAAAAAAAAAATCAAAGTATGAACTCTACTCCTCCTCCTCTCTTACCTGTGCCAATTCTGCCAGGGCCTGTGTATTACCCCTGTCACCCCGCTCCAGGCTGTGCATGGCACTTTGAGAGAAGGCTCTGGGACGGGTGAGCTGGCCCACATGACCCTCTCCTGTACTTCGCTCAGATACGCCCACCAGACCTGGACCAACCCCCTTTAGCTCCACAGAATGAGGCTCTATCAGGGGGCAAAAAGATGATCATGAGAGGGACTGGAGAGAATGAATACACCATATATGACAAATGTTAGAAATGCTTATTGTGAGAGTCGAATGAAACCAACCTGTGGACTCAGACATGCTCCTCTCTCTGATGTCTTTGCCTCCTTGAACCCCACGTCCTTCAGAGCTGGACTTCTTCCTGTCTTTGTTGCACCACTTCCAGTCTGGGTGAGCCTTAAAGTGGGCCTCTTTTACCTGGGAACAGGGGGAGGAAACCGAAGGAGGGGAAAGAGTGAAAAAAAACCCCCAAAAATGTGGTATTTGTACCACAGCTTCACACAGTCCATCATCAAGTTGATACTTAAATTGAATTTGCCTGAAAATGCATCTGAGTACCTGGAAGGCCAAATCATGATACTTTTGCTTCTCCTTAGGTCCCAGAGCATACCACCACTCCCCAAGGATCTTGCTGACTGTCCTGTTGTCCTGGTTTGGGTGCCGTTGGTGCACCAATGCTCGATGGCGTTTACTGAAAATCATAAATGCATTCATTGGTCGCCGGATGTGGTCCTTCTCCCTCTGAAAGAGTGAGCAAGAAATATAGACACATTGTTATATATCTTGGTAAAAGGCACATTGAGCATTTTGATGTTCTGGTGGGAGCAGTGAAAAGCCTACCTTTCCAGGGCTGTTCTTATCTCCATCTTTGGGCAGCGCACTGAGGGACTGAGTGCGTCTCTTTACTGGTGATGTAGAGATGGGCTGCTCTGCTACCACTCCTGGGAGGAAGCTGAAAGGAGACAAAAAACAGCCCTGTGTTTATAGTCTTTATTAGATTTTATCCTTGGGGACAACACACACATGCAGGCCTATACTTAAGCATTACTTTTTCCCCTGCTCTTTAATAATAAAAAAAGCCTTGTAACTGGTATTATTTATCTTAGAGCTGCAAGTCTATCAGATGTAGACACAGAGCACAAGTAGTTCATCTCCCATGAGATACATCAGCAGATTCAGCAGATAGCTCATCCATTTCAATGGCTGACGGCCTGGCCATTGCCTTTCATATAGTCATAGAGCCCAGAGAAGGAATGCTTTTGTTCCCATCTGCTTTGTTCTGGCATTGAGCTCTTCTGCCCAAATTAGCGCAAGGATACAGAAAATATCACACTCCCTTACAGTATGTGTGGGTACACAGTACCACACAGAAAATTACTCTGAAGGCTGACTTTTACAAATACGTAACCACTTTTATGCAAGGACACAGATGAGCAAGTGTGTGCTGTGTGTATCTCTCTGTGTTCATGTAACATCACAAGCTTTTCACAAGAAATCACTAGAAAACAAACAAAAGTACTTACGGGTCATCCACGTCACTCTCTGTCTCACTGTCAGGCCTCTCCCTCTCAGCTTCTCCTTTCTCCTTCTCTGGAGGCGGCTCGTCAGAAGAGGGGGGGGGCCGGGACGGGGGACCTCTCTCTACAGTGGGAGGTGCCTCTGCAGGCTCCTGTGACAGCGCTGCCCCCACTTGACACTCTGAGGAAGAACAACAAAGAGATACTTGTACAGGACAAAGTAAACAATATATGGTATCTCAAAAGTTGAATTAAACTCCAAGGGAGATTAAATGAAACTTCAACTGGCATATATGTATTCAGTACCTGTCTTCAGACTGACAGACTGGGGGTGGTTGACCGGGTGCTGCCCCTCTCCTGGCTGAGTAGAAGCATCTGACTGGGTGGGAGCCAGGAAAGGGACCAATGAATGCCAAGGGAAGACTGGAACTGACCGGGGCTCTACGTTGGTCCACACTGCAGAGGAAAACCATATTGTTTATTACTAACAGCCCACACCATCTGACGTCTATAACTTCATAATGTGCTTCCCTGCTCAAATACAAAAGGACCAGGCCTTCTTACATCCAGATTACCAGGATTCTATTTCCTTATTTGGGGAATCAAATCCCTGAGTGCAATACTCCCACAAGAAATGCATTCCTACTCCAATCACCAACTATAACCACTTCTTAAACTTAGTTTGTGCTGTTATCATGTGCCGTTTTTCTTTATTATTTTGGAGAGATAGCGCCACAAACACACAGAGTAAAATCAGGGAGAGACTGGAATCCGCTGCTATGACAGGAGTTGATTTGGGTGCAGAGCACTACTAGATTTCACTGTAGCTGTCCAGTAAGGCGCTGGTTACAGAATACAACAATATCAGAACTTTGAGAACTACCGAGAATATCAGTCCAGCACACCTCCAGCCACCTAACTGGTTAAATCACAACAACAACAGCAGATGTACAAAAAGGACTCTCTGTTCTCAATAACAGACTGGATGGAGAACAGAAGCTGGTACACTCCGTAACCCTCATAAATGAACAACTGTGGGACTGTGTAAATCATATCATTTTCATTGGGATGGGAGGATGCTTTTCCCACAAACTTTCATGAAACAAAATCTGTCACCCTTAAGCCTTCAAAGTTGTTAGTTGAACACTTATGGGTTGCATTATGCCCAAACTTAACAATGGTGAATTATCATTGTATGTATACACATTTGGCAAAACAACACTGTATTCTCATAAAAAACAGTAAAGTAACATGAACTAACCAAACATGCTCAGTCCTTGGCGGAGATACTGAGGATTTTCTGATGAGAACATGGTTGAATGAAATCCTTGATGAGTCTTCCAAAAAGAATGATATGTCCTTTTACAATCTCTCTCTTACAAAAACTAAGAAATCCAGACAGGGAAACATCTTTAATCCAAAACCTCGGGCTGATGTTGTTGGGAAGCTCACAGATGAAGACAAGTGCTCAATGGTGTCTGTATCCGCTTCATCCCTACAGGTTGCAGTCATCATTCAAAATAATCACTGCATCATCGACCTGCACCTGGAGGATTTTAAGATGTAGCAGGAAGAGGTATCCTTTTTTTCCCTTCAGTTCCAATGTGAGTAAAATTAAATATGTCTGTCAGGTAGAGTCCATCTCTCCGTATCGCAGAATGCCGCAATCTAATAACGCGCACGGAACAATCAAACATCAGTGGACAAAATGTACGACAAACGATTACAATAAAACGCAAAACTTAAGTTAAATATGTAAGACAGCAACAGTGCAAAGACGACGCACCGAAACGATTATTATGATCGCAGACAGTGTTCCTCCTCCCTTTGGTCTAATTACCCCCGATGCCCTCTCTCCCTGTTTGTTTACATTACTACAGCAGCTTGGCAATGAAGGGGTTAACAAGGCCTTGAGCCTATCCACGGCCTGAATTAAAACATCCGCCCGGACACTACGCAGTCTCCCCGGGCCATGCCAAACCTCGCTCCGCGCCCCGGTGCAGCCGCAGACAGGTGCTCTCGGCGGGCGGTGAAAAACCACATGAAACTCACGAGCAAAACAGCTGAAGGGAAGCTGCAAGGGGGCACCGTATCGATCAGGCTAAAACAGCGCTGCAACGAGCGGACTGGTGGACGATCAAAGCTGAGGTGAGTCGCCTGCTGGTCACCTGGAGGAGCCGAGGGAGGATGGAGCTTGTCGCTCCGAGTGTGCACGCCGACTTTGAATGCTTGCTGATGATTCACACGATGGTCCGCCGAGGCTGATTTGATTTATCTGCCTCTTGCAACAACCGGAGCCCCGAGTGCACCACTCTGGACCGGACCGACCTCTCGGGAACGCCCCTGGTCGTGCACCCGCCGCACAGACACAAGCAGAAGAAACGCAATTGTTCTCATGTCTCAGCTACAAAGACGCATTCACATCTATTGCCTGCCAAAGTCTCCAGGCGAGGACTGTTTGACAAGTGCATCAAACCAAATGCTGACTTGTACTGTCCCCTCCCTGCTACCTGCCCCCCCTAAAAGAATAGCACAATGCACCTGTCTTAACCTGACAGCTTGGTTAACACCTGATACAAAATCACCTGTAAAACGGACATCTGGGTTGATTCGTGTTTACTACGTACCACCAGATGACTGTAAATCTGGTGCATGCATCCATCACTCAGTGCTCACAAGCCCGCTCTCCATCAGCCTGATCGTGAGAGAGACACCAGACACTTCACTTCGAGCTGGTGCTGGTACTACCCTGTCCTACCTGTGCCAATACGGCCACAAACCTGCCGTGAGCTCTACACCACGATGATAAAGGCGACCGCGGTGAGGAGGACTCCTCCAATGAGCGTGGAGGGGGGAAAGCGAGGTTTGAATCGCGGTTCTTTCTCCTGCTCAGGGCAGCGATAAGCGGCTGGTTAAGGATGCCCGACGACTGAACCCGGACCTACACCCGGGATGGAGAGAGGAGGACGCTCTAACAAGAAGAAGGGACAGGGTGTTGTAAGCTGAAGCCGTCTGTGAGGTCCATCCGTCTGCAGCAGGTTAGCTAGCCACTCCGTGCGGACGACATCGGCGCGCACACCGTCCACTTTGGTTGTTATTCGCCGCTACGGGTGTTGTTTTGGTGCAGAAAAGTCCTCGCATCGCTTCCGCGCGGCTCCCAGCTCGAGTAAACTCCCTTATTTTTATCTCGTTGTGTCTCTCGGAAAGCCTTGGCCCTTTCTTTCTCTTTCCCTCCCTCTTCCTCTTGTTGTAAACTAGGCTGTTTGCCCCCCCCACCCCAAGTGCTCCCCCCCCCCAGCAGTCCCCTCCTCGTCCTGTCAACCTCGCCCAGCCTTGTCCCGCCTCTCTCGGTGAATCCCGCCCTGCTATTGGCCAAAGCAGCCAGCTGTCATGTGCCCGCCGCGACCTCTGATTGGTCGGAGTGTGCACTGGAATGCCAGTCATATGCAAATTTAGCCCGGCTTTACCACCAGCGGCTCCTCTCATCACAGAAACCGGACAAATCCTACACATACAACACCAATAAATAAATAAAAACAAACACTGATGTATTTTATCCACACAGGAATACGAGCCAACATTAAAGTTTTGATTAAAAATGTGTTTTTGTATTTCTTTCAATAAGCCCACCCCCAGACTCACGTCATTGGTGCAGCATTCGTAGTAAACCTTGACTGACGAGTGAAAATGCCAATCAAATGCCGACACTCAGATGTAGGCCAACCAATGGCTTAACAGAAGTTAGACAAGCTCCCTCTGCTCTTACAAATGCCCCGCTACAGCTTTAATACTCATGAAGACCGTCAGGAGCAGGTGGGCGCTAGTGAGCTGTCTGCTGCTTACTTTCCATGCTGCTTTAGGTCTTTTTGTGCAGTCTACACTGAGGCTGGACGTTGATGGGGGCTCTGGGGTCAAGATGACAATGCATGTCCACACGCTGTAGACCTACATGCAGGGTCGTTTTGCTCACCACGGGGGTGTTATTTTCCCCTGAACTTGATAAATGCTTACATGAGTGCTGTATTATAAACCACATTCACAACCCAATGTTCACTTATGAGAAGGATTATAAACCCATTTTCATGTAATGTTTCATCTTAGCAGTTAGGAATACCACTAACAGTAGAAAGAGAGGCAAGTGATGTAATATTCCACCATAAAAGAGCCCATTTATATCCCCAAACATTTTTTTCCATCTCTCCATCATGCAAATGTGCCTCCTCCAGACAGAACTGAAAATGTTCTGATGCAACACTATGAGAGGGGGGTGGGGTGGTTGAAAACAAGAGACTACGGGTGGTTAGAAAGAGAGGGAAAATGGGTGGAATGGGCTAAGAGTTGAGTGGACCAGAAGGTAAAAATAGACTTGAGAGTCATTTTCAGCAGGGGAGGCAGGCACAGAGGGAGGGAGGTAGAGAGGGAGGGATGGAGGAGGGTGGGTGGGTGGCTGGAGAGAAAACAACTTGTGAAAACAGAACTTCTCTTAAAGGGAGGGAGGGCACAGGAGGCCAGAGATGGGGGAGAAAAAGGGAAACCATTTAAAGGTACATACATTGTTTAAGTATATCACATTAAAAAAGAGGACTTGCATGCATTTTTTCTGTTACATGTATGGGTCGAGGAGTCATGCTCAGCTTAACTCATCACTCTAAGACAAATACAACACTGGGAGTGACTTAATGGCTCACTAGCTGACCAATAAGGTTGTGAGAGCCACTGGCAGAGATGTCCTCTGTAGTAAAAAAAAAAAAAAAAAAAGTTAACCCTCTCAGTCCTGGGTTGCATTTCTCTAACGAAGAAAAAATATTTAAAAATACAACCAGTGCAACCCTAGAAGATTGGGGGAAAAGAAATCATATTCTAACATCTCAGATAAAGGAAGCACTTCTGTAACATGCAACAATCAACTCTCATCTGCCTTTATCGTCTCAGTATGTTGGCATTAAGCAAATCATCTGGCATCATGTAAAAATATGGGCGACTGTCTGTATTATTAAGCCTAGGCGTTTCCAGAAAGCCCTCAACTAATAGGAATTAGAAGAAGAGACAGAGACAGGGATAAGAGAGAGAGGGAGAGAGAGAGAGAGACAGAGAGAGAGTGAGTAAGAGATTAAGGCTTATCAACCGCACTGAGCTCTCAACAAGTCAATCCAGCAAACACTGTGTGTTAAGTGGAGGGAGTTGGACAGTTTGGCTATGTGAGTGAAAGGAGGGTGAAAGAGGGCAGGGTGGAGATGAGGGATTACTGTGACTGCTCAGTGGTTACAACCCTGAACAAACATTACACGCTCTTAGTAATGAACTACATCTGACCAATTATTCAAAACAGGGTAATGAGTTTTTCTCTTAGTCTGGTTTGAATGTGGCCAAATTCTGAATAGTTTAGTGCCACAATATTGTGAATGTCTTTGTAACTTCAAAGGCAATTCCGACTGTCACACAGCAGATATTTGAGGACAAAAAGATTTTTAAAAATCTGATGACTGTATTCTTGTAAAGCTGAAGCAGGGAGGTGAAGTATGCTGGTGGCAAACCACAGAATTTTTAGAGCTTAGTCATATATAACAGAAATACACAGCGAAGAACAGTAAGAGAGAGGGTGTGAAAAAGCAGTAGAAGAGAAATTCCCCCTCAGCTGAGCTTAACTATCTCTCCCTGCTGCTGTGCTGGCAGTGCAATATCTGTGTAGGTGTTCAGCAGCTTTCATTGGCTGTCTCCTCTAACAGACATCATGCTTTTAATGTGCGCATGTATGCATGTCTCTACCCCCCAATTACATCTGTCAAATGCCACGTGACCTCATACAAGAGACTTTTCCTCCTCCTCTTTTCCTACGCCAGCACCATGCAGGCTGAGCACCGCCTTTGCTCACTCTCCCATCCCGTCTCTTTCATCCCTTAATTCATCTTCCACCCCTGTGCTCTGTGTCTCTCCCTCCCACAACCCACCATTTGCTCCATCCAATTATAACTCGTTCCACCAGTCTTTTGCAGTTACCATGGCAACAGCTATGTTGGGCACAGGTCTCCGTGTCACCCACGGTCACCAACCTGCCAATGACCATTACCATCTACCGCATCAAAATAAAGTTAACCCATCATTTTTACATGGCTTACAGACACTCAGACGGATGGCTTTGAGGTACAAACAAGTGATTTTTTTAAGGCACTGGACTGGACGGCTTTGTTCTAGTCTTGGTTATAGTTAAAGAAAAACTGCCACTCTTTATTTCATTCAGTGTGCTGCAAAGGGAAGACCCCACTGAGAAGAATAAAACGGCAATGAAATCAACAGATTTCATCGCCCACAAACACACTTCACACTCAGTGGCTACATATGCAGATTCACCGTCTCTCTCCTCACAACATCAGATAATTAGCATTATGGAAAATACACAAAACACAAACTTAAGACAAGTGTTTGGAGACCTACGTCCCTCCTTCCACTGCGCGAGAACATGTAATGTATGTGTTTGGCCATGTGGGGGCACTACCAGCCTGCAGATAAATGGTCAACAGACAGGCAGCAGCAGAAAAACAGTGCAAAGACTGTGGAACTGGAGATGCAAGCAAAGGAGAGGAGGAGAGTGGGATGAAGGAGAGAGAAGAAATTCCTAAGCTAAATAAAAACTCATCTAATTCCAGATTTTGGGATGTGAGGAACGCAGGAGAACCGTGATCTCCTAAGATCAATGAATGTGGGTTCAACTGAGATCCTGAAGAAGCAGTAACAGATTTGAATACTGGTCTAACTTTACATGCATGCAATCAAAGTCTTGGAGCCACCTCAGACTAAGGAGTCCCACTGCACCAGTGCATTTTGAGAATCTCCCCAAAGAGTGCTTCACCCAATAGGAAATAGGATTATCGTTGCACATGACTTTTGTGGTAAGTCTTGAGGGCTTCACATGTGCTTTGGTGCCAGTCTAGATGTGTGTGTGATCCAGATGTGGTTGTTGCCATGGCCAGGGAGGATATGCAGGGCTTTAAGCGTTACGTAAAGCAGGGGCGGGAGGGAGTGGGGATGTTATTCCCGGGTATCCGTATCCGGGTAGACCAGGATGAAGAGAGTGAAGTGGAGAGGAGAGGAAGCAAAGCCACTGCAATGCGATGGAGCGAAGGGTTAAAACAAATGTGACATAATTTTTTACAAAGAAAAATAAAAAGCAAGACATTAAAAAGCGGCGACGAAGAGAAAGTGCACAACAAAGGTGCGAAAAAGTGTATTCATGCGTGCTTAAGGGAGCATGACATGTTTACTCAGTGTTGCACAAACTGTGTATGTGTATGCATGAGCAACATGGAGACAGAGGACTATGCACACTAATAATATGCAATGGCACTGTGTCATTTCACTTCCAATCATTTATAACTTTTTAAACCTATATGTCATATACCTCCGGCATCATTTAAGAGATCAAAAGTACAAAAAAAGATTTTCTCTTACTATCATGTTTATAATAAAGATTATGCTCACAGTTATAATCATGCAGAGAAGTATATGAGATGCCGATCACTTTTACTGTTTGGTGACACGGCAAACGCTTGTGTCTTTGTTGAAACCTGGATTTGAATACAAGCAAATAAACATACTCATTTAAGACCTTCAGAACGACAAAGTCATGTAGGTGCTCTCTATAAAAAGGATCACAGACACACTTTCTCACTGACTAATGAAATACAGTCTAATGAAAATGCTACACAGAAAGCAAAATGTTTTCTAAATACATGCTTATGATAAGATGTTATTTTCAAGATGACAGAAAAGGGGTGCATGTGTAGAAATGTCTGTTGTAGATATGTAAGACAGACGGAGAGAGAGAGAGCGAGAGAGAGAGAGTGTGTGTATGTACGTGTGTGTATGTAGATGTATGTAGTGTGTAAAAGGGTATTTCACCGTAAACAGGGAATATTGACTGAAGTCCCTAGGACAGACTGAGAAGGAGCCACCAATAATCTGTTGGTGTATAAACATATGTGAGCATGCTTAAGTTCCACCTCTTCATGGAAAGTGACACAAGCACATATACCTCCCCACACACAGCACACGCAGCACACACACATCCACACAAACACATCCACACACATCCACAAACACACACACAGGCTTCTATTTGTGAATATTCTGTGTTATGTACAGGCTACATCAGTGTGATGTTTGCTTTGTTGCCATGGCAACAGACATTTGGCGCTCACACATCATATCCGGTATTCAATGATTGACGCTTGGTTACTCTGTCTCATACACATACACTGCATGCAACACACACGTGACACCACAAAGACGGTCTCTTGCTTCAACCTTGGCACCAACGGTTTGCCGCTTGCTTCTTTTTAGACACTTTTATCTCAGAGGAAGTTACAGGGGCACTTTACATACTTGTTCGTGTGTTTTAGGTGAGAAAGCATGCACACGAACACACGCAAAAGATACACACAAAGAACATAGGCAGCTTGGTCTTAAAATGTGTGACAATGGCATTTAGGAGCTTAAAGGAGCTGGGGGATTAATGCCTTATTTCTGAGTGAATTAATAAAAACACAGAATCAAAATGTGCAGGATTATAATGTATGTAACACAGACACGAGAAAGAACTCACAGACTTGTTATTTCTGAATTGTACGCAATCAAATTTATCCCTCTGTCTTCCTACACATTAAATCTGCTCTTTACTCCATGATCTATAAGGTGTTAGGTCTATGCTGGTTTCTTAAAATATCAAACTAAATTGTCCTTTCATTAACTGCCCGACAATTCAGTCCAGATGAAATGAAAGCTCCACCTGGACACAGGAACATACTAAACATATAGATAGCATATTTTACTCTATCAAATCTAATTTTTCTGTTCTAGTCCTTATAAACAATATTATATATTTATATAGTGATTTTTTGTGTTTACATAATTCTGGTCAACATCAAATGCACATACTTTTTGGCATACACATGCTCAAATTCCTACTAATATTGATACCTAAATGTGTACTCATAATCATATTTATTGCCATTACACAAAGATACACATATTTATAAACAAATACGCTACAAGATCAGTACAGCCAGAAAATCTTTTTTCCTTAACAATTCCCAAAGACTCCTAAAACCAGAGATGAGTATATTTTTTATAATACTCTTTCATGACACAAAACAATCTTTCAGATAATTTAAAAAACACTAAATCAGTCTTTATAACCCAGAATAGTTGCCATTTGCTTATATTTCACATGCTGATAAAAAGGCACTTGCATTTACACAAACTTGCGAATCACAAACACACTATGTGTGACTGTGCACGTTTCCTACTTTCCCTCAAATTTCACACGCTCCTACGTTCATATGCAAAAGCTCACACACACTTTCTACCTCTACAGAAAACACCCACATGTGCCCCTCACTCAGACATCTTCAAAATAAATGCACACTCACACAAAGAGATGCTATTCATTCATTCAGCGTCCTTTCAGCTGCAAAAAAAAAAGGAGAAGGGGGGGGGGGGGGACCATACACTCAAAATGACAGCGCTCCTTTTCCTGTCCACTTCTCTGTCACACTCCCAGACGTCTGCACAGCGATAAGTACATACACGCTCAGGGCAAAAGGCCCGGGTCAAGTGAATTACAATAACCGACACTATATGTCTGTATGTAACAAAATTGAGAAGTATGCCTTTATTTTCAGCTGATGATGAATAATGCCCTGTCATATACTCACACACATTCACACACACACTTAATAGTACAGCATATTCCCACACAGGAGCTTGAGAAACAAATTCTTCACACACCCACATGATACACTGAAACTCACAACATATATCCTTCACACACGCACGCATTTAGAATCAACCCACCTCAGTATTACTGGCCAAGAAAGCTGCCTACAACTTGTTTCACTATATCATTACATGAGTTTCTAATAAAAAAAAAAAAAACATGAACGTAAACACAGCAAGCGGAAATTGTTTGTAGTGAGTAAGGAGATAATAGTCACAAGGGTCAGGAAGCCACGCACACACACACACATACACATATGCACTTGTAATAAGGCAAGTTGGTGTAATTTAAAAAAAACAAAAACAAAAAAGATTTGCACAGAACTTGTCTTTGTCTTCTTTTCATCTATTCTGTTGTTCTCTCTGAGCCATTCCTCATTCTTTATGATCTAATCCCCTATTTTCACTCTCTCTTAAACACAAAATCAAAAACAAGTTGGTGGAAACAGTCCATAACTGGCCTACATACATGGAGCCCACACGTTCCATACCCACTTTTGCTTTCAACTTTAAATGTTAATTTCTTGTGCAGCACCGATTCGAAGCGGGAAGCAGCTGCACTTCAGATTCCTTATTTATTCTTACTGACCTCCCTCATTCCTTCCGATTATACAGATCCATGCTGTTACATGTGTCTTGTCTATATATTGTAGGTGTGATTGCTACCACTCAGTCACACAGTTTGTGTCTATAATGACTTGGAACATAAGAGGGACTCTCGAATATCAACAAAGCTAATCCTGTATAACATACAGTCTAATCCCTATAGAAAACACAAAAACACCAAAGCATGCATGCCCATGCATATATTTTCTCTTTTGCACTCTCTCTCTCTATCTCTCTCTCTCTGACACACACACACACACACACACACACACTAACATACATAAATTCACAAATGACTTTGCATCCAGCTTGTGTGACGCTTCTCCAATTGCATTTAAATTCTAAACTTACAACAATTTAATAATTACTTTGACAATTCTGTGTTTCTAATGACAGTGTGATTTTTAATAATGATGTAATGTGTAATGTAATGTGAATAAAAAAAGCATTTTTCCAAAATGTATCCTCTGAGTTACCAGGATGGACTCCATAGATTATTCTGACACCATCAAGGGCTGAATAGTGAATTCAGTGAACATAATGATTTTTTGTTATCAGGAGTGATTCTAGCACGCCCAGACCTGACCTGGAGGATCACAGGTGCCTGTTCCAGGGCTTACAGCTGTCACATGAACAGCCTTAGCATTTAGTTTAGTGTTACCAGCAGACGTGCGGATAGTGGGCAGACGACTACAGGAAGCCATATGGGACAACAGCATGTTGGCTAACAGGAGCTCCTTTCACTGGGCATCAACACTACACACAGGTCGTGGCATGTTAGCATGAATCTAACCCTCTCTCACACCGTGGGTATTATTTGCTCTCAAGTTATTATGTGAACATAAAAGAAAATATTATAAAGAAGTTGAATACTTTTTATTGTACAAAACTGAATGATTGTTAAGCTGAATTAAATGGATTTGATGAATGAAATACAACGCCGTAAATGTGTGGCTCGTATTTAATAATCAGAAGAAAATATATGGACACAAACAAATAAGTCTAAGCAAGGTCCTTTCTATTTACTATTTTATCAAACAGGAAAATGTCCTTTTAAACTGAAGGCTCCAATACAATTACCTTTTTTTATCTGTGTGTCTGTGTGTGTATGTGTGTGTGTGTGTGTGCGTGTACAAAATAAAAAGAAACTCGTGGAGCTACATTTACACACCCAGTCTCCTCCTTGTTCTAATACTTGTGCCATTTGCAGGAGCTTCAACTGAAATCACGTTAAGAAACATAATTTCTCTTTTGTTTGCTTCTTTTCTCAAAATGCAGATGCACCATTACTGCATTTTCCAGTATCTGAGTACAAGAATCACTGCCATGATACTGCAAAATGTTGACCTGCTAGGTCAACAGGGCCAGTAAACAGAGGTGATAGTGTGTGTGTGTGTGTGTGTGTGTGTGTGTGTGTGTGTGTCAGTACACTATTGAGCCACACAGCTGATGGAAAATAAATCATTTAAAAAGATACAAGAAAATTCTTATTAATATTGAATTTAGTGAATAGTCTTTATGATAACATGGAATTGAATTGTAAAAACAAATATAATAATATCAGTTAGAGGTTAAATGGAAAAAACACTTGTTTTTCACTTGCAGAAAATCTTTCCCATAAGGTTGTTAGGTTCTAAAATTTGTTATTAAAAATTAAAAGAAAAGAAATATTTTCTTCATTTTCTATTTTTATGTACAGAGCAATTTGGTATGTTGCGTAAGAATAAAGTTTAACAAGAGTTATATTTAAAAAAGTATAAAGAATATTTTTAACTGAAATTTTTACCTTCTCAGAATTTTGTGTAATTATTCTTCATTTGAAAGAGGAAA
>JAOXYL010000043.1:13913298-13923851 GCA_028564955.1 Terapon puta | reverse complement strand
ACACACACACACACACACACACACACACACACACACACACACACACACACACACACACACACACACACACAGAGGGTCTGGAGAGGTGGCCTGAGGCCAGGACAGCTAGGGGGAGGACCCCACTGAGCTGAGCTAGACTGTACAGACAGGAGAGAGTGCTGCGTGCTGAAAGGGCAAGCTACTGCAAATGAAGTGAACAGCAGAGTGAACCACACATCTGAATCATTAGCAGTCTGTTTGAGTGCCGTTTCCTTTTCTTCTCGCTGCTCTTGTTCTGGTGGATTGGCCTGTGTCATTTTCTCTCTGGCTTGTTTATCTATGAAACAAAATATACAAGATCCTCGCCCCTTTTTTTCTGCCCACTCGCCCTCCATCCCATGTTGCCTAGCGAGTAGCATGACACGTCCTACCACTCAAAATAATCCACTTACAAAAAAATCCTGAATCAATCATTAAAATGCTATGGTTCTTTTAAAATCTCACTTTAATAATTTCATTTAGAATATATAAAGATATAGTCTGTATGTGTGTTATTAGAGCTCAGTTTGCACTTTTATACATGCTATAAAAACAAGGCATAGAGAGGCAATGTGTGTGTGTGTGTGTGTGTGTGTAAGAGAGGTCTAAGATGTTCCCCGATCTCTCAGGCTCTCAGCACTCGTGTGGTCAACAGGCTGGGAGGTCTCACACACTCCCAGGACCTGAAGATAATGCTAGTACTGGGAGAGCAGGACGTCCAGACAGAGAAAGAGATGGGGAGCATGTTTAAGAGCTAAAGGCAGTGCTGTGCATGTGTGTGTGTATGTCTTTGCTGGTTTAGTTTAACACTATCTATGATTGTTAGAGGAGCTTTAGCTGGTGAACTAGGTCTCTGTGCTGCTGGGGTTTGAGAGAAACTATTTTGGGGGGTGAGAATGCTAGTTAACAGTTACTGGAACCCCTTAAATCCATAAATGCTTTCTGGAGTCATGATCTTTCCATAGGTGGTCCACAAGAGAAAGAAGGGGCAGGACAGGAGAGAGACAGAGGAAAGGTTATACAAAAGTCAAAAGGTCTGAGAGAACAGTGTGCCAGAGTCTGTGTGTCTGGATGTGTTTGTGTGTTTGTGTGTGTGTATCGTGTTGCAATGAACATCGTTAAGCATCCATAAGCAATGCTTCCACTGTGAGTCCACTTCAGTGTTGGCTGAGTTTTTTGTTGTTTTTTTGTTTGTTTGTTTTTTTTTGTTTGTTTTTTGGGTTTTTTTTGTTTGTGTGTGTTTGTGTGCATGATTCCAATCAACATACAGCAATAGGCTTCCCTGAGTGGATTGGGCCAGGTTTCAGAGTCAGTCAGACAACACCCAACAGCCCCACTCTCAGTCATGGAGACAGACTTTCCTATTTGTCCCCCCCACCCCCCCATTCCCCCCACCCCACGTGATTTTCACTATTTGCTGAACTTAACAAGGGCCAAACAATGATTACTCATAGCAGTGGTCTCCCTTCTTTGCTCTCATTCATGTCACTCCAGGGCTGTGGGTTTTAGATACAGGCACTTATCAAAGTCCCATTAGCTTATAGGAAAAGTAGCAGAGGGGTGAGTGTGCACATCCTTGGTGTGTTGCTGGGCTGTGAGAGAGCGTGTGTCTCCTGAGGAAAGTGCTGACTGGCTGCTGATCCTACTGATGGGGCCTAAAGGCAGGAGATGTGCTACTGGGACAGGGCATCTGGAGCTTCACTGGCCAGGTGGGAGGTGAACTTGGAGCAAAGTTTCACAAGGGGAGACTCCCTCCGATTTCAGGCCCCTTACAGTCTGAGTACAGCCTAGCACGGTGAATCTCACCTCCCAAAGGATGTGTCCCAGAAGAGCCCTGATCCAGACAGAGGATCAGTGGGGGATCTGACAGAACAAGAGTCAGGCTGTCTTTGAGGTGTTGGTTTTATGTGTGTGTGTGGTGTGTGTGTGTGTGTATATATCGGACTGTGCTCTCAGTTCACTGGAGTTTCAGGAATCTAGTTTGGGAGAGAGATTACAGAGGAACAATTTACATACTCCTGTACCACCTCCAGCGCTACTGAAGCAGTAGTGTTTGGACTGTGTCTCTCATCAGCAGTCTTTGTTCTCCAGAGACAGCTGTGCTGTGGCACGATGCAGCTCAGCGCTCACCCTCCGTTGCGAGGTCAACGGTGTGGCTAAAGAGCCTTCATACCCCAACGGGGGAGGACTGTCCCCTTCCCCACTGCCGGTTCCATCCTCATCCATCTCCATCCGTCCATTACTTTGCCTATCTCTTTCCCTCTCCTCCTCTGGTCGTACTTTCTTGTCATCCGATTCCTCCTGCGAGGCCTCCATGCGCTGATCTTCGCTCCATCGCCTCTTGAAGCGCAGTTTGAGGGGGATGCACTTTGTCTGCGGAGTGCCAGCTGAGCCCATCTGTGGTGGGGGTGTGTTACTGTCCCCCAAGTCGGTGGGTTCACTCTTGAGGGTTGGCAGCACACGATGCGGATTGGAGTGCGAGTGGTGCGAGGTGAAGAAGGGCATTAGGCCAGGTGGAGGTGGAGCAGGGGCTTTGAAGACATCCTCGTCCAGGTCCTCATCAGGATGGGGTTGGTGCTTGCCATTGGCAAGGTGGTGGTGGTGATGATGGTCAGGGGCTCTGGAGCGGCGAGATGAGAAGAGCTCAAAATGCTCATCTCTCTCATCAGGGTCCTCGTCACTAATATCGGTCACTTCCACCTCTTCCTCTGACTCGATATCAGAGATGGGCTCCACCTGGACAGACAGAGGACAGAAAAACTGAGAACAGAGGCAAAGATAAACCAAGCAGGAAAACAGAAAATGGAGGAGCTCACTAACAATCAACCAAGTTAATTTATTTTAGACAACCGTGAACACCACTAAAAACAGACAATGCCTGACAATGGAGTGTTGTTAACAGAGTGCATAAGAGTGTCCTTTATAAGGTCTTCGTGTCAAACATTTTCATGGTATAACATGCTATAAATTTCTGTATACACCAAAATCACATATCTTACCTTTATCTTGGGAAGTCCTGCACTGTTTAAGGACTGCGTTGAGGAGGAGGCAGAGATGAGGCCCGAGCCACTGGCTGAGCTTAGGTCGCTGCCAAACGACAGCGAGGACCCCAGGCCAGAGGTAGACGACATTGACCCAGATCCTGAGCCCGAGGACATTGAGCTCTGCCTGGGTTTACTCTGGCTTTGGCTCTCTCTCTGCTTCCTGCCCAGTGGCGGTGGCTGTAGTTTGAACTTGAAAGGAGACATGTGTGGAGGCTCCTCACCCAGGTGGAGTGGGTGATGCATAGGGTGTGAGTGGGGATGAGGATGGGCAGAGTGAGGTGGATGAGGATGGTGGTGGGCGGAGTGAGCCAGAGGTGGATGGTGGTGCCGCTCTCCTCCCCGCTCTCCTCCCCTCTCTCCTCCCCCAGCGGTCGCTGCTCTTTCTCCTCGCTCACCTCTCTCTCCAGTCAGGCCGGCCTTGTCTGCAGTGGGTCGGTGGGGCTGAGGGATAACGATGTTGGGGTACTGAAGGAAAGCTCTGGGGCTAAGGCCGTAGTTATACACTGACTGAGTGTGGGCCTGCAGGTAGCGCTTCATGTCCTCTGGGTTGAAGGAGAAGTGCGAGCCTAGCATGGGGGACAGGGTGGGTGAGGGGGTGTAGGGGAGGTGAGATGTCGGGGTCATGGAGAGTGCCGGGGACAGAGGAGGGGCGAGGAGGCCAGCTCCTCCTGGCCCCGGCAACGGGGACACAGGGAAGGGTGACAGAGGATCTGGGTGGATCCGGTGCCCCGCGGGGCCTCGAGAGCCCGGATGGCCAGCGGGGTTACCTGGTCCTCCATACATGCGGAACAGGGTTTCATGAGACAGTCGGGGATGGATGATACTCCGGTAACCTCCTCCACCACCAGGTCCTCCTCCTCCTCCACTCACACCCCTCTCTCCCCTCTCCTCTCCCGCTCCTGTGTTGCCCTCCTCAATTTCAGAATTGACAGAGGTGCCGTCACTACAGTCACTGACAGAGCCACGAGCCATTCGCCGGGCCACGGAGCTGAACATGCCGCCGGGACTGCGCAGGTCCTCGTTTGGGGAGAGGACCTCAGATGGTGTTGAAGGAGGAAAGCGGAAGTGAGTCCCTGCACCAGTTGGGACAGGAGGGGCACTCTGAGGAACACTGCTTCCTGGAGATGTCAAGAGAGGGAGGGAGCGAGGGAGGGAGGTAGAGGAAAAATGGGGGGAGAATACAGAGAAATAATATATGATGTTCTCCTGTGTAATCCTATGTAATCATACTGTGGGATTAGGTGATATCTCAGCATGCACAGGCATGCACACGCACACATAGCACTAGACTGTCCAGACTTACCAGTGGAGCCCATGTCGATGAACGGGTAGTTGACTAAAACCAGTTTATTGAAGTTGAATTTATAGGTGAACCTCTTGCCTTTGGTCTTATGGAGTATCCTCTTATTGTAGTAGTATCTGGAAAACAGGATAAAATAGGCATGATGAATGAAAAGATGCATAAAGACGCGTGTACAGACGTGACAGACATGAGAACACATATCAGGGTTAAATAACAGACTGCATATCATCTTATGCAACCATTTGATGTGTGCCACCAAGAAATGTAAATACAAATGGAAACATTTCATTTAAAATGTACACCTAATTTAAAAATATTTTTCTGTTCCTAAAGTCACTGGACAGATGCGCCTGCACGCTCAAGCACACACTTTAATAAGCATCTTTCAAGTCACCCCCCCCCACATCCCCCATCCTCTAATGATAGATATTACAGAGTGTTGTATGACATTTGCACAAAGCAGACCCAGTAAAGGGAGGGGGTAGGAGGAGTGCCTAGGAAGGGGATGAAAAAGGGAGAAAATAGATGGATGAGGATCAGTGGATGGACTGAGCTGTGGAACAGCAGCGATGTTGTGTGGATAAACAAACAATCACAGTGAGATCAGGGGTCAATGTATGCAGCGTTAACAGTGGCCAAATGTGGAGTTTAAATGGATTGTTAAGGGCATAAAGTGTGTGTGTGTGTGTGTGTGTGTGAGCAGCATGAATGCCTGACAGGCGTGTGTGCACTACTCAATATCTTTCTAAAAGAAAGTGAGGAATCAGGGAAAAAAAAAAGTCTTTTGGGGTCTTTTAAGTTTAGATTTTGTGTCAGACGTAACACATTATTATTCATTTTGCTAGATGGACCCATCTCTTTATGTAACACTGAAGCAAAGCCACCAATAATTCACCCCATCTTTATCTGTTTATGTAATGGCCATTCTCTCTGCTTTTTTTTCCCAAGCTTTTTCTCTCCCGTGGCTCCCGTCTACAGTACGCGGCTTCATTTTTATTAACCTTTGTCCAGCTACAGCTCTTTATATAACATCTCTCTGCTTTCTTCCCCAGATCCACATCCTCTTTATGTAACCTCTAGATCCCTGGCTGCCAAGCCCCACGCACTGAGCGAAGGAAAAGAGGAAGAGATAAAGACCAAGAAAGGAACAAAAGGCGGCGTGTTTGTCCGTCAGGGAGATAACGGGGCTTGTGTGCCATGCTTGCCGAAACTACCACCTCTCGTTTCAGGGCTGCCCCTTGCTATTAAACACGGGATTGAAGCAGACTGCACAATTGCTCATCGCGTCTGCATGCCTACCTGCTTTTATAGCACTCGGCTCTGCTTTCCCTGCCTCCAGCATGTGTCTGCTGTGTGTCTGCTGGCACAGGTTAAGTGAAGTGTGTTGACAAAGATAGGGGCTTCAGGGTATGAAGGTAATGCTGAGTTAATCAGAGCCCATTGACTATCATTACACTGAATGGTAGTTATCCAGACAGCAGTGTGTGTGTGTGTGTGTGTGTGTGTGTGTGTGTGTGTGTGTGTGTGTGTGTGTGTGTGTGTGTGTGTGTGTGTGCGTGAGAGTCTGTCTGTTTGGTGGTGGGGAGGTGTTGCCTTTCACCCCCTCTTATTATGCTTATTACACAGACTGGTTGGGCCCTTTTGCTCTGGGAACAGACTGTTGCTCTTTTTCCACTGATTCTTTTCAGCCCTCCACCTCCTCTTCTTCTTGCTTTATCCTACTGATACCTCTCTCTCATACACACACACACTCACCCCAACCCTTTATCCCAACTCTCTCTCTTCCCTCTCTGCTCGTCCCCTGAGGCAATTGGTGGGGGTGGGGGTGGGGGGGCACAGGACAGGCCTGCACTGTTGAAAACATTGTTTACGCCAGGCACAAAGCAGCATGTAATTTCTGCTCTAGGGGAGACACTCACAAGGGCCAGGGAAGGAGGGGAGAGAGGCCATTGGAAGCAAAGGGGACGGACCGAGGCAGACAGGAAGTCAAGCAGAAACAAAACCACAACAGGGCCGTGATTGAATTAGCTAACGACAGAAAGGTCAGCAGGCCGTGCTAGAGCCCACATATGAGTCCAGTATAAATAAAGCCTGCAAGGGTAGACAACAAACAAAAGAATCAGAGGGTTTTATGTTTGAAATGGCATCATCGCAACCCATAATTGTATCAAACCTTTATGATACACTGCACCTTTATCATCTTCTGAAACATCACACTTACTAAAATATCGCATACATTTGTTGCAAGGGGAGTCTACTGACCCTCTAGCCAGAAAATAAGTTAGTGAGTGAGTGCAGCACCACCTCCATTCACTTACTACTGGCATGCTAGTTAGCAAGCACTGTGTAAATAAGCAACTTTTTCTGACAATTGTCTTGACTTTATGCATGTTGTTTTTGTTTCTGTCTGTAATCTTAGAGGCAGGGGACCTACAAATGAGGTACCCATGAGACTGAAATAATAATCTTTCCTCCACAGACTTTTATCCATAGCAGGTAAAGACTTAAATTCTTGTACCACTGCATCGCTTTGTTGTCCTTTTGTGAGTCTTTTTTTTTCTAATTGCAACACAGCCTTCAGGTAAATTTTATTTAATTTGAAGACCGTATTTAAAATGTCATCTTATAAACTCTCTTTCTTCATGTTGTTGATCAAGCCCGTTCACATCGCCTAGGAAGTGAATCAGGGCGAACAGCTCATTGCTTCAGATTCAGTGGGTCTGCACAGTAATAAATTAAAAAAACATGTTAATTTTAGACTTCCCTCAACGATGTAAATACAGTGGACAAAATATTAGAAACACCACTCAGTACACCAAACCACTGAAATGACCATAAAGTTTAATCAACACTTGCAGAAAATAGTTTCAACAATAACCTTTATATCATTTACAACCTCAGGATTTTTTGTTGTACCTAATAACTGAGTGTATAATTGTCGTAGCACAAAGGCCAATAATATCAGTGCAATGACACATCTGCCTGACCCCAGCTCATGGCAGTCTAACAGTAGGGAGCGAGGCTTTGCGGTTCGCTGCACTCTCGCAGCTAGTATAAAGTACGCTAAAATGCATAGTTGGAAGCAGGCAGCAACTTTGTGTAATCCCGGCCACGGCAACTGAAGCAGTGTTTAGAGCACATGGTCACCCGTTCTTTCTCCATTGCCCCCTCCTCCTGCACCGTCATACGGGCAGACAGTCTTTGAAGAGCATTTGAACTCACTTCAAAAGAGAAGAAAGAGATTCTTTGAGTGCCTGTGTTTAGCTGCCCACCGCATTCGCCTTACACACACACACACACACACACACACACACACACACACACACACATACAGCCATCTCATTCAGGCAAACACAAACACACGGGTGCATGTGTGCCCCCACACACCCCCAGAACGTATCATCCAGGAGAAACAGCTTTATCCCGCTCCCTGTTTAACCAAAAGGGTAGATTGAACAATCAATGCAAGTATGGATTTAGGCAAAGCCTTCAGGGAACCAGAGGGGAGGCTTTATATCAACTCAGTTGTTACTGTGTGTGATTCTAGGCCAGGGATTAAGGCTGCGATTACACAGACCTGCTGTGGTTCAAAACATTATGATCAAAGCCAAGAGAGAGAGCTCCACAGTGTAGGGACTCAATGAATGGAGAAAACAGCATTTTAACCTTGTTTGAAGCCATTTACAGAGAGTATTATTATTTATCATTGTGCTGTTTGGCATGCTTTTTATACTAATGTCAACAATACCTGAGGTTTTGACTTCTTACTTCAAGTATTATATAAACAGCTTTTCCCCCACTCATTAGTGCAGTTCCAAGTGTGATGCTCTTTGTACAAGTGTTTCTTATGAAAACTGCAATCAGCTATACCAGAGACCAAGCAATTGGTACTACATCAGTTTGAACAAAACAAGTAAAACTTCTGAAACGCAGTAGTGAAACAAGAATTATAAAGTGATATTGTATAAAGTTCTTAAACCTTTGGTTCAAAAGAGAACTACTGTTTATTTTCAGTTGGTACAACTGGATGTGACATCAGATTTAAAACAGTGGAAATGATGCATAAAATCAGTCCAATGACATGGAGTTGGATATAAGATGAGATAGTATTAGTTAAGGACCAAACATGCAATGGGCAACTTTATACATATAGAAGGATGTGTATAAGCTCACCAATCTATTTTAGTATCACTCGACACACACAAATGTCAACACTGAGAATGAAGTAAACCAACCCACTTGTATGTGAGCGGACAGGCTGTGCCTTGCCCATTGTTGGGCTGTAAATAGGCGCTGACTGTGACAGGAAGTTGGGATTACAATACTCCCCATGAGCCCCGTGTTTATTTTCTGCCTCTTTCGTCAGCACTGGCTGATACACACATCCCAGCCAGATCCCTCTCTACACACATATGCACACACACCAGCTGCTCACACTCAGGTGTGTGTGTGTGTGTGTGTGTGCGTGTGTGTGTGAGTTGCAGACAAGAATGCTTTGTGTAGAAGCCTGGTTTGATGAGTGTTTACTGTCTCAAAGAGGAAATAAAATGTCTTTGTGCAGGGACATGGCCTGGGTTGGGGGTATGATAAGGCGAGGTGTCATATGCTCTGTGTGAGTGTGTGTTGGTGTGTATATGGGGGTGTATATATAAGCTTTTGTGTGTGAAGGAGGACGATCTGGTGAGGGTCTGATTAGGTTGGTCACATGCTCTGTGGGTACGAATATGTTCTCGAGCACACTGGTGTGTGTGTGTGTGTTTGTGTGTGTGTGTGTGTTCTGCCTTCATAGAAGATAAAGGCCTCATTCAGTCAGGGACAATGACATACACACAGCGCTCATGTACGCTGAACACATACATGCTGCGCACAGAGACAATGGAAATACAATGCACAGAAGCATATATTAAACACAAAGTCATACAGTGGTGCCGTCCCTGGGTGCTCCCACTGCACTTTCTCTCTGGCCCTGGGTGTTTCCACACCATGTGCTACTGTAGAGAGGCCTTCTGACCTACAAACAGGCCCAGCCAGCTAGGTGAGTAACGCTCTGTGCATATGCAGCAGTATTTCCTGCAAAACGTTTACACGTGGTCACTGGAGTTACTTCTAAATGCCACCACAGTTTCAGCGCAGTAGTTTAAAAAACCTTTACTGAAGTTAAGGGCTTTCCTTACAAATTAAATTTAAAAAATGCCAGAGCAGAATTACACAATCACACTCTGGCATAGTACCATCAATTCCCTTTTGAAAAAAATAAAAATAGGGCAATTTTCCAGCTGTGGTGGCCAACAGTGGACAGTTAAACGAATGTTGGAAATGGAGCAAACACTACAAACACGTGTGCAAGCAAGCATGGGGAAGAGTCTGTGTACAATGGTGCATTTGTGTATGTGAATGTGCACATGTGCCGTGTTGTTAATCTTTGCCAGCTGTGCGTGGCAGTCCCCCTGACCTCTGACCACTGCGTTGGAGCCAGAGAGGGCTGCTGACTGGAGGACAGGGGGGAGGGGTTAGAGGTCTCTTGGAGCAGGGACCTTTTAGCATGATTATGCTCATTAAGCCAGAGCTCTGCAAAGACTGATCAGCAACAGGCTTCATTTCTCTTGCTCTCCTTTGTGGATCAGTGTTATTTATGAGAGCGGGATGGCGGTGCAGGGAATCAAGCTGGGCAAGGTTTTATTGGTGGACAGGTTTACATCCTTGTCCTGCCAAATGATGCCTCATGATGAAAATGCAACTAAGGGTTGATTGTGTCCTTCCTCTCATTCAGTACTCACACCTAAAATGTCAGACAGCGTGACCTCAAAAGGTTCAGGATTATCCAGGCACGAGGAAAGTACAAGTTGAAAAGACGTGAACTTGTGAAGGATCTGACATTCCAGATCTGTTGGTCTGGAACAACAAGCTAATTAATAAATAAATTCTGAAAAAAAAGAAACTCTAACCATCCACACGCACACACTTGCATGTAAACATGCTCATGCACAGTGTGAGTGTAATCCTCTCAACAGGAGTGGGAATTTCACAGCGGCCGTGGGAGCGGGAGACCGAGATGACGCATGGACTGAGGCTGTGTCCCCTTGACGGACAGCCAACACATACGCACATGTCCACACACACACACACACACACACACACACACACACACACACACACACACACACACACACAATACAGCATCCCTGATT